>CM042867.1:7487823-7856682 GCA_023658055.1 Thaleichthys pacificus
GCAAAGGCAACTTCGTATCTCCAAAAATGATTGATATAAAGCAAATCGAATTTATCGCTGACGCTAAAAAAATGCTTTACACATCCGCCAGTCAAAAACTGATACTCTGATGCAATCACAAGTTCATATGAAGACTCTTGAGAATGTTTAGTACACAAATCTGAGAAAAAGTTGACTGTGAGATGAAAAGTCGATTTTTTGTGAATATTTGAAACTAGCAATTCTTGGCTAATTGCTAAGGAAATTTCCAATGTAATGTCTCCCTCTGCTCCTCAGCGCGCGCGCTCCACATTCTCACACACACTCAGCCTTTCCCTTGACACACGCGCAGGCTTGGCAAGACGCATACTCAACATTTCAGGAGAGTGTGGGCTGACCAAGCCCCCACTCATTGCTTGGTCTTTAGCAAAGGCCCATGTGGATCTTGATGGTATTGCATTTCCGATTTTGAATGCAATGGTAAAAAGTTCTCAAAATCCTGAAACATTGATAGTATAGGCCAAGAGTAACTACTACACCACAAATGGCCCAATATCCCCCATAGGTGACGCTACAGGCCACGCCCAGATGCACAAAGATACAAGGCTTTCTGGAATGGGTAGGCTCACCAAGCCCCCTCCCTTCACTCCTTGGCTTGAAATAAAAGCCCTTGTGGATCTTAATGGTATTGCATTTCAGATTTGGTATCCCATTGGTAAGTCTACAGCATAAATTTTTCTATACAGTGACAATTTGTGTAGAACATACATTTTTCAATGGTTCGCAATGTTAGGAGGAATCCGCCATTGCTGCTTGCAGCTATATTTAGGATTCCTCCGTAAGGAGGGAACCTATTGTTATTGTTAGTTTTATTGCTGGCCAAGCCGCGAAGCGGCGAAGCCACTTAAGTGTTTCTACCTTTTCTTATTAGGATTCCTCCGTAAGGAGGAAACCTATTGTTATTGTTAGTTTTATTATTATTATTATTATTCTAGTTCCATGGGAGTCAATGGCAGCCCCTAGACCCCTTGGATAACTTTTTGTGAAATTTGGCACACTCATTAAGGACAGTCCCTTCTATACTTACACCAATTTTCATGTTTCCCACTGCACCACTCTAGCGCCACCAATGGGCCAAAGTTGGACTTGTGTTTACACACGCAACTTTTGAACCGTATGACTGATTTTCAAAAATGAGGTACCATTGGATTCCCTGGATCAAGACGAGTTCAACGCACCCTATGACGTCAATTTCTGGTTATATAGATTTTCCTCCATTTCCGGTTTTATAAAAAACCTTTGAAAGCCTACTCCTCCTACAATTGTTGTCATATCTTCTTCAAAATTACCAGTGATGATCTTCAGACCAAGCCTCACAAAAGTTATCCCATGGCGTTTTGATTTTCTAAACCGTTTGTCTGGTACAGCCAATCAAAATTGGCCAAAAAGCAACCAAACAGGAATTTGGGTCAAATCTCAGCAAATCTTTGATATATCAACACTAAACTTGGTATATCGGTGGAAGACACTACAACATGTTACCATGTGCAAAGGCAACTTCGTATCTCCAAAAATGATTGATATAAAGCAAATCGAATTTATCGCTGACGCTAAAAAAATGCTTTACACATCCGCCAGTCAAAAACTGATACTCTGATGCAATCACAAGTTCATATGAAGACTCTTGAGAATGTTTAGTACACAAATCTGAGAAAAAGTTGACTGTGAGATGAAAAGTCGATTTTTTGTGAATATTTGAAACTAGCAATTCTTGGCTAATTGCTAAGGAAATTTCCAATGTAATGTCTCCCTCTGCTCCTCAGCGCGCGCGCTCCACATTCTCACACACACTCAGCCTTTCCCTTGACACACGCGCAGGCTTGGCAAGACGCATACTCAACATTTCAGGAGAGTGTGGGCTGACCAAGCCCCCACTCATTGCTTGGTCTTTAGCAAAGGCCCATGTGGATCTTGATGGTATTGCATTTCCGATTTTGAATGCAATGGTAAAAAGTTCTCAAAATCCTGAAACATTGATAGTATAGGCCAAGAGTAACTACTACACCACAAATGGCCCAATATCCCCCATAGGTGACGCTACAGGCCACGCCCAGATGCACAAAGATACAAGGCTTTCTGGAATGGGTAGGCTCACCAAGCCCCCTCCCTTCACTCCTTGGCTTGAAATAAAAGCCCTTGTGGATCTTAATGGTATTGCATTTCAGATTTGGTATCCCATTGGTAAGTCTACAGCATAAATTTTTCTATACAGTGACAATTTGTGTAGAACATACATTTTTCAATGGTTCGCAATGTTAGGAGGAATCCGCCATTGCTGCTTGCAGCTATATTTAGGATTCCTCCGTAAGGAGGGAACCTATTGTTATTGTTAGTTTTATTGGTGGCCAAGCCGCGAAGCGGCGAAGCCACTTAAGTGTTTCTACCTTTTCTTATTAGGATTCCTCCGTAAGGAGGAAAAGTTTTGGTTTGACCCATCGCGCGTTATCTTGGTTCTCGCCGTTAGATTGTTCTCTTCGACCTGACCTCCAGCTAGCGAGGTACGTTGTCTTTGGGTCTGAAAATTGTTAAGAGAACTGTGGGGAAATGTCAGGTTCATATTCATGTTTTGTAACCAAGTCAATAAGTAAAATGTATAGTAATATGTAATAATTAGTGTAAATATTAGAGCTCGTTAACTAGCATGCCTGTTGTGACTTGTGGGGACGGCGGTTGATGAGGTTCCCATGTGCTTACTCAGGGGGCCGAGAGCTAGGAGCGAGGTACACAGAAGAGCTAATTGTACTGTCTCTTCGTGTATAGGTCTTTTGCTTTTGTCCAAATTGTGTTGTATTGGATCGTGTGTTGTGCTGTTGTGCGCTGAATATGTGCACAGCACCTGTTGTTTTTGATGCATTTGTCTGTTCTATTACTTTTGCTCTTTTGGCTCTCTTCGACCTGACCTCCAGCTAGCGAGGGGGCCGAGAGCTAGGAGCGAGGTACACAGAAGAGCTAATTGTACTGTCTCTTCGTGTATAGGAGAAAATAAACCGTTTCCTGCAGATCGATCATTGTGGCAGTGTCTTCAATCAAATTACACAACACAGAGTGAAGCACGCTACATTTACAATAATAGAAAATCATAATTCGGAAGAAGCAACGGTCATAGATGACACTGAGACAAAACGTGCAACAATACTAATTGCAGACGTAAAAATAAACTACCTTTGCCCACTCAGTCACCATTTGACGAGCGTAAACTTTGACACCATGATGACAAGATGCCAAACATGTGAGGCATATTGTAGAACAAAACATTTTGAAAAAGTATTGCAAGCAATACTTCGTGTCAAGTTCGACAGTGGAACCATTAACAAAGTGGTACTTGAAGACTCTGTGCTACGTACCCTGCTGAACATTGACACTCAGACCGAAGTAGACCCCGATGATATAGTTGCCATACTTCTGGAGAAAGAAGACATACATTTGAAATTCACCGGACCACATGTTCTCTCGGCAGCCTTTGAACAAGATCTTGACAAGAAAACTAAAGCAGACACTGAACCTTCTACCTCAAACACAAATGAAAGCATTGTCGACTTTATTGACAAAAAACAGAGATAACCTGACAAAATAAGTTATTAATTTATTTGTCAAAAATTGTACAACATGCCTAGTGTTTGTTTAATTTACTTTTACTAAGACTTTACTTTCAATATACTTTTTGAAAGAAATTAAGTTCAAAATTAATGTTGAAAAACACTTTGTAAATGTTTTCCTTTTACAAAACACTGTACTGTACTGACATTGATACTACTGTCACAGAATGAGTTGACAACCTGGAAAGTTAATCAGGAAATTAAATTAACACAACTGTTACTTAAGCTTGATTGTAGCTTTGTACTTTAGTGTTTAAAACAATCTTTTACTTTTGAAGTTGTTTCGAATGTTAATCATTGGAAATGAAAAAAATAAGTAGAAATTAATGTTTTTGTATTGTACAATGTGAACCATTTTTAAGCAATAAGGTACGAGAGGCAGTACATTATCGTCAATAAAGTACGTGTTCCAGGGTGTTGTTAGGCAAACCCTGGAACACGTACTTTATTGACGGTTACCAGCGAAATTATAAATAGTAAATAAATAGTAAGCTGTCTTTCAGCACAAAATAGTTATAGCCAACAAACGTTGTGTATCCATTTCAGTAGCCGAGAGAAAATAGTCCCGTACGTGTGGCTGTTTGCTATGCAACGGACAAACAGCATTGTGAACTTCACGTTTGTTAGCCTAGCTAGATCTCGCACCATCTCATTCATTCTCAATGCTCATTTTATAAAAGTTGCCTTTAAAATAACAACAATGACAATGGGACACTTTCAATAAAATAATATTTAATTTAAACATTAGGCCTAAACATTCTAAATCATTCAAATGTATGCACTGGGTATAGACTATACTATAGTTACGAGTTACTCGATAGAATAAGGCTGTTGTTAAGATTTGGTTATATTGATTTGTATATCTCCATTAATTGTGCATCCGTGGAACACGTTTCTCATGTCCCCTTCGTCTCTGATGACTTTGCTTCCGACCACTCTTGCTCTCTTAGCCGGTGGCTCGGTGTTGGAAGTGCCTTCTCCAGCAAGGATATTACTCCAACGCTGTCTTTCATTGAGATTTGGTGCCCAGTAACTTTGAAGGACGAAACATGTTGTTGATGTGATTACTGTCAAGCTTGAAATGACAACTAATAACGGTCGCGCACAATCTAACCGTTATTTTGATAACGCACCAATATGGAACGCGCCTCAGCTTAATTGTAAACAGGTGTACAGTTACTTTTTGAGTGCGCACTAATATGGAACGCTTCCCTTTTAAGGTAAATGTAAAAAGGCGCACAGTACTTTATCGCTCAATAATGCACACCCCGTGACTCACTCTCAACCAATCAGAATGCTTGATTTCAACCACCCGTATAGACCTATTCAGAATGTTTGTAAACAAAGGTTGCCAAGATACTTCCGGGTGGATAACTGTCATCCTGACCATATGATCAACAGCTGTCAACTGTCAACTACTATACTAACAGCTGTTGTTCGAAAATATTAGCTAACGTCATGCCGAAATCTTGCAGTGTTTGGGGTTGTAATGCCAAATGTACCCAGGCATGTAAAGGCTTAGGTTTAGGCTTTTTCCGTTTTCCCACGGTTAAATCAAAATCGACCCAACGGAACCTGTGGATACAGAGATTAAGACGGGTGGATAACGTTAGTACAGATCCAGCCTTAATACGTTTACCGGGCGGTCTCGCTGCATCTAAGGGTACCAAACTGCGGACAGGCTGGCAACCAACCACTCATGACCGGATTTGCGGAAGACATTTCCTCACAGGTAATTTATAAAACGTTTTTCTTGGGTTGCTGTTGGGTAGCATAACGTTGGGTAGCATATCGTTCAAGCTTGCTAGCGTGAGAGTAGTCCCGTTGTTGTAAATAAACAAACCTGCTTGGCTTTGATACGGTAACTTAATCTTTTTTTATAATGCAGGTCGGCCAAACCCTGTGACGCTGACCACCCTGATTTTGCTCCATCACAACACATGGGACCTGAGTTAACCAACTCCAGTCCAACCACATCTGCTAAGAGAGTAGCAGAAAAACAGGGTCGGTACAAACGAGCAGTGAGAAGAAAACTCCTGGATTTTTCTGCTGCTGCACCTGAGCCCAGGTCAGAAATGATTCTGGAAAATGAAGGGGACAAACAGGATGAAGAAGGGGACAAACAGGATGAGTGTGATGCTCTAAAGTCGTTGAATGGGCAGTTGAGAGAACAATGTGAAAGTCTACAGCAAGAGGTTTACACTCTGCGATTAGAGAGAGACTTTTACAAAGAGAAGGTGTCAAACTTGTCAATTTCTTCTGAGAGCTTCATTGTCACAGACAGTGATGCAGACAGGGAAAAGAAGAAGAAAACCCAAATATTTTCATTTTATTCTGGACTCCCAAATTTGACTGTTTTTACATGGATCTTGAACTTAATTTCACCGTTCATTTCAGAACGAAGGGTGATCTCCAAGGACAATCAACTTTTTTTAACGTTGATGAAGCTGCGACATGGACTTAACCATTTAGACCTCGGTTTCCGGTTTGGGGTGTCCTCTGCATGCGTCTCAAATGTCATTAATGAAATGATACCTGTCCTTGCCAACCGTCTCAGTTTTTTGATCTCCTGGCCATCTGCAGAGGTGCTTCGCAAAAACATGCCACAGAAGTTCAAGAAGCGGTTTAAAAAATGTGTAGTCATCATTGACTGTAACAAGTTTTTCATCGACAGGCCATTCAATCTCAGGGCTAGGGCCCAGACCTGGTCAAACTACAAGCATCATAACACACTCAAGGCTCTAATAGGTATCACACCCTATGGCTCAATATCATTCGTTTCCAAAATGTGGGGAGGAAGAATATCAGACAAGGAGATCAGTGCACAGTCTGACTTGTACACTAACATCAATACAGGTGATCAGGTTATGGCAGACAGGGGTTTTTTGGTTGCTGAAGAACTGGCTAAATGTGGTGCCACACTGGTCATGCCTCCATTCCTCAAGGGAAGAAAGCAGCTACCTGGGCATGACGTTGAGAGGGCCCGCCAGCTCTCAGCACTGCGTATTCATGTGGAGCGAGCCATTGAACGCATCAAGATTTTTTAAATTCTCAAAAACACTTTGCCACTCACCCTTGTTCCTCTCTCCAGTGACATTTTGACCGTGTGCTGTGCCTTGAGCAATCTTAGACCTAAACTAATTACCTGACAAGTGTGCGTTCTCACCTTAACAATGACAAAAACAAGCGACAAAGACGAAGAACATTCAATACAAATGTATTAGGTATTTTGGTACCTATTTTAACACCAAATGTTGTCTGTCTTTTTTTTTTGCACAAAATTGAGCTAGGCCAAACACTATTGTCAAATGGCCATGAAAGCAAAATACAAATATTTCATTATTTACAGTAACTTGTACAGTACACAGTATTTACACTAAACACAGTATTAACAGTAATTTGTAAAGTACACACAGTATTTACAGTAATTTGTACAGTACTACACAGTACAATGATTGTTATTCAAGGTCTCTACATATGTCACATAGCCACTTTCTCTTGATACCCACACAGCCGTAGTGGTACAGTTTAACACTGCAGTTTTCACTGGAACAGAGAATGGTCCTTCCAAACTTGGGTCTGCTGCAAATGCAAATAACTTCATTTTGGTCAATGAAAGTTGTTTCTATTTTCTTCTTCAGCAGTTCTGGGATGAGATGTGTTTCAACAAACACTTTAGTTTGGTGTAACAAATGAGTGATCCGATCTTCATCTCGTGACACATTCATTATGACAAGGCCAGGCTCTGTCCAAATAACAAAGTTGCAATGTGTACAGTTGGTGACAAGCATTTGTGTTTGTATCTGATCATAGTACTGGTGTGACTTCTTCAGATCACCATGTGTATCCAAGCAAAAGGTTGGATCTTGGATTTGTAGGATCTCAGCAGGAGTCAAGTCCTTGTATTTGTAAGGACACTTAATCTCCAGAAGTACTTCTCCATGACAGTCACAGGTTGAGATCCCATCAGGTGATGCAGCAATGAATGGGTAAGGCTGGTAGATGGCAAGGCCTGTGCGTTTAAGGACAAAGTTGGTGTGTAATGTTGTCATGTGCCGGTAAAACTCACCCCTTGCAGTGTCTTCATGCTCAGTACCCCATTTTACCGCAGGAATGTGGGAGATGCTCTTGGTGTCATACTGCATGATGGTACTTATAGCTGAAGCGCCATCTGCCTTACAATTTACTACTCGGTGGATGTTGCTGGCAGTCACTCTTCCTCTCCTCTGGGCACTCCAAATGTGGGATTGGGACTGAGCAACAGTTGCTTTAGATAGATTCTCAATTTGTTGCTTGGTGGGGATGGCATAATTGATTGTATCCTGTGGGGAGCAATTGTCAACATTTGTTATTCTTGCTAACCTGTATGGGATTTGTGGGAAGTCTACAGCATCCTCTGATTCTGAGGCTGTGTCTGTGTCACTGCTGTCCCTGAATAAAACTGCTGCAGTGGGCAGGATCTCTGTAAGCTCTGCAAGGGCCTGCTGTTGCTCCTGACTGGATAACCCTGGTGCTTGTTTCGATTTTCTCTGTCTGTGGGTCAATACCTTCCCATGTTTTGGGTGTGACAAATCAAGATTTTCAGCCGAACAGCTAGCTATGTTTTGCCTCTCATATTTGTTCCACTGACATTTGACATCAGTACATGACACTTCAGTACTGGCTCTGGCTCTGGCTTGTGTACAGCTTTCAATGGCAAACAGAACAGCAGCAATGTGACTGCAGGCCTCCCCTAAACCTGCTGCACAGGTGCAGTGGGTTGCAACAATACAGCCGTTTTTATAAACACAAACCCAGGATTTGTATGGTGTGTCTTTGATCCGCTGTCCTGGATCCACTGTAGCAGCGACAAATGCAACAGGACTCATCTCTGATACATCATGCTGTCTGATGTTTTTGACATGTCCACACACGTAGTAGTTATAAGCCTCCAGTGACTTATAGGCTCGCAAAGCCTCACCAGTACAGGGTCCTGGAGTGTTAATCAGGTAATTATAAAGGTCAATATACTGAACAGGGGGCAGTTTGTCAGGATCAGCAGCATACCATCCATCATTTATACTGTATGGGTCTGGCAATGATAGAATCTGATCTTCAACAGAGAGCTTCAATTTCCTAATGTACTTATTTAAATCAGATTTTTCCAACTGAAGAGCATACGTAGAAAGATTCGACATATTTAAATGTGAAAGCTTTGGTTTCTCTCTATCTCTCTCTCCGTATTTGAACCTCTTTCTGTCTGGAATCAGGATACTCCTGCCTGTCTATTCCTCTTTGGGCTCTCTTTCCTCCTTGTAAATCACTTCTCTATGGTTTATGGCTGCACTGTCTTGTTCACTCTGCTCTGCCTGGTGGTCCCTCATTTTCACTGTCGAAAAAAGTTTGTCACTTTTTTTATCAGAATAACTTGAAACAATCGTATAGAAAACAATCAGAATTTAACTTATAAGAAATCTTAATGTTTGCTTTATCCAACATTTACCTTTCTACTGTACTGTCAACTCAGCTTGCTCATCATCCACAAATCCTCAAAACTGCTCATCTACAATCAACCCAGTCTCATCCCAACTCGTCAAATATTGACGCTTGGGCAGAGCCCTTTGGCGTCACTATACCGACGCCGGGGGACGCCTTTTAGGGACGCACATTGACTTCCATGTTAATATGTTCGGCTTTTCCCGTAGAAAACTGTGAAATATGGCGTCATATTTTGACGCATTAGGTCTCCCATAGATTTTGATGAGCGGCTTTCGGATTTTTACAAAACGTCACCAAAATAAATCGGGTGATTTCGTAAAAATCCGGCCGATGTGCTTTCAACATGATTCTTTTTGTTATATCCAAGACATAAACGTTATAAATGACATAAACCTTATTTAAGGACATAAAAGTTATTTATAAAATGGACTGATACAAAATAAACCGATCTAAAAACGTAGGCTATATGCATACATTTTTTTTTTAATCTGGCGGGGGAGGAATATCATTTTATTTTAATCATAATTTTAAGCGCATGGAAGCAAGCATGTCAAATGCACTGACAGCAAAACCTATAAATTATCCAACATTATTGAAATTTTATTATTACACACAAGTCGCTGAAAAGTTTGACGCTCAAGATATGGCTGGAACTACTTCTTGTCAACCAAACCTCCGCTCTCTCGTTCTGCTATTATAGATGAGGTAAACATATATTTAAGATACTATCCTACTAAACAGTTTTTTTAAATGTTTTTTTAGGTTGGTTTAATGTTATTATGTTTGACGTACATTGCCCGGTGCTTTGCATCACCAATATAAATTAATTGACTTTGTAAACTGCAAAAATAGGCTAATACACTGTGCTAGCTAGCTAGTCTAACGTTATGTCATGCAAGGTCATGAACCGGTGCACCTTCATTGGACTCAGACCAATGTTTATCTTTGCTGGCGTGCACCTTTTTACATCTCATAGCTTACTTGCAGCTGAAGTCACGCATTTTCTGGAAACTACTATTTTATTACCTCACCATATCCTTGCCTTACAGTTGCATATTTCATAATTTGTCAGGACGTACCTGTGTATACCTGTGTCCACCAATCTCTGTCTACCTGTATTACGCCCTCCACAGGCTCTGCCTGTCTTTCTGTTTTTCTGTGTTTGTCTGCATCTCCAGGCTCCAGTGATCCAGTCCATCCTACCTGCACAAGATCCACACCTGCGGTCCAGTTTCCCAATAACTTGCGGTGACATACCCTGGTTTGCCCTCCACTCACCGCCAGATCGTTGTTTTTACAACCCGGTAGCTACATTCCCGGCCTCCTTGTACTTCCGAGTCTATTATCTACTATTTGTATTCAAGGTGTTCTAATATTGCACTTTCTTGTGTCCCAAAGAAACATCCCACTCACCCCAACTCTCCATCTGCCTGCCTACCCGCTCTGCTTGCTACCTGCCTCTCGGTGTTTGTGAGATAAATATATATATTACTTCTTTCCATTGTGCCAAAGTTCATGCTTTACTACAATACCCAAAAGCCATAGGAATGAAATGTAAGAATAAGAATGATTTAATGTGTGTTACTCATATTCCTACTTGTAATGCTTATAACATGTCAATGTGTTTATGTTTGCAGAAAATGACCAAACCCAAAAGCAGGCCTTGCCCTTACTGCCAGGTCATGAATACTGCCAACCGCAAAACATGCCTTTCATGTTTTGCAAGCCTCTCATCCAAAGAGAGGATTAAGTCCAAGGAGGAGAGTTTGCATGTTGGTGACTGGGGGGAGAATGTGAAGAAGCACAGCAACGCAGGCAGAGTGATCGATTCAGCCCGCATATCTGTGAGTGAGAATGTAGAGGTCTTAGGTTACTGTTCCATTCAGATCCATACTATACTGGTCAGATATAAATGCCAGTTTTCATTGGCATCAGGCCATATCATTTAATCAATAAATAGCATCACATCTTATAGTCTTCCTGTCAGGACCCCTAGCTTTGTTAATTTGAAAAGAAGTATAGTAGATACTTTGAAAAGAAGGAAGAAGTATGATACCATTTCAAAAGTAGTTGATCAGATGGCAAGAGAGCTGATACAGAGGACAAAGCCTGATAACTTGTTAATGTCTGTTTTTTAGGTCAATAAGCTGCATGAACTGGACTTCAAGCCCCTGCTCTTCATGGGGAAAGAGAAGAGAGGGGGGGGGGTTTACAGCAGAGGTAATTGCAGGCATAGGCTTCATACCAGAGGGGCCTGTGAGGGAGATCATTAAAAAAATGACCACCCTTTATAAATACTATCTTAAATGTAAGAACACATATTTTGTATTGGGACATGCTTTTTTATAACTTTGCATTTACATTTAGTTTCTAAATACTTTTTGGAACATAGAATATACTAATAGAATATTGTTGATGAGTAAATATTCCCAGATTAGACCCTATTTCTGTTTAAATTAACCTCATTTGTGGGGCTGTTATACTTCGATTCAAATAATGTTACGTCTACATTTACTTATTTGTCTTTATCTCTCAGACCACAATAGCTTTCTTGCCACAGCTGGTGAAGAAACACCAGAAGCAACATCCCCTGCCTCCACTCAGGATCAAACCTTCACCCTTAACCTTGTCCCGGTCCCCCACCCACCTCCTATGACTCCCTCTCTCTCTTCATCTACTCTTCCTACTCCCTCTCTCTCTTCATCTACTCTTCCTACTCCCTCTCTCTCTTCATCCACTCTTCCTATTCCCTCTCTCTTCACCTCCTCTTCCCTCCAACTCTCTCTCTTCCCCCTAACTCTCTCTCCTCACCTCCTATGACTCCCTCTCTCTCTTCACCTCCTCTTCCTACTCCTTCTCTCTCTTCACCTCCTCTTCTCTCAAACTCTCTGTCTTCATCTACTCTTCCTACTCCCTCTCTCTCTTCACATCCTATGACTCCCTCTCTCTCTTCACCTCCTCTTCCCTCCCACTCTTTCTCTTCTCCTGCTCTTCCCTCCCATTCTTTCTTTGCACCTCCTTTCCCCAGTCCCTCGCTCTCTTTACCTCCTTCACCAACCCTCTCTCTATGTTACCCACTTTCTACTCCTTCCCTCATCTCTTCTCCTCAAAAAGGTCTTCCCAAAAGTGAATACCAGATTTGCCTTTTCAGCGTGAGATATACAATGTGTGGTGTGAGAGCATGACAAATGGTTGAAATGCGTGTGTCACACGGCGAAACCGTGAGAGTTGGCAGCTCTGCATTTGAAATACAAAAATATCACAAATTTGTAAAGACTTTGGATGCGAGCCCTTTTTGCCCAACCTAAAAAAATACAAAAAGTAGTCAAAAAGTATACCGCGGTTGAAACGGTATAGCCAAATCTCTCCCGGTAGACACATTTCTGCCGTTGCACGGTATATACCGTTATACCGCCCGGCCCTAATAGACAGATACAATCACTTGCAATTTTTGGGGTAAAAGTGCCTGCCCTTTTCCTAACAGTTTCCAAGGATGACTTCCCCAGGTGGTTCTGTGCAACAAACTATCTGACGTTTCAGGTTAACAACAGGGAGTCAGATGGCTGAGCGGTGAGGGAGTCGGACTAGTAATCTGAAGGTTGCCAGTTCGATTCCGGCTGTGTCAAATGACGTTGTGTCCTTGGGAAAGGCACTTCACCCTACTTGCTTCGGGGGGAATGTCCCTGTACTTACTGGAAGGCGCTCTGGATAAGAGCGTCTGCTAAATGACTAAATGTAACATTTAGGCCCATCGAACTCTAAGAGACTGTACTCTATAGGCTATATCTCAAGTTCCTTCCTCCATATGAAATGTAGCCAACAGCAATTTTTCAACACAAGCAACTTGTGAAAAGCCTATAGTTCCTGTTGTTAAAAGTTGAACATCTATTATTAAACATACACTGCCTCTGTGGATAAACTATCACCAACTTTAATCAGAGAGATTAATTTCTACTCTACTAAAGAGCTGCAGTATCCAATAAGGATTCGTTATTCTTTGTGTTAATTATAGTCCTGTAACGGCCACAGATACCAGATTCATATTACTGTCCAAGCATTTGATTTGATTACTATTAGGATTTGAATTTTATTTAAGCCAATATGACGAAATGTGCTTCTCCAAACCTTTACTTATACTAGTGTTAAATAACACATTCCAATTTCAGATAAGAATGATCTGTTTAGAAAATTGTCAATCAATTGAAAAAGAAACGCCAACCTTGTTCACAAATGATGTATTTTCCATCATGGAGTGTCACAGACTCTGTTGGCGGGATGTATTTGAAAAATCCATCCATGATGGTTTGCCTGTTGTGTAGAGTGTGGTGTTTATGTACCAAGCCATCACACTCAGCACAAAACCACTCTGAGGGCATACATTCCCCACAACGGATGACAGCTTCTTTCACGTGACAGTGATTGCATGTCGTCTGGACGATGTTCTCAGCAGAAAGTAAATTGTCAAGGTTCTGTGGCCTCGCCTGTTGCCAACATTGTTGGACCTCTTTCTGCCTTTGACTCCAACTGGACAATGGTGGCTGCTGAACAAAATCTTCCGATTCAATGTTCTCTGAGTCCTGTAGAAGGTCCTCAAGCTGCTGCATATTAAAATCTTCAAAAGGGAGGAGAAAAAAGAATAATATCATAACTTCAACATTGCCACAACACACTGTTGAAATACAGCATTTGGAACAAAAGATTATTCACCATGGTCTAGGTGTTGGCCATGGTCTAATGGCTGTGAAGAAGAAACATGTCCTCCTGCGTCTGGTCTTGATGTTGACTGCTTTCTAAGGGCTCGTGGGCGCTGGTGAACAATGTCCCCATTGTGGTCCCTCTTCTTCCAATGAACAGGCTTTGGTGATGCAGTCCTAGTTTTCTGTCTGTTCTTCTCTGTCTAGAATTACAACATGGTTTAAGAAAGGTTTACCAATATGGGAAATGCCTTCGGACTACTGACAGAAAAAGCAGTTAAAGTAGTGTAACCCTTCTGATTCATGTCTTTTAAATATGCCTCCATGTATCTTATATGGATTGGTAAGAAGGAATACTGTTAACTATAGACAAAACAGAAGCTACTTTACCTCTTCTGTCTTGAGATGTTCCATAAATGTATCTGCACTCCTGAGCTCATCCTCCAATTCCATCAACTGCAAATCACTCATCATTGAGTTGAAAGAGTAGACAGACAAATGGGCAGATGGCGAGTGGGATGTTTCTTTGGGACACAAGAAAGTGCAATATTAGAACACCTTGAATACAAATAGTAGATAATAGACTCGGAAGTACAAGGAGGCCGGGAATGTAGCTACCGGGTTGTAAAACAACGATCTGGCGGTGAGTGGAGGGCACCGCAAGTTATTGGGAAACTGGACCGCAGGTGTGGATCTTGTGCAGGTAGGATGGACTGGATCACTGGAGCCTGGAGATGCACACAAACACAGACAAACAGAAAGACAGAAACAGAAAGACAGGCAGAGCCTGTGGAGGGCGTAATACAGGTAGACAGAGATTGGTGGACACAGGTATACACAGGTACGTCCTGACAAATTATGAAATATGCAACTGTAAGTCAAGGATATGGTGAGGTAATAAAATAGTCGTTTCCAGAAAATGCGTGACTTCAGCTGCAAGTAAGAAAAGATAAAAATTACAATACAATAAATGTCATACCTACCTAGCAAGCTATGAGATGTAAAAAGGTGCACGCCAGCAAAGATAAACATTGGTCTGAGTCCAATGAATGTGCACCGGTTCATGACCTTGCATGACATAGGGTTAGACTAGCTAGCTAGCTAGCACAGTGTATTAGCCTATTTTTGCAGTTTACAAAGTCAATTAATTTATATTGGGCAATGTACGTCAAACATAATAACATTAAACCAACCTAAAAAACAATTTAAAAAAACTGTTTAGTAGGATCTTAAATATATGTTTACCTCATCTATAATAGCTTACCTTTTCAGAACGAGAGAGCAGAGGTTTGGTTTGACAAGAAGTAGTTCCAGCCATATCTTGAGCGTCAAACTTTTCAGCGACTTGTGTGTAATAATAAAATTTCAATAATGTTGGATAATTTATAGGTTTTGCTGTCAGTGCATTTGACATGCTTGCTTCCATGCGCTTAAAATTATGATTAAAATAAAATGATATTCCTCCCCCGCCGGATTTTTATTTCATTTTTTTTAATGCATATAGCCTACGTTTTTAGATCGGTTTATTTTGTATCAGTCCATTTTATAAATAACTTTTATGTCCTTAAATAAGGTTTATGTCATTTATAACGTTTATGTCTTGGATATAACAAAAAGAATCATGTTGAAAGCACATCGGACGGATTTTTACGAAATCACCCGATTTATTTTGGTGACGTTTCGTAAAAATCCGAAAGCCGCTCATCAAAATCTATGGGAGACCTAATGCGTCAAAATATGACGCCATATTTCACAGTTTTCTACGGGAAAAGCCGAACATATTAACATGGAAGTCAATGTGCGTCCCTAGGCGTCAAAAAACGACGAAAAAGGCGTCCCCCGGCGTCGGTATAGTGACGCCAAAGGGCTCTGCCCAAGCGTCAATATTTGACGAGTTGGGATGAGACTGGGTTGCTACAATACAATGACAAAGTTTTCAATACTGTCAATAAGATAGATAGGTACTTTATTAACCACCAAGGGAAATTATTGTGTCCAGACAGATAACTAGAAAGCTACAAGCAGTCCAGAACATCGTTAATCGTTAGCTCTAAGTTGGATATTGTAGCGATCTCGAGATCCAGGCATGAAAACGGGTCAGGGGTGAAAAAGCTGAGAAGGATATTACCCCTCTAAGGGGGTCCGGGTGCATGCTCCCCCATAAGAAACATTTAAATATTCCATATTTTAAAGCATCAATCTGATGCATTTTGAGATAGGCTACTTATTTTGCCAACCTGGGGAGAGCTGGAGAAACGTAACTTTAAGCCATGAGTCAAAAAGTATTATGGCCTCCTTACTAAGTATTATGCAAGCCATTTCATGCCAGCCTGTCACTGGGTCTAACATTTACAGTATATGAGGCACAATGTGGTAAGGGCACCACAAATGGCTTAATGCATAACCCCCACAAGAGATGGTGGACATGCTGTAACTTAACTTGTCTACTCTTCCATCATGATTGATAGCCAATACAAGTACCAGCGTACTTTAAAGTCAAAATGCGTATCCGCTACACAAATTGCGTACAGGTTGGCAGGTCTGCTTATTGATAGAACGACAGGGACGGACTGGGAGTAAAAATAGGGCCTGGACTTTGATCCACACCGGCCCACCAGACCCGTCCCGTATACATTTAGTCATTTAGCAGACGCTCTTATCCAGAGCGACTTACAGTAAGTACAGGGACATTCCCCCCGAGGCAAGTAGGGTGAAGTGCCTTGCCCAAGGACACAACGTCATTTGGCAGGGCCAAGAATCGAACTGGCAACCTTCGGATTACTAGCCCGATTCCCTAACCGCTCAGCCACCTGACTCCCTACAGCGACCACAGCGAGCGCCCTGCTAATGCATGCAAATTCTGCCTGATGTGATGCTAGTTAGGGACTTCCATGCGTAATGCGAGCGCGCTTAGCGCGCGAGCAAATTTTTTTGGGTCAGATTTGAGCAAAAAATAGTTTTTGGAGCTTGAAACAAACAAACATAGCCGTTTGTCCAATTGGTAAAACGTTGTCTAGTGAAAGTAATTACGTTTACGTTTCTTAGCCTGGTTTTCCATCTTTATATTGTCTCAAATTAGCTTTCGATCTGTCAGTGTCACTGTTGTGTGTAAGCGGCACTAAGGGCTGCATACGTTCATTTGGAATTTTCCACCGGAGCTTTAGCTAGCTGGCTAACGTTGCGTTCTCTCCTGCTGTGTTCAATGACTCAATTCATCAAGCTGTAGCTAACGTTAGCTAAGTCTATGTCAACAGAGCTCCTGGGTAACTTAACTTAGATATACCAGAAAATATAAAAATGATTGAAACCATCATTCACCAAATTCAGTCAGGTAAATCGCGAGGCCAGTGCTTTCAGCTTCTGATGGTGGTCTGCACTGGTGATGCAAGGCCCTTCGAGTTAATATTTCCATGCACTCGCGCTCCCTTCTGACACGCGCACCTGTTCGCAGTTCACTGAATGAATATACCCCCCCCCCCCCCCCCAAACAATTTCTCATCGAATCTACACGATTCACGTAGGTCACGTGAATCCCTCACGTAGGTGAGGGATTTTCATGTCTGGAGATCAGTCACTACGAGTTTGATACAATAAACCGATAACCGTTCGCTAACAAATATCAACAGCAACGACATCGGGAACGTCTCGTTTTTCAGTTCACAAGATCATAATCATAAAACGTGTTATAATCATAATCATAATTGTTAAATTAATGTGTTCCCATAATGTTATATTAGTTGTTTAACATGATATACCCCTATATTATGCGGATTACGACCGACTTTTGTATCCAACATTATTTTACACCAATGTGATTAGTTGTTTATTATGTTTTCTGTATTGCATTGCATTCTGGGTCATTGACCGTTGATTGTTACTGAGCACATGCCATGGCTGCTGATTGATATACCAGAGCTGTGAAGAAAGGAATAAAGAGATAAATGAAACATATGCAAGACGTGATTCTTTATCAACATGACGGAAGAGAATGAAAACTCAACAGGTTATGGGCCCAGACGTGATACTACAAGAGGAGGAAGATGGCAAAGTTAGTCTTCAACGGAGATGAAAATAACTTCGAACTTTGGGAAGTGAAGTTTCTCGGCCACATGCGAATGCTCGGCTTGAAGGACACAATACTCTCAACGGATGACGATCCGGATCCAGAAAAGAACGAAGAATGCTACGCGGAACTCATTCAATTTCTCTACTTCTAAAAAGACTACCATGAGACATTTGCTCCAACAGCAAATCTTACTTCAGTGAGAACCTTAATGCAGGTAGCAGTTCAAAACGACTTAATAGTCCATCAGATGGATGTAAAAACTGCATACTTGCATGCTCCAATTGATGAAGAGATTTTCTTAGAACAACCACAGGGTTTTGAAAATACATCTGAGACAGGAGAAAACTTAGTTTACAAACTAAAGAAATCCATTTACGGACTAAAACAGTCAGGAAGAAACTGGTACAAACTTCTTAATGATCATTTAGAAGAAAACAACTTTGTGAGAAATGAATCTGACCACTGTGTGTACAGAAAGCAAACAGATAGTGAAACTATCATTGTATTAATCTGGGTGGATGATTTTATCATTGCAGCTAGCAATAATGATCTACTCAACAGTTTCAAAGACACGATGAAATCCACATTCAAAATGAAGGATTTGGGGAAAATAACATGCTTCTTGGGCATCGAGTTTGAACAAGAGGAAAATAAAATAAAGATGAGTCAGAAAAAGTACATTCTTAAAATGTTGGAAAAGTTTGGAATGTCAGAGTGTAAAGCCTACTCCATGTGAGCTAAAAGTGGAGAGTGACAACAAGGAGGAGGGCAAATGCAATGATATGGCAAATCCAAAAGAATACAGGGAAATTGTAGGCAGTCTAATTTATGCCATGACATGCACGAGACCAGATATAAGCTGGATAGTAAGCAAACTGTCGCAAACACTGGCAAAGCCAAAAGCAGAGAACTTAGTGGCTGCCAAACATGTTTTGAGATACCTAAAAGGTACTTATGACTACGAACTATGTTTCACTAAAACCGATGACGACTTAAAACTAATAGCCTTCAGTGATTCAGACTGGGCATCTTCTGTGGAAGATAGACGTAGCACTACAGGCTACTGTTTTAGTTTAACCAAACAAGGACCTGCCATCTCGTGGAAATCAAAGAAACAACCCACAGTGGCATTATCAACGTGTGAAGCCGAATACATCGGCATGGCAAACACTACTCAGGAAAGCTTGTATCTAACCCAATTGTTAAGTGGTATGGATAATAAAGTCTACAGTTGCACAAAGATCCATGGAGACAATCAGGGTGCCATTGCACTGAGTAAGAATCCAGTGCACAGACAGAGGTCTAAACACATAGATGTAAAATATCACTTCATTCGTGATGCACAAAGGGAAGGCAAAATAGTCATTGTTTACTGCCCATCAGAAGACATGGTTGCAGACATATTGACTAAACCTGTATCAAAGATTACAATGGTTAAATTCAAAAGGTTCTACTTTGGATGTTAAACATGTAATGTATGGCTTTGTAAGATGAGAACAAGTGGGGGTGTTAAATGAATGTGTTCCCATAATGTTATATTAGTTGTTTAACATGATATACCCCTATATTATGCGGATTACGACCGACTTTTGTATCCAACATTATTTTACACCAATGTGATTGGTTGTTTATTATGTTTTCTGTATTGCATTGCATTCTGGGTCATTGACCGTTGATTGTTACTGAGCACATGCCATGGCTGCTGATTGATATACCAGAGCTGTGAAGAAAGGAATAAAGAGATAAATGAAACATATGCAAGACGTGATTCTTCATCAACATGACGGAAGAGAATGAAAACTCAACAATAATAATCATAAAACGTGTTCGTACCTTGGTTAAATGACATGGAAAATCCTGTTGGCTTGTTAAGGTTTACTATCGCCAGGAGCGACTTTATCCACCCGGAAGTAAGATATTTGTTGTTGTGACGTCACGCTGGAAGGTCGTATTATAAATGTTAATAAAACACATTTCTACAACTTTGCTGTTCCATACTATTACATCACAATACACAAATGACAACACCAGCAGCAACTAACAGTAAGATGAGCCTAATGCTTTGTCCCAATTCCCCTACTTGTATGATATTCAGACCACAAATCCTAAAGTATTATAGTTGTCAGTCATATCAAAATAGTTTCAGTTACAGCCAAAGTCGGCGATGAAGCCTCCAAGGCAAGAAGTGAGATAATATCTCAGGAAATATTTGCTGAGTTGACATCAAACTTGGTACAGGTGCTCGGGACCGTGTTTCAAAGAGGTCCACAAAAGGTTGTGTCATCTAACCTCTAGGGGGCGATCATGTGTCTGACACATGTTAAATTGTGATACCAGCTGAATTGATGTGGCCGCCATTTTGAATGAATGAATAAAACGTTTTTGGTGAATACCAAATATTCACCTAATTTGGCACAGATTATCTTCAGACCACAATCACCGTGACATGTCAAAATAGAACTGAATTACAGCTGTTTAAACTTGGGACAAATCTGAAAACCGCTTGCCACAGGAAAAATTCCTTATATTTTTACGCGGTCACTGAAATCTGATTTCCAGCACTGAGAATAGCTCACTAGGATAAATTGGTGTCCTGGCAACGTCAATGTCAGAGGTTCAAATCCAGCCAAAGCTGACAAGCTTGTCATGTCTCTGATTCTCTGTTTAGCGAGACTATAAGCCACTGCAAAGGAAGCCAGGTACACCGCAGTCACTAGATGTCGAAAGTTTCTTCTGGTTCATCTGACCTGCTTGGCCACCACATTGCTGCTTGCAGCTATATTTCAATATTATTATTGTCATACAAGCTTTCACATATGGACAACCACTGATTACATATGATGACGGCAAAATGGAAGAGCATTTCAGGTTTACAATGTATTCCTTTGATAAATGTCTATAATTGTCACCACAGTTTTCTAAACCACGATTTGGAGGCTCACATGGAGCAGCTACAAAGCCCAATGTGAATGTGGTTAGGAAAGCAAAGGTAAATATGATTATATGTAAATATATATTTATAGGTTAATATGAGCAAACCTAAATCTTAAGAGCTTGATTTGATTCCATTGAGTTCTACTTTTTACAAATGCTTCCCTCCTCCTTCTCCCAGCCTCTGTCCAGTCCTCCCACCATGTCAGGAGACACCCAGGCCACTGCCAGCTCACCTATGGCCTCTGTGAGGACCACCCCACCTGGCTTCGGTTCCCCTAAGGCTTCTGTGAGGACCACCCCACCCGGCTTCAGTTATTTGGGCCTTTGTATATAGTTTTCATTGTTTAGATATGTTAATGCTTAGATTTCCCCTGTGTATATAGTTTTCATTGTGTAAATATTGTAATTTAGCATATAATTTGCCTGTATATAGTTTTAATTAGTTGTTGTTGTTGTTCATTTTTCTATTTTTGCACTTGTTGATAAATGTTTCTATTTATCAACTATTTGTTGGTCAGTCCATCGTTATTTCCAAATCACTACTCTTTCTAACCAAATACGGCAAGTCTACAAGAAGTACGAGCAGCAAAAAGTGATTAACTATACGCTTGCTTGCGCACATTGTTTTAAAATATTGAATATAGCCTACGGATCATGCAAGTGTGGATATGGTAAGTGCAGAAACCAAAAAGACAGAGCTTCAGATAAGAGCATACAAAGCTCAGAAGCCACACAGTTGGAGAGCTAGATAGATCTAACTAAAACTAACTAAAAACAGTACTCCTGTGCGGAGTGAATAAAAATAGTGTACAATAGATAACCATGTAAAATATAAATAATGCACTTCCTAGTGGATACAAATGGCTGTCAAATGACACTAAATTAGCAATGTATCTCCATCTATCTTAAAGTGTTACATTTTTATAACATACACACTTGGAGACTCAAGTGGTTGTTTATTAGTGCGATCGAATCCCACTTCATGCGAGCCTGCAAATGTTTTATTTTGTCTCCATTTATTTTGTCGTGAATGGTAATGTAGTGCACACGTAGCCTATACTTTCATATTCGCCGCAGCAAATATGAGATCCGACTTGAAAATCGCCAGTAATATGTTTGTGAATTTGTGACGAATCTGGTGATAGAGGCAGACTGATAGGTGAACGCACATCTGGGAAACCAGTTAGTTTGGAAACCAGTAGGGACATAACACCGGGACCACGTTATTCGTCGCCAGTAAAGGAACTAAACTCAAATCGGTGAGCAAATGGTTAGTGGTTAACATGTTGTAACTATCTTGGCAATTTATTTTGCAAGCTAGATTTGAATGCATACCGTTTTATGCCAACTCCTTGGCTAGCTAGCTAGTAGGTTAGCTACTGTAGCAGTTAAACGAGTGTGTTAAGTTAGCTTATTCAACTTGCTTTAGGGTTCACTTTTCAAAGCGAAAGACAAAATAGGAAAGAATGTCAAATACAGTACAGGTATAATTGGTTAATAACAGGTCTATTGGGTTTCTCTAGTCTACACCAGGATTGTCGCCAGCCATTTTTACCTTTGAGTGTAGCCCCGAATGTAATTTTAATATCTCGACCAAAAAAAACCTGTGAGATGCGTTTGTTTTCGTAACATGCTGTAATATTCTGTCAAAATAACTAGTGTTTCAAGCATGTCAGGGAACGTCTCTAGCTCTAACTAACTGTCTGAGGTCTCATATTCCGGGCTGAGTGACAGTCAGTGACAGCGGGAAGAGACAAGAGAAGAAATGGCAGAACGTAGGCAAAAACATCTGGGTGTTTTGGGATTTTTCCAAAACAGTAGCAGCTAAAGATAACCATCTAGCTAATAAAGAAACTTTTGAAATTGCCTTTTGATTTGATATAATCGGATTTGGTACCTACAGTCATAACAATGAGTCTAATGTAATGTTTATATTACATAAAGCTCAAATGAATGTTTTTTGTTGTTGTTGCTGGCATTCTATTTTTATGTTCCTAGCTGAGGTCACATTAAGCATACTCAAGGTCCGATGTTGGGTTTGGGCTAAGCCCCGAATGTTAACAATGTCTGTCTACGCCCCTGGTCTAGACAATGTTTTATTGGATGTCGTCAGGATACCTTTCATACGTAGTGCTAAATTTTAAAAAATCCATTAAAATACACTGAAGTGAAGACAGTTAGCAGTAGGGCTACTGTGTAGGATAAACAGTGATCCATTGCTTTTTATAGACAAAATGTTAAAAAGATGGGGTTCAGATATACATTTAAAATGTTTGTAAGATCATTGTAGTAACGCCATGTTGATTTGCTAGCTCACCATGGTCACCAATATGTTAATTGGTCTAATGTTTGGTTGGAAATCTCTTGACAGGAGTCCCAAGAAAATGGAGCCACAATCAAAAAAGAAGAGAGAATTTGAACGTGACATTGATTTATGGGTTGCTTACCCAGTTCTATCTGATGAGCAATCACAAGATCCTGAACTGATCGAGGCTTTTGCTGCTCCCATACTTGACAAGAAATACACATCTAGTTTGATAAAGGAGCTGTCTTCACTGTACCCTTTGCAAGGACTTCAGCATATTAAGAGAGTGCGGGCTAGTAAAAGCAGCTCTCACTCTCTAGAAGTCCTTTTATGCCTTGTTGGCGATGTATCGGACAGTAGGAAGAAGATGGACATATCAGCTTTGTTGCCAGCAGAAAGATTTAGGTATGATTCTTTAGGGGACCCTTTCCTAGTCAGGGTACCAGTATGTGCTCCTTTAACAAGAAATCAGTTTGAGCAAGTTGGCACGCATTGGCCCACCTCCTTCCATGAAGACAAACTGATAACTTTGGCTCTGAAAGGACAGCTTTTCACAGATGCACAGAAAATAAGAATGCATGCACACATGGTAGTTGCAGTTGCAGCTGCCAAAATTGCACAGGAGAGTGGCATGGAGGCTGTGGGGGCTGTACTGGTTGATCGTGAGACAAAGAACATCATAGCAGTAGGTCATGACTGCCGAAGGAACAATCACCCATTTCATCATGCAGTCATGGTCTGCATTGATCTTGTGGCTCGCAAGCAGGGAGGAGGGGCCTACATCTATGAAAAATACCCTGCCTGCAAGTTTACACTCTCCAATTCCTTACATCTATATAATGAAATATTGCCAATCTCCATAATCCAGCAAGATGTGACCAGTGAAGAGAAGGGTGACCAGCAGTACATATGTACCGGATATGATCTATATGTCACGCGAGAGCCCTGTCTTATGTGTGCCATGGCACTGGTTCATTCCCGCATAGGACGTGTCTTTTATGGGACAACCTCTGCTGATGGTGCACTTGGTACTAAATACAAAATCCATACTCAAAAAGGTCTGAATCATTGTTTTGAGGTTTTTAAAGGAGTCATGAGACAACACTGTGAGGATTTATGTACATAAGTCTGTGTGCCACACCAAAATAACTTCAGAGGTATAACTGAATGATCAGGTTTTAAGACATGCATTGCTGGTAACCTAGACTACACAGTCATTAAATGTGAGACCAGTTTTACAATGGTGTCTTATTGTGTCCTATTTTTTTCTATATTTTTTTAAATATGGCAGCTGAAAACAATCACACAAATTTGATAGCCCTGACCCTCAATATCACGCCCCTATATATTCTCAGTTTACAGGACACGCCCCTAGAGTTTACGACATGGAGATGTATAATACGTTCTAGAAAAGAAACAGGGTAGATGATGTTGACAAGCACTTTTTGTCATATTTGCTGAAGAAAACTTCACATCCTGATAGCAACCAATACATCTAAAGGCTTTATAGAAAGATGTAATCAATCCAATATCTGTGGGCATCACAGGACTGTAATAAGCATGACCAATCAGACCGGCACTAACGATTGGACTGCATTTGGACCGAATGAAATGATTGGATGAGCTACTTGTCTGTCTACTTCCCTCCCGTCTGTAGTCAGGCATGTGTTATGGGGAAGTGGCTTTGAAGGGAGGGGGTGGGATATTTTGATTTGAAACCTTTCAAACTTGAGCTTTAATTGCAAGGTTTGCAAAACTTACCTATCCTGCCTTTAACCAACCATGAAATAGAGACATGTTGCATGTCCAATTGGAAGACAAGTGCGGTCCCTTCTTATGGACGTAAGAGGTTTTTCATTGAAGAGAGGACATTGCTGAGATTTGATGACTGTCAATGCTCTTGTTTATATAAATAGGCCTCAAAATGAAAGAGAAATTAATCTTACACCACTAAACCTTTAATCCCATCAATTGCAAACAAGTTGAAAATAATATTCTAGGGATACATGACACAGTTGCTGTAGGCCTTTACAAAATAGATGTGTGGCGGCCTGCAGAAACCCTTCACATCGTGAACATTTGACTTTCTGGGTATTCTACATATTTGGAAACTACAAACTCTCCTGAATACAATTATGTTTAAATCACTCAGATATCTTTATCACAACTGAAGTTACATCATTTTAAAGTTGACCTGTGTCAAAAAGTGATAAGGGAGAAAACTGCATTTAAAAATTCCACTCCTTTTCATTCTAATTCTGTGGCGAATATGGAAAGGAAATCCTTTTGTTCGTAATCACGTTGTGAATGTCAGTTTAAGTATAGGCTACATTAATAACTTATCAGCAAGTTATTTTAAAGTTTAACAGCCTGACGTCATTGACCAGTTGTTTGGGGCTGCTGTAGCACTCAAAAGAGCAGGCAAACTGAGCATTTGATTTGACATGGCTTGAAAATCTTGCTAGCTGACATGTCCAAAAACCGTTGAAATTAACTGTTTTTCATATGTCATCAAATACTTTATATACATTACAATGAAGTTTAGGGTGTTAACTATACAAAACATAAAAAATCTCAATTTTGACAGAAAACGATGGCTTTTATGGCTCGACATCCGACGGGTTCCGCAGGCCGCCACATAGGCTAGGACTACATATTTTTCAAGTGATGAATATGTGGCTGCATATGCATGAATGCCAGGCCAAATGTATGGTCTAGTTTTCAGTCACGTGACATGCTCGGTGACCTGGAGGGCAGAAAGCTGCTGGCGATAGCGGCTCACACCAATTGGTGCATTCGACATGGACTGCATGAAACGACCGGCGAGAGTAGCCGCTTGCAGTCGGGGAGGAGTTGAAAACGGCTCTGTGAAGTCGGACATTCCAGCTTCTCGTGGTTTGCTGCGTTGACGTCAGTCATGGCCGATCAAGCGCTGTTTGCTTACTTTACTTTATTTATAATTAAACTTAGTCTTTCCGTTAGTGAAGAGGCGGACTAAAACCCTTTCTTCAACAAATATTTAATTCAATTAAACTGTTTGGTCCGGATTTGAGCGTTGGCGAAACTGAAGGTGTCAGAATAATTACAAAACACGCGTCAAAGTTGTCGTGTGTGAGTCTGGCCAATCATGAAATAGCTGTGTCGTCATTAGAACCCTTGCAGTTGCTCTTGAGAAAATGCGCTCGGCTACACAGCCGGCAGTTCTCGAATCGATCTCACGGTACTTTGATGGCTACGTCACAGTGACCTAGCCTCGGCGCCGTCTCAAGTCGGACAAAAAGTCTAACCAGAATTCACTGTTTCAAGTCAGCCGCCTGCAGCCGGCTGCAGCGCTGCATGAAGTCAGTTCATGTCGAACACACCTATCGACACGCAGAAAAATACATCAAATTTACCTTCCCACGTTTCTTTGGATCACCTCTCAGCTAAAGAAAAGGAAAGATATGGACACAAACTGCAAGTGTTGGCGTCTAACACAATAACCCAACTATTTAGTTAACTAGCTAACTTTATCTCGCTACGACCACTGCAGTTGGTCGCCTCGATACACAACAAACTATGTCAAACCAATTACATAAAGATGTGTTTTATGTCTAAAAATACAATAATTAATATACTTGTTTAACTTGCGCTTAGCTTTGATGAAGTGTTTGCTGAAAATACGTGTATATTTGGACGGCTGCCATTAGGTGCGTTCGACATGGACTGCGGCTGCATGAAACGACCGGCGAGAGTAGACGATTGCAGTCGGGGAGGAGTTGAAAACGGCTCTGTAAAGTCGGACATTCCAGCTTCTCGTGGTTTGCTGCGTTGACGTCAGTCATGGCCGATCAAGCGCTGTTTGCTTACTTTACTTTATTTATAATTAAACTTAGTCTTTCCGTTAGTGAAGAGGCGGACTAAAACCCTTTCTTCAACACATTTTTTATTCAATTAAACTGGATGTAAACCGGATTTGAGCGTTGGCGAAATTGAAGGTGTCAGAATAATTGCAAACCACGTGTCAAAGTTGTCGTGTGTGAGTCTGGCCAATCATGAAATAGCTGTGTCGTCATTAGAACCCTTGCAGTTGCTCTTGAGAAAATGCGCTCGGCTACACAGCAGGCAGTTCTCGAATCGATCTCACGGTACTTTGATGGCTACGTCACAGTGACCTAGCCTCGGCGCCGTCTGAAGTCGGACAAAAAGTCTAACCAGAATTCACTGTTTCAGCCGGCTGCAGCGCTGCATGAAGTCAGTTCATGTCGAACGCACCTAATGTATGCCCTCCCCGGAGACAAAGGTAGCGTTACGTTTAATGGAACAAATCAACAATCTTCTCCTCTCTATATTTTCTTTATCGGACGGAATTCTGTAGAAACCCAGCCCAGGCTTGTCTCCTATGCAATTAGTGCATCCGATAGCACAACAACTATCCGGCATTATGCCTAAACAAAAGCAGCAGACTCAACGTAAATGTATGACTTTATAATGGGTGGCGGGCAGCGGAAAGTCTGTTTTGCCCTCCAGTATGGAAGGCCTAGTGGTCAAGTATTAAGATGCCCCCGTGTGTCAACCACGCGTAATTAACGCCGACTTTATGGAAGGCCTAGTGGGCAAGTATTAAGATGCCCCCGTGTGTCACGTACTTACGCGTAATTAACGCCGACTTTGCATGCAAAGACGGTGTCCATTACGCCGACTTCCATACAAAGTCTGCGTCTTTTTCGCCTCAAATTGAACCGTATGGAAGGCCTAGTGGGCAAGTATTACGATGCCCCCGTGTGTCAACCACGCGTAATTAACGCTCAATCATGGTTTGGCTCAATCAACGTCTGGTTTTCCAAAATTAAAGTCTGCTTGCTTGAATCTCCGATGGGAAATTATGACAACAATTGTAACAATTGTTACAAACACGTTAATTGTCATTTTCAATTACATATGGTTGTACATACTAAAAACGAAACAGAGTTTCAAGTTCAAGATGCACAGACCAACACAGGGTCAGACTGGGCACTGAAATTCTTAGGACAAGATAACGCAAAGCAACCTGGCATAACATGACATATAAGTAGGCTACTCAGAAGGCAATAACATGACATATAAGTACTCAGAACAAGTTTACACTTATGACAAGCAAACATAATGTAATAAACCTCCTAAATAAATACAAAATAAACAATAGAGTTAACTAAACCTATAGGACCACAGGACTAAACCTATTTCCCCAGGACCATGATGCCATATAAAACAACATATATCCCTGGGGGGTGTTCCATCAACGTCGATTAAGGAAAAGTGAGACTTATTTCGCCAAGTCTCACTTACTTTAGCGAGAGTTCCGTTCCATTAAGGTGGCTTATTTTAGTTCTAGCTACGTAACCAAGGTAACTTATACTTCGGAACTAGCCTGATCCGTGTCAGGCTAAAAGTCAAGCTAAACTAAAATGTGTTGCAAATAATTTCAAACAGGCGGAAACAGAATCTCAAAAGACAGTTCCGTCGAGTAAATTCCTGCGTGCAAACCACTTTAGTCCGTGTTCGGAAACGTAAATTCAAACTTTTTGAAGTGCAGACATTAATGATTTAGCTACATGTTTACTTCATCTCCAAAAGCCATTGGTTAATTGACATAAAATAAGGCCTTAAGCCTAATTTATACTTATGTCGCCGACACTTTTGAAATGGTCGCCGACGGAAAAAAAAAGTGTCGCTCAGGCTGCTGCATTTATACTTCGGCAAACAGTCGCCTGTGCTCAAGGTTCGCGTGACGTAAACAGATTCATTTTACCGTTACCAGTACATTCATAGCTATGGTTACATTGTTAACGCTTTGTAGCCTAGGTGATCAATCGAAGAAAATGGCTGCAGCTAATTTTGAGAGAGAGGGAGAGAGAGGGGTTGGAGGAATAATAAAGACCATGTTAGTGGAGGAGGAATTTGATTTATTAGAGGAGGAGGAATTACTAACAGAATTGCTGTTAGCGAGAGAGCAGGGGCACAGAAGGGAGAGACGATGGTGTGTTCGTCCTCTTAACAGGAGTCGAGAGAGCCAGGGAGAGTATCAGCTCGTAAAGCAGATGAGGGAAATTGACCCAGAAATGCACTTCAGATACTTCAGAATGTCAGCCAGTAGGTTCGACGATTTGGTCCACCGCATCCGTCCCTACATCCAGCGTGCCAGCACCCACTCATCACCTGTTACTGTAGCAGAGAGGTTGGCCGCCACACTCCGTATCCTGGCTAGTGGGGGCTCACAACAGAGTGTGGCTGCTAGCTACCGACTAGGGTCAGCCACAGTCTCAAGCATCGTGTCCGAAGTTTGCCAGGCCATACACACGGCACTGAAAGATGAGTTCATCCCCTACCCATCCAGAGCTGGGTTCCAGGAGATATCAAGGGATTTCTGGCGGATGTGGAACTTCCCCAACTGCATAGGTTGCATTGACAGGAAGCATGTGCAGATCAAAGCCCCTCCATCCGCCGGCAGCGAATATTTCAATTATAAGGGAACACACTCCGTGGTGTTGATGGCAGTTTGCGATACCCAGTACCGATTCACCATGCTGGACGTTGGAGTCTACGGGAGGCAGAGCGATGGGGGGATTTTTCAAGCCAGTCGGTTTGGGCACGGGCTTCTCCAGGGGACACTCGATCTTCCTCCGCCAGCCGATCTTCCTGGAAGTACAGTGCCCATCCCACACACCTTTTTGGGAGACGCTGCTTTCCCCCTACACGCAAATCTGATGCGTCCCTACGGTAAGATTCCTGTTGTTACTGGCCTCACGTTGAAGGCACACAGCACAGCACCTCGTGAGGCTCTTCTGATAAAACTTCCGGTAAAACTATCCTGACGGCAACAATTAAATAATTCCCAATAAGTCGCAAGCGGAACGAAAAATTGGTTCCTCCTTTTCCTATGGTTTAGGCTAAATAATAGGAAATTACTTGACAGGAAATGTATTACTTATTTATTCAAATGATTATGCTGAACATTTATCCATTTATTGACCCTTAAACCCAAATATGGACTGAAATATTCTCTAATAAATCTCTAAATATGAGAGTTGCCTCTGACGAAAATCATACAAAGCATTGTGTCTCTTGTCTAATACTTCTATATGCAGGTACCAATCTTGATGAAGGTAAACAAATCTATAACTACAGGCACTCAAGAGCCAGGAGGGTGATCGAAAACACATTTGGAATAATGTCTGCGCGATGGAGGGTCCTAGGTCGGCCCATCGAGTTCCATCCAAAGAAGGTGGTTGATGTGGTCAATGCCTGTGCGGCTCTCCACAACTACCTGTGTTACACAGAAGCTGCAAACTCCTTGGCCACTAGGTATTATTATAAATTCAGGTGTAATAGCAGCAACAGGAATCAAATAGGAATCAAAGATCTTTAAAAGTGTAGCCTTGTTATACTTATATAATCCAACTCATCACCCTGTATAATGTGTGTTTGTACATATTTCATCTGTCAGGTATATCCCACCAAACTTTACTGACACAGTGTCGGTACGTGTCAGACGGGTGGTTGCCGGGGACAATAACCTCATGGATATTGGGCGTCTGTCAAACGCGAGGGCATCCCAAGCTGCCGTTGCCACCAGGGAAGACCTCAAGATGTTTTTTCAATCAACACAGGGTCAGGTACCCTGGCAGCTTGACCACATCAGAAGAGGTCTCCTCAATCCCCACCCGCCACAACAATAACTGCAATAATAAATAATAATATACTGCAATAATAAATAATAATATACATCTCATCAAAATCTTTGATTTCTTTTTTTATTGTGAGACTACTCCTCTGTATTTTGCCCTGCTTGCTCCATCTCAAATAGGAGTTTGTGTATGGCAAACTTTGCTTCGCTCTTCTTCTGTGGAGGCAGTTTTTGGAGCATGCTGGCCACCATGTTGCCAAAAACACTGTCCTCGTTCTCTGCTCTGGCCTGTCTCTCCTCCCGGATCCTCCGTAGCTCCTCCAGCATCTCCAGGATTGCCTCTTCTGAGCCTTTCCTCTTTCGGCGCTGAGATGGCTGTGAAGGACCTGGCCGTGTAGAAGCTGGCTGTGTAGAAGCTGGCTGTGTAAAAGCTGGCTGTGTAGAAGCTGGCTGTGATGAAGCTGGTTCTGCTGTGCTGGTCCCAGAGAAGATTGCATCCAAGTCTTCCCTGTTAATATTAGTTTCTTCATTCTCTGACTAGGAGGCAATGGAAAATATTGTAAAATGTCAAGCCTTAATTCATAAGCATTGTATAGGCCAGGGGTACTCAATTAGAAACCCAAAAGGTCCACTAACCAAATTTCCATTCAGTCCAGGGTCCGGAACAATTATGGTTTATTGGGGGGGGGGGGGGGGTGCTTAATGTTGCGGGGCGGTAGGGACGGACTGGGAGTAAAAATAGGGCATGCACATTCTATGATTCTATGTTTGATGTGATGCTAGTTCGTGAGAACGCTAGGATACTTAATGCGAGCACGCGTAGCGCGCAAGACAACAGTTTTTGCCTTTATTTGAGCACAAAACAGTTTTTGGAGCTTTATGTAAAATGAACATAGCCGTTTTTCAATTGGTAAAACCTTGTCTAGTGAGAAGGTGATGTCTTTTTGTCTCTTAATTTTTCAGCCCCACACTTACGTTTCTTAGCCTGGTTTTCCATTGTTATTCTTCTCCCGGTGCTCCAGATGGCCAGTCCGCTACTGCGGGGCTGGGCAGTGCCGCGGTGGTGAATTTTCAAGTCATATCATTGGAAATTCTCGTGCTGTCAGGGGGTGCTACAGCCCTCCCCACGGCCATGATAGTGACGTTTCACATTAGCTACCAATATTGACAAGGGCAACCGTCTCATTAAACACATCGGTTTTGTGCTCCCCACTGGCAGCACAATTGCATACTTGTCTGAAATTAGGTCTTTTTGGAATCAACTTTTCGCCGGGTTTAGAGCACACCATGTTTTTCGCTAAGGAAGAAACAGGTACTGTTAGCAAATCGATTAGCCTGCGTTGTTGCGAATGACACACACAACCTGACCCACAGAGGTTGCCAACTTTCAGTGAGTGAGTTGTCATGGTGATTACAGCTCCTGATTGGACCTTTGTATTGGACAAGTAAGATACAAACCACATTTAGTTGGAACAAAAAGATGTGCCGGTTAAAATGGAAACGTTCCGTCAAAATGAATTAATTCCATAATAATATATCGGTTATAGGTCTGGGTCCGGATAGGGACCCCCTGGGTCCGGTCCCGGACCGCGGTCCGCCAATTAGTGACTCCTGGTATAGGCTATTGAATACCACATTGAGAAGAAATGTAATTTTGGTATGATTCCAATAATTTCGAGCATTGTGCCTCATTTCAGATTGCTTAGATGTGTATTTAAAGGGTAAACAAACTAGTAGCTTCAATGTTGCTGCCCCTGCCATATGTAATGTTTGACTGCAGCATAATGACACAATCATAATACTCACTGTCACCGCCTCTGTCTCCGGAAAGTTTGTCATGGTGTTGTTGGTGAGCCTGACAAAGTCGTGCATCCATGAGAGGCTTATATAAATGCACGCTTTCCTCCGGCATCGCCGCTTCTCCCTGCCATCCTCTTTTTTGTCTTGTTATACTTGTACACGTAGGCTACATGCTACTATTATGAGTGACCTTTATTAAAATAACAACACTATCTATAATAGCTATTTTATTTGTATTCTGACTGTTGTTAGCTTCATTAGCCACCACCAGGAGGAATTTAACGTTAGCTCTACCTGTCACGCAGTTTCTTCCACCGGGCCTTGCACTCCACTACTGTCAAGCCAATCGTTTGCGAAATCTCCCCCCATGAATTTACTAGCACTTGATGATCTTTATAAAATGGCAGAGAGGCATTATAAAGGTGTAGATATTTTCTAACTTGCTCCGCCAATCTCTCCTCTATTCCTTCCATCATAAACAGCTGTTAGAAAACAGCTGTTGAGCGCTCAGTGAAAATTAAAAACAATAAAGTCAACGACGCGTGCCGTCTATCTAGCCAATCACACTTGCGCGACACTATGTGACGACATCAGCGCCAGTAGAAATTTCTCCTGGTAGGCGACAGTTCCAAGCGACGGTTAAAAGTGTCGACCGTGACGTAATTTCTGTCGGCGACCTTTTCAAAAGTGTCTGCGACCTAAGTATAAATTGGGCTTTAGAAACTAAGCAGAGCGTCTAGACAAGTTACAATCAATTATGGCGTATCCGTTCTTTGACAACCCTGTGGTGGATGAAGGTGCTCAGATTATACAAAGAGCGTTTATCCCACCAGCCCCAAGGGTCTTCAGAGACAGAAGTAATGCTTCCCTGACCAGTATCTGTGGAAGAAGTATAGGTTCAGCAGGCCCAGCATAGTTTATCTAGATACATGTAATTGTCATTCTTAAAAAAATAAATACATAAATATATATATATGAAATAACACTTTAGCAACTCTTAAGGATGGCAATGAACACATAAGAGCAGCCTACCATCCTTTGTTTGTTAATTATGTAATTAACAAACATTCATCAAAGAATAAAACCATGGAGAAATGGTCCCCTAAATAACCTTACCAACATGCCAATTTTCATCATATCCCATTTTTAATCCTTATCCAACCAGGATTTACATTCGCATGCATTGAAGGGAGGAATCTCCCTTTTTTTAACAAAAAAGATTGAAATCTCTATCTGTCTGCAATACCGCTCTCGGCCTCTACGCAACTCGGCGCTCTCACGCTTGCCAGGCATAGACAGTAGAAGAAAGCACACGCAGCAATTGACTGGTTGAGCAACCCTGGATACAGGACTGTTAACGGTGTTTTTCGCCTGGAAGTCTCTAGAAATCTGACACCTTATTGAACGAAATTAAAAAGAGTGAAAGAGTTCACAGACACCAGAATGAACGCGTTCACAGTATCGTTCATCAGGCAGTAATACAGTATGTTCAGTTCACATTCACCAAAATTAGCAACGAGTTCATGAACTTTCGTTCAATGAACGCGTTCAGGCGCAACACTGGATTCAACCCCTACTGGAGAGAGTTGTGGGAGACGACGATGATTGGTCAAAGTTGCGGGAAAATTGCGGTGATTGGTAAAAATTCCAACGTCGCGCTGAATTCGCGGGGAATCGTTGAATTCGCGTGAATTGGTGCGATCGCGAATTCCTGGAGGGCCGGGTCTATGTCTTTGCATGTGGGACATTCTTGAACGGGCAACTATGCCAGGAAATATGAAGGGTATACCTTGCTCCAAAGCAGTACCTGAATATTATCATCAGTTTTTCAGGTCATCTTGAAACACAAAGAATCAAGGAGACGTTTTATTCAATTGTATAAAGTATTTTCATTGATTAAAGTAGCCTATATGTTGACATGCCTCTATATTACCTCTCCTCTGGCTTCCCCAATATTATAGGTGCAATATACTGTCCCCATGGGTGTATCCAGGCCCATTGGAAGACTCAGGGGGTGACTGCCTGGTGCCCCCATGGTTGAAAGTGTTTCTAAAATGCCCTCTAGAGTGGCAAAAATTAGACCAAGTGCCCTACTGTCTGCCATTCACATTGTGAAATATTCTTGAGTGCACAGGATGCCCCATGCAATAAATGACAGTGTGCCCTCTATAAATGTAAAAACATGTCTTTATGAGTTCCTTTATAGTATAGAAAATGTGTTGCAGTATCCTATAAGGTGCCCTTACAATGGCCTAAATTGGACTTCCCATGCCCTTACTTCCAATGGAAAAAGGTGCTGTTATGAAGTGCCCTTTATGCTGCCCCTACATGACAGTGTCCCAAATGTTGCCCTTTCCAAAGAAGACAATTAGATTCTGTGCCCAACAGTCTCCCCTAATGTTCCCAGTAGGGCATGCTTTCCCAAAGTGAGGCTGTGACAACACTTGGCACAGCCACAGTCTGTCAATGTCCAAGCCCCCTCTGGATCTGTGGAGGCAGAATATGTTAATTGGAAATACTCGTAATATAATAATGATAGTCATGCTGAGCAATTTTAAATGACTGTTCTGCCAAACAAAGTGTGCAGTTTGGGTCACCTTCTGATCTAAAAAGTCAGTGCTGGATCTGTGCAATACTAGTCATTTCAGTGAATCCCCATTTAAGTCATGGTTATCTTTCCCTTTTATCTTAAAGCTCAGCATTTAGCCTATCAGTTAATAAATGTGTGTGGCAAAGTTATTTTGAAGTAATTTTTGATTTTGTTCAAGATGTGAAGACAAAAACATTATTAGCCCACATCAAGTGCAATTAACCATGGCCTTCTTCAGTGTTTTGAATTTTATCCTACAATTTTCAATTGCTGCCACGTTCTTTTTTGGGCTATTATTCTCAATCTCCTGTTGAGAATATCGGCCATAGGCTAGCCTACTGTCAGAACGGTTTCAGACAGCTCATCAAATTACGCTAATTATCAGTAGGCCTAAATGCATGTTAAGTAGATTTGGTAGGTCTACAATTTACGCATTTTAACGGTCGTAATGGTTTGACAAGTTGTCTCCCTTGCCATGTTAATTGAGGCAACATTGCCCTTTTTGGGGACAACTCCAAAAAAACTCAAAAAACTCAATTTACGCTGCTGAAACAACACCCCTCTGCTGCTTTACGCTATACTTTTTGCGACATAACTCCTCTTTTCGACGATCGCCTGATCTGGGCTGCACAGTCTAAGCTTATTGAGGTCTAGCTTGAATTAGCGTTGCCTGTTAGTGGAACGGAATGTTAGTGGAACGGCTTGAGGCTTAAGTCTAAGTTGACGTTTACCCAAGTGAGACTTATTCGTGTTAGCGCGACTTGCGTTAGCGACGTTGATGGAACACCCCCCTGGTCTTTTGTCAGATGTGTATATATTGACCAGTTTAGAGCTAAATACTCTTGCCAGAGCCTGGAATCGAACCCGTGTTTTGAGTGACTTTGCATGGGTCTCCATCAGGTCAACACATTTGGATTCAAGTTCAAGTAATGCCACTGCATTTCACAGTCAAAACTGTAGTTTATGTCAAGTGTAGATGGAAAAAGCTTCGTTTTTCACAACTGAACTGACATGGATCCTTTCTTCACTTTTACAGGTCTGGAGGGTCATGCAGAGGCCTGCTCAACAGAGTTCAATAGAGGAGGCTGAGAGCAACAACAGAGAATGCTGAGAGCAACACAGACCCCTTGCTGGACTATCCCTCTCTAGCTGGACAGCTTCATTCAGCTGGCCTGCCCTGCCTGCAGGCCCTGCTTGCCCCTGCCTGCCAGCCCTCCAGAGACAGACAGTCACCCCACAGACACAGTAGCTCTGCAGACTGCTTTTTTGAGGACATTGATGAAAAAGGACAAGCCAGCATTTTTTACTTTGATGAAAGGCTAAATGTTTCTTTCCATGTCCCAGTATGCCAAGCTGCTGACTTTTTTTTTTTATCCAATGATTATTCATATGAATAAAAACCACTCAAGAGAAGTACTGCTTCTTTATTAATAGTATTTATGTATATATAATTGCGCAGATCCCCCTGTCAATGATCTAGCACCTCCTCAGCACCTGCATAAAAAATTATCTGGCGCCGTCCCTGCCCAGGGTTGATTGTAACTGGTGTTGGAAAACACATGTAGTAGGGCAGAATAGTCCCCAAAAACAGTGCAGAATGGGCAGAAAATATTAGATGACATTGTATCGAGGCCCAATTGGAGAAGAAGCCATAGGATATTTACAATTGTAGTAGGCCATTAGATCTGTTTTAAAAGTTAAGGGGTGTAATTTGTTGGATATGAAGCCCCCACCCTCCAGAAAGGTGCAGACATTAAGTTAAACATAGTAATGCGTTAAGAGTAGAGTAAAAAATACAGACTAAATGTGTAAATACATGTTGAAACTCAGTGCTCTGAGTTGGTGCATGTCAGTTTAGGCCAGTGTTGGGTAAGTTACTTCAAAAAAAGTAATTAATTACTAATTACTTCCTCAATATTGTAATTAAAATACTTTTGTAATTACTCTGTCTGAAAAGTAATTTAATTACTCAATAAGTAATGTAATGCAATACTTCTTACAATCCCTATAAACCTTGGATAGACAACAGAAAGGAAACTCTTTCAATAATTAAATACAAGTCAAACTTGGAATAGTTTAGCCTTTTAGCTTTTTAAAACATCTTAGCTTTTTAAAACATAGCCTACTAATACTTAACATTTTAGTAACACATGTAACCTTCTTTACTCTTAGTTACCAAACAATATGTGCATAACAAAAGCTTAACTTTAAGTTAAACATGACATCACAGGATTCTACAGTACGCAGCGGTAGCATCTCTTCCTGCAATCTAGCTTGCAATCATTTTTTTAAGGTCACCTTCAGACACTTTCTGCACTGGCGATGTAAAATCAAGTTTTGCCTGCTTAACCCTTTCCTGCCTAAGCCAACATTCCAAACATTCCATATGCTGTTGAAATATGATATTCATATTAATATTCATATTTTATGAATTTTCATATTAAATCATACACCTTAACTGTTGATACCATATTGAAGAAGAGAACTAGGGGATTTTTATGATGTGAATAAATATATGATTACTTAAGGCAAATCATATTTTATTAAGGTGATTTCAGGCAGCCATTTTTTACAAAAACTTCTCCATACACCATACCTCATCAGACAACTTCATTTTTAACCACTTTAATTACAAGATGGAGGAAAACTTTGAGCAGGTGGAATATCCACAAATTTGTGGGCAATGTAGAACAAAAGACAGATTAGAGATATCATATTTGGATTAAAAGTTATGACCATTCTAGTGACTAGTGGAAACATGGGAGAAACCGGAATTCCTCTCCCCCAAAAGTAGCTAGCGCTATGGCTGGATAGTCCTCGATAACTAAAAAACGTTGGAGTTTCTTCCACAATTGACCAAATTGGCCAAACAAGGCATGTACATTTAGCTAACATTGTACATAATCTAGCTAGTTAATGTTGTTTTTCCAAGTTTTTTAGAAATCCGCTCAAATCGAGGCTAAACATAGGCAAATCATATTTTATCAAGGTGATTTCAGGCTGCCATTTTTTTTAACAAAAACTTCTCCATCCACCATACCTCATCAGACAACTTAATTTTTAACCACTTTAATTACAAGATTGAGGAAAACTTTGAGCAGGTGGAATATCCACAAATATGTGGGGAATATAGAACATAAGACAGATTCGAAATACCATATTTGGATTAAAAGTTATGACCATTCTAGTGACTAGTGGTGGAAACATGGGGGAAACCGGAATTCCTCTCCCCCAAAAGTAGCTAGCGCTATGGCTGGATACTCCTCTCGATAACTAAAAAACGTTGGAGTTTCTTCCACAATCGACCAAATTGGCCAAACAAGGCATGTACATTTAGCTTACATTGTACATAATCTAGCTAGTTAATGTTGTTTTTCCAAGTTTTTTAGAAATCTGCTCAAATCGAGGCTAAACAGTGCTACTACCGTCATAACTGCCTTTACTGCCGGACACGCAATTCTTTCGTGAAAAAACTCGCGTCACTCCCACAAACAAATTCTTCGTAAGTAAAAAGTTTAGACTTTTAATTGACAATATTGACAACACATATTAAGAAACTTGTCTTTACTCATAATATCGTCTCCGATTTCAATTCAACGCTGTAAATCCAACACTGTAGGCAATCTCCCATGGTCTCCGCTCTGGCTCCGCCTCGAAAAACAATGGCTGCCGTTGCAGACGATACATTTATTTTCCCCTCCCACTAACCCCTTAACCAATGATATGTACTTTGAGCTTAGGTTGTCATGAGTATCTGGCAGTTTTCAGAAATAAAATCGGTGATTGGACGGCAAAGTTATTAAGGCGGGAACCATGGGCATTTTAATGCCCATATTTGAATGGTCCGGCTGGATAGGGTGTTGCTGAGGTGTTATCTGTCGATGCCAAAGTAAATTCCTTGTCTGTGCAAATTTTCATGACGATTAAAACGCTTTCTGATTCAGATTCAGATGAACATGGATCACTCAAAAGTGTTCGTCGATGCTGCCTTGTGAGGTGCTTCAGTACTTGTGATAGCCGCAGCCGCATATCGTTTTTTTCTCCCCAGGACATAGCTTGCACTTTACATTAATGTTCTTGTCAACCTCAACCTGTGACAAAAAGGTGAAGTACTTGGAATATTTCCATTTGGTAAAACAGCTAGAGCTACTTGCTTCGGCCGAGTCCGACATCTTCCACTTCAAACCGCTAGAGCCCGCGCTTATGCAGCAAAAACTCACGTCTCCCGTGCAACTGCACTACAGCTAGCTAACGATTTTAAAGAGGCAGCGTTCACTTTTACCCTAAGACGATACATTTAGATTTTAATTCAATATTGATTTATACAGAACTGTGTTGGGTACACCCAACACTGGTTTAGGCAAAGGTTTAAAAATAATACAGATTTGATTGGAACTCTCTCTTTTATACATTTATAGTTGGATTTGACATTTAATTCATTTAGCAAGTTGTTTAACTCAAACAACCATAACACAGTACATATGGTATACAAAGCTGCAGTCAGATTTGGCGAAATTGTTAGCTTGGATGTTATCTTTACATATAGATGGGGTCTTGATGATGATGCGCACGCAGCTTCAAGGCAGAAAGACGCGTTCCATTGCACTTTTACTGTACCCTACACTTCTAATGTTCCCGCCATCCCCCCCCCCTTTCTGAATAAAGTTCGACTGGTCTGATTTGTTGATTTCTGTTGCTATGAAAACCAGTTTAGCCAAGCTAACTAACATTGTTTTTAGCTAGCTTCCATTACAATTCAATAGCTAACAAAACATTAGTAAAAATAGCTTGCTAATCGAGCAGAAGTTGTTAATGCAGGAGACTCCGAGACCTTAGCGCGTCACTAGCATCTCGTCATATCACGCAGTCGGAGCACAGCTAGATAATCAGCTGTCAGCGCTCTTGAATATCCAGCATGCAGTGCAGCATGTCAAAAAACGCAAAGACTTGTGGAAAATAGTTCGGTTACAACAGCCATGCGAGGGATTTCAGTTGTTGCGTTCGTTCAGTTAGATGTTTGTAATGTTATTGTTTGTTAGTTAATATAATCTTGTTGGTCACCCTGAGTGTGCAAGCCGTGTAGTTTAATGGGAAGAGAGCGTCGGCTACTTTCCTGTCAGAGGCAACACTTGCAAGGATCTGAACGTGAGCTGTACCCTAGCCCAGTTGGCCAAGATTGACAAGATTAATGTGTTTTTTGGGGTAATTGACATTGGTGATTGTACATGTTTGGTACTATTTGCATTGGGTGAAATGTGGTGGAAGTTATAACATGTATTTGTAAATACTTGTTTTTAATTTTGGTAAAACCACTAAATACGTACCCTAGCCCAGTTGACCATGAGGCTATTTATTCTTCGTTGTGGGTTGACCAAGATTCTGGAAAGAGATCTACTCAAGAAGAAATAAATATCTGTGGTTTTCTAGCGATCTTTGAGAAAGTTTGATAACAATGTTGCCGTTGATATGTATTGATTGTTGGAGGAAATTTATGGACTACATCTAAACCTTATGTGGCTGCTGCAGCATTTCTGCATTTCTGCTTTGGCATGACCTGTGCTGGGAGAGAGGGAAACAGCATGGATGGGGATAATGTGCGGGCCGGGCAGATGTGTCTTTATATAGGGTGAAATGGAATGAGAAATGCAATACAAAATGTCTGAAAGGGGTGTACTTATGTAAATGTCCACATTGCCTCAATATCTTTGTGTCAATAAATCAAATATAATTTTGACTGATGGTTTTTCAAACCTTATTGGCTTCAAGGTGACATCATTCTGATGTACCATGCGCAAATTTACCTTGAAATGTCAACCGTTTCTTAACCTTTGTCCCAAAGATGACCAAAGCTAATACTCTGCCCTTTCTACTCATACATTTACATTTAGTTATTTAGCAGAAGCTCTTATCCAGAGCGACTTACAGTAAGTACAGGGACATTCCCCCGAGGCAAGTAGGGTGAAGTGCCTTGCCCAAGGACACAACGTAATTTGGCACAGCCAGAAATCAAACTGGCAACCTTCAGATTACTAGCCCGATTCCCTAACCGCTCAGCCACCTGACTCCCCCATACAAGCTCAACAGTTGGTGTGTAGCAGAAAGGATAGAGAGACTGACTTGTAACCTCATGCTCATGAGTTCAAATCCCCATTCAGCCTATTGTTGTTGGCCAAACATGGAGTAGTTTTGCTCTCTTGTTGTCCAACTCTCCATCTTCAACAGTGTACATGTTTATAATATTTTGCCATTTTGCGGAGGAACCCGCATCGCTGCTTGCAGCTATATTTATATAGTTGTTTACACACTGTTGTTTTTACACTGAGCAAATACTTGAAAGTCAAAATACCTTTTTTTTCCCCCTCTCACTCAATTTGTCAGATCTCTATAAAAAAATTGCTGAGTCTGAAAAGCGGGTCCTAATGGAAATTCAGAGAATGCAGGCAGACATAGCCTGCATTCCATGGAATGCCTGGTCCAGGCTATTCAAAACACATCCTGGTCCAGGGGCATCTATGACCATCCAGACACATGAGGCCATTTAGAGGCCCTGCTGAACAGTGTGATGAAACAAAAGTTCTGTACGTCTTCAGTCAATTCTCAAAATTTAAAAACAGCACTGGAACTCAGCAGGGTTGATGCAAAGTGTTTTATTGGTTCTCAGGTAACAAAGATTCCCAATAGAACGTGAGCGTGATCCCGGGATCAGACTGAAGTTTTCTCTGGACAATTTAACTTATATAGTCTTCTCCCCATTGTATGTTAATATGGTACGATATTTGTTGGTTACATAGACATTAGGTAATCTTACCAAGCATCCCTTGTCTCAGGGTATTCAAATTATAGGTACTTTCCTTCATAGACAAATCTCCCAATTTAGGCTCTTTCTGACCTTGAACCTGCATTAGACTTCTGGGCGTAAGGCCACAAATATGTCTCATAAGTTATAGCTATGCATCCTGGTCCTTTATGAAAGCATACACATGCTCCTCTCCCCCACTCATCCTTTAATTATTTAAACCTTATATTTTGGGCTTCATGTCTCCTACCATTGTTTAGGGATAACAATAATCAGCCAACAGCTTTGCATCTGGTTTCCAATAATATAGCATGTACTACAAAAGTGATTACAAGTTTCATTAAATCCATAATCATTACCCATCTTCATAATTACAACAGTATGATGATTTTTCCACATCAAGTGCAGGAGCTGGCAGAACTCCAACTTAAATTAGAGGGCCTCCAACAACAAAAAATCATGGTATGTTGATTTACTATGTACCTGAAATACCTATTGGTGTGCTTATGGTTTGTTTATTTGCAACACTAACACTTGCTTTTAAATATTTTTCTTCATATGTTGCATAGACCAAGATTTTGAAATTGATGGGAGGTAGCAGCATTGGCACGCGAATGCTGTCCGAAGAATACTTCTTGCAAACTTGCAACGAATGAGACATGGTCCAACTACAGTCTTAAAGGGCGAAAGGGAAAACTGCCCTTCATGGAGACAACCCTTTACAATATTGTTTTACGTAAGAAAGTCAATTTCATACAATGTTTTCCTTTACATTGTCTATAACTATTAGAATATTTCACATATAATGCTTTTTAAATAGGAGCTTGTGCTGAGCAGTTCCCAAGGGTGAGCGAAAAGGAGATCGAGGCGTGTATAAGAGATACCCTTAAGCATGCACCTCAACGTGCCAAGGTGGTCCCAATAACTGTAAGTTTTCCTTTAATTAAACAAACTAAGGTAGCATAACACTTTACCATTAACTTTTTCTTTGTAAAAAACTTTTCTTTTTCTATGATTACGATCAATGGACATCTATATTTTAACCAGGTGAAATCTTTGTCATATCAATAGCCCCTCTTCTATGGCAAACATATTTGGTTAATACTCTCCCTCATAGTTGGATCTTATACATCTAAGTGTAATTAAATGCAACAATGAGAGAATAATATTTTTTTTTTTTGCCAGGCACCAGAAGAAGAATCTAGGGCACAAGAAGAAGAATCTGGGGCACCAGCAGAAGAGGAAAACAGTGATTAAGCCTTCTCGCATTCTCTCACTCTAACTCTCTGACTCTCCTATCATTTCTATCTTAATTTTTTCAATAGAATAATTTATATTAACTTTAATTCAAGATTCTTCATTCCATGTGTTGTAATTCTTATTACAATGCTCTCCCACAGTAGCCTATAAGCAGACAAAGAACAATGAGAATGTTTAACATTAAACATGATGGTTTAAACATATTTTGATGATGTTTCAAGATAGCAATGTTTGGATCCCTTAAAGGTTCTCCAAAAGTCTTGTAATTAGTTAATATGTTAAAGGTTCTGCACATTTTCTATAAAGATGAAGCAATATTGTTCCAATAGTGGTTCAGGTACCGGGATGCAAGGACCGAAAACACATTATAGGTTGGTCCCCTGAAGGTTTGATATGTCACTAAAAGGTTCTGCAAACGTTGTGGAGCGTAGCATTGATACAGAGGAAATCCTATAATGGTTCCCTAAACGTTCCCAGAACGTCCTGAAAGGCCCCGAAATAACGTCCTCCTACCCTTTAACAAACTCCACATTGAGACCAACATGTTCTGGGAATGTTACAAGGCAACGTCCTTTACACCAATGGGAACGTTCTGGGAACGTTCCCAGAACTGGGTCCCAGTGTTCCCAGTTCCCAGCAACTGGGAACACAGGACCATGAAATAATTAATTAAATAGTGAAATAATTATATATGTATTTTACATTAAATTAATTGGTATTTTAATGAATTCATGACACATTTAATAACAAATGTATGTATTTAATTCCAATATTAATTAATTAATGACACATTTAAGTAATTATTTAATGGTGTATTTATTTAATTAATTTTGGCACTTTTAGTCTTCCATAAACATGCTCTTCAAAGATGTTAAATGCACTAATGGCCTTCCATATGTAACTGTTTTGTCCTGCTACACCTTTTAACGTGAATCCTCCACACAGTTTTTTAAATGAGGTCCTTGGAGTTTCTTTGAGAGACAGCCCAATTCGGTAGGTGGCAGTAACGCGCCCCTCATTTTGGATGCCAACGTCAACACCAAAGAAAAAGATTCAATTCAGCCTTCCGTTCAAGCACATATCAACCTTGATGTGCGAATAACAAATTGATTGCCTAACTAATTCATTATGTCAGTAACTATTTTGAATGCTAACCGCAGGTATGTTTTAGCCGGTAGACTTAAACATATTGTACGATTAGCTAAGGAGTGAGCCCGAGTACCGGATGTTGTAAACTGGCTTGCTAGTCAAGTAAAGATAAACTACGTAAAAGCAGTGTCACTTTAGCTTGAACAACCTAGTCCAAAACAGTTTAGGTAGAAGTTAACTACCTATGATAATGTATAAGTTGTCATTTTGCAAATCTCCTCTTTAGACTGACCTACTTCTGCCTATTACAGAGAATTCGTGGTCGCATGGTAAGCATTCTTCCAGAACGTATACAAGCTAAAGTATTAGTGCAATTAAAATAGGAGGGTGTGGGAGAATTGCGCTGTTTGTATTTGCCTGTGTTGCAGTTATTTGAACAAAGTGCAATACCCCTGGCCTAATCACTGTTGAAGACATAATTAAACTTGGAATTGTATTTGTTTTCTTTGGAACAGATGCACAGTCAAGCTGGCCCAGAGGTTCTGATTGAGAGGGTGGGCAGTGCAGGGGTAATCACACTAAACCGACCAAAAGCTCTGAATGCCCTGAACCTGTCTATGATCCGAATGATTTACCCTCAACTTAAGGTGAGAAGGTTACACCAACTACTTTACCACAAAGCCATGGGCCAGATGTTCAAACTACCTCCTCCATTACTCAAAACTGACAGTATGTTGTCATACTTTGAAAGGCATAAGAAACAGAAAATGGAAAATTGGATATTGTTTCAGACTATTTTACATTAGCTTTGTGGTCAATATGCCCCTTCACATGTTTAGAATTTCATTTGAAAAATGAATTGCACATGCAAATTTAATTGTGTACTCTTAAGGTACATTGACGGTCAGCTAGAATGAATGAATCTGTGGGGACCTGTCATAGCATTAGCATATTCAGCTTGTAGAATCATCTATTGGCAGCTTAATACTTGACTGAGCATTTAGGAGCACGAGTATTAACTAACAAAGCAAACCCGACTCATCAATAACCATACACGTTCTATCTTGTATGTAATTGTAAAATCTTATCGCACATACTTACATTTGTTTTTAATGTGTCTCATGCAGAAATGGCAGGTAGATGAAGAGGCAGCCATTGTCATTATTAAAGGAGCAGGTGGAAAGGCATTTTGTGCGGGTGGAGACATCAGGGGTAAGCAACAACATATGTGATACTCGTTGGTAAAAAGTAGAGCATGTCGGCAATCTTCAAATTGCGCTAGCAGGGCTCCAGATTAACTTTTTTTTACTATGTGCACTGTAGCCCCGACTGAAAATTTAAGGATCACAGGCAGTGTGAAAGAATTTTAGGGCATATTTACAATGTATGTGTTTTTATGTAATCTGTAAGATCCTTTGTTCATTAACGTCCTGAGACTAGTTTAAGTCAGGTCAAAAGGGGGATAAGGTTGAGAGTAGGGATGAGTATTGATAAGATTTTAACAATTCCAATTCCTTATCAATTCCTGCTCATCGATTTGATTCCTTATCGATTCTCTTATCGATTCTTATTGGGCAAGGGGGGGGAGCACAAACGGGTTTATTTACATTAATTTTCTTTTATATAATTTTCTATAATGCTGCACACCATATACAGTATGTATACATACACATTTAAATTTTTCCGTTGCTCTTCTTCTACACTTCTATTAGCTACGCTAGCTTAGCTATAGAATCTTCCATTTTCAGCCAAGGTCAAATCATATAATATGACAATAAACATCGGCCATTCTGTTAAACAATTAAAATGCTAAGTTTAATAATGGATTAAAAATCAATATGCTCAGTTTAATAATGGGTTAACACGACAACGCGAACGTTTGCTGATAACACACGCCCTCCGATAATTAACGTGAAGTGATCAATAATGGGAGACGAATGCCGGAGCTACAATGTATGCTTTAAACGACAGGACAGAAGATAACTTAATCGACTATACACAATAAAGGCAAATCGCTTCACACAGTGACAAGTGGTTGTGATCACTTTTGCGGAGTTTAGCTCTACCTTGGATAGTTAGAGATGAAGCGCGAACGTTAGTTGCGCTGCTGCATGCATCGAACACATGACATTCCAGTAACTTCATTCCATGCTGTGTGTTCAATTGCTTCTTCATATTTGTTGTATTTCCTCCCTTCGACGAAATAGACTTTTTACACGCGTTACAAGTGGCGTTGTTGTCATTTTGTCGTGTGAAATACAACCAAACTTTAGAACGCTTCTGCCTCTTTGCCATGTTTGCTGCAGTCTGAATAAACTATAAAAGTTTGCGCATGCGCAACGGCACAGAGAACCGTTAGCAGAATCGTTAAAAAATGTGGCTGCCGATTCCAAGGAATCGGTTAACTGGGAACCGGTTCTAAACAAGAACCGGTTCTCGATACCCATCCCTAGTTGAGAGGTTGTAAAGGGTTAGCAGAAGGCTTTAGATGGCCTTCTATCTGTTGACCTAAGGTGCTGACTGCCCTGTGGGATAGGTTGCCCTTGGAGGATGGGTGAACCATCTTAAATGGCCTTCTATCTATACGATGGAGATTAGTTCAACCAGGGGAGTATATCTGGAGACATGAAATCTGGGGTGACTTAAGGGTTAATGGTTTTTGGATTGGTTAAATAACTGAAGTGTATGACTCCCTGACCTAGAGAGGATCTTTGGACATCAGGGCCTGGTTTCGGCTGTCACTATATTGTATTCTTTAAGGGAGTAAGCCAACCACAGAAGAGACATGGGACAGCTACATTGATTGATTTTGTGAAGTTTATATAAGGCTGTATGCGATGTTCAGCACCACTCTGTCGAACGACTATTATAGATGTCCTCCGTTATGACTGGTCGCAGAGCGCTCTGTTTGCTAATGTACCGTACAAACTAAATTAATTGTATTAAAGGGGTGATTGACTGGGTTTTTGGGGTATTTCACACTGTTCCTTAAGGTCTCCGAATAGGGTATGTAACATTGGTTGGGTTGAAAATGGCCCGGGTGCTGTTCTATGCGTTCTATGTGGGAGTCAGATGGCTGAGCGGTGAGGGAGTCGGGCTAGTAATCTGAAGGTTGCCAGTTCGATTCCCAGCTGTGGCAAATGGCGTTGTGTCCTTGGGCAAGGCACTTCACCCTACTTGCCTCGGGGGGAATGTCCCTGTACTTACTGTAAGTCGCTCTGGATAAGAGCGTCTGCTAAATGACTAAATGACTAAAATGACTAAATGACTATGCCCCCTGATAGATGCTCTGAAATTTTCCCGGGAAAAAACACTAGCTTTTCTCCTTTTATGGTATGCTCATTAATATTTAGATGAGCTGCGCGCTGATTGGTTGGTTTTCAACGAGTGAAGCTGGGGAGCAAAAACGCAACACGGCCAACAGCACTCACTGAAACACCGAAGGTGGAGACTTGAAATAAAAAAGCGCAAATAAATCTATTGTGTCTACACAACACTGTTTTCAACAGATTGACTAGATATCATTTGAAATGATAACGTTAGTTGTTTCCACTTCTGTTGTCGAAGCAAACTGGATTGACTTAGGTGGGTAAAACGTTACAGCTTAGCAACCAAACTATATCGTGATTCAACTCAGCTTCAGTTAGCTAACTCTAGACATCTTGCTGCAAAATAACCTGACAAAGATTTGGACAAACATGCATCGTGAATTGTAGATTTACATAACAACACAGGTTATTTATTTGAATGAAACAGTCAGGAACATGAAACAACGTTAGCCCCATTGCCAATAAACTAGGCTAAATCATCACACATTCTACCTATGCTCTTGCGTTAGCAAGCTAAACTAGTTTACATGCCTACAGTCTAGGTGTTTTCGCTATCTAGCTGTTCTTGCATTCCTTGCAAATCAGCATTAATAAAAAGCAGATGAGCTAGAGTCTAGCTAACATTGACTAGACGGGCATGGCTGATGTTTGTCTATACCGTAGCGTAGAAGATCCCTGTGCAGTTCGACCCTCGACACATTTGCGCGAAACCATTTCACCAAGGACGGTTTTGAAAACCTGGGACAATGTAGCTAAAGCAGGATTTGCTATGAAGCTGTTGCTGAAAAGAGGTGCGTTCCGACCTTACGTTCATCACAACCGCAAGCTGTAGTATGATTTTGTCTGTAACAGTTATTAGCAATGCTAACGTATCCTAGCACCTGCCTTTCTCCAGTTCTTTCAAATAGATAATCTAGACAGGAGTTAGCAATAGGCCAGACTGCTATTTGTTTTCTGGCAATTTTTTCGGAAGCTTCCCTTCTAATGCCGACTACAGCTAGTCTAGCTAGAGTTATTTGCTAAGTAAAGTATGTTGTGTTTAGAAACGTATTTAGCATTCTACCTATGCTAGATACAGGAGACGTTAGCATTGCTAATAACTGTTAGCGACAACATCATACTGTAGCCTACTTACAGCTTGCGGTTGCGATGAGCGTACGGTCGGAACAGCACATTTTTTCAGGTTCAGCTTTTTAGCAAATCCTGCTTGAAATTGTCCAAGGTTGTCAAAACTTTTCCGTCTTGGGTGAAATGTTCAGAGCAAATGAATAATTGAGTGTCGAACTTCGCCGGGATCTTCTCATAGACAAACAGCAGCTATGCCTCTCGAATGTTTGGCTCCTTGGGTGCCAGCCTTCCCTGTACAGCCTGGAACACAGCATTTACGACCGTGGTCCATTTTCAATATCCTTGTTATAATTCAAAACGTTCTTCTTTGTAATTCCTTAGAAGTAGCCTACACAGAGCAGCGCGCAGCTAAACTAGTATCGGAGATCTACGCTACCTCGGACTGGGCAAGAACACCAGTGAGTGGGCTGGTCTGGATGTACATTTTGGGGCATAACAAAGATACAGCGGGCCACCGGACTGACGTCAGTCCGGTGGCTTTGTTGAAAAGCTACCGTTTTACAGCCAAATTTTTTTCATTTTGAGATTTGCATAGGAAAGAGGTGTCAATGGACTTTGAGGTTCACTGTATGTTCATTTTACCCACCGAACTGTCGTTATTCAACTATGACAAGGTAACATCGGTTTTGCAATCAATGACTCCTTTAAGCCGGTGTTGGACCGAATTCTCACTCCCTCGCAGAATCCCACTCCCCTACGCGTGAACGCGCACTGCCTTCCTAGCGTATTGCTAGTTGTAGTTTGACGAACCGAGGCGATTTTTACAAGCCTAGGTTCCCTCGTCTTAGTCTTTGAGGAAACTGTCAGTAGGCTATTTAATTCATGTTTCATCAAAATATAAGTTATGTTGTGCTGCACTTGAGAGCCTATACGATTTGTATGTCGTGCTGTAAAGTCCAAATGATTGTCTCAAGAAAATAGACGTACTTTGGAGCTGCACTTGAAAAACGATGTTTATGTCGATGTTGTGCTACACTGTCCTATTATCGAAATGAGGGTAATATGTGAATTATGTTGTAGTTGCGACTGCTGTTATGTCACTGTCTGGTAAAAGCGAGAATCCTTCTGTGTATTCATTTGTACGAATCACTTTTAGTAGAACTATTCACTTCTGATTCTTTATTACGTTGTACTTGCTGTTATAGGTATACTTACTAAATGCACTACATGCCAATTAATTGGCATATAATCGTCTGGTAAATTAGTATAGCTACATTATTTTACAAATGTAGGCTATATAAAAAGGCCCCTGCTCACAGGTCCCTCCTACCAGAATTCAACTTCTATTTCCCTCTCAGTAAACTACTTGCCACACAACTGTTTTGTGTTTACAATCATATCCATTTTATAGATCCTGCTTCCCACAGCCTAGATTGTGTCTTCTAACTTGCAATGTACAGTGCTTGGTTTTAGTACCTGATAAGCCAAGCCTGGACCTTCCCTTTGTGAATGGCTAGTGAAAAACATCTAATAAATGATGACATTTTGATTGGTTCCATCACATTTATTTTAAACAAAAAACTATAATGATATATTTAACAAAAGGTAGAAAAAAGAAAGAAAGTGATCATTTAAATAAGAGTTTTAACAAGTTTGAGGCTTGATCATGAAAACAGGTCAGGGATGTTTACGGCAGGCAGCACAGACATATTCCTCTCAGTTGGATTTTAGTACAACAGTGATGGAACCTTCTGAGGCAGCTGTCACAGCCAACCTGAGATTTTTGATAAACATTAAGATTAATTTGTGGAATGATAATGAATGATCAAACATTAGGAATGGCAAAAACTGTCACTGTCACCTATAATAACATTACCACTTATACAAAGAAATACCAATGCTTCATTATAAATGTGTCTAGTAGTGAAAAAGTATTGTATTCAATACCAGTTGACAAACTATTACCCAGTTAGTGTCGCCATCCAGATTGTCCACATCCCCGCATAGTTGGGGTGTGTCAGATTTTATAGCCCCAAGATATGGGGGGGGGGGGGGGAGGATTTCGGCAGGTATGAAAAACAGTGTTGCCAAAATCCTACTCCCCTTCTAACGTTTACATTTTTGCAACTAGTATCAAAAGCTTTTTATGGCACACTCTACAGGGCATGAGGAGCCACCAAAATTATTTGGGGGTGTGTCAAATTTTATAATCCCAAAATATGAGGGGGGGAGGATTTCGGCAGGTATAAAAAACATTGTTGCCAAAATCCTACTCCCCTTCTAACTTTTACATTTATGCAACTAGTATCAAAAGCTTTTTATGGCACACTCTACAGGGCATGAGGAGCCACCAAAATAATTTGGGGGTGTGTCAAATTTTATAATCCCAAAATATGAGGGGGGGAGGATTTCGGCAGGTATAAAAAACATTGTTGCCAAAATCCTACTCCCCTTCTAACTTTTACATTTATGCAACTAGTATCAAAAGCTTTTTATGGCACACTCTACAGGGCATGAGGAGCCACCAAAATAACTTGGGGGGGTGTCAGATCTTATAGTCCCAAAATATGGGGGGGGGAGGATTTCGGCAGGTATGATGTGTTGCCAAAATCCTACTCCCCCAGTAAGGTAAAAAGAAATACTGAATTGCTGCCTCATTAAATAGTTGATTCAAGTAGCAGTTGGTTTTTAGGATTGTTAAATTGGTGAGGTAGCGTGCGAGATAAAGAGAACTCATACACATTAGCCTACTGCAATGCATACAAGCACAACAGAGGATGTACTTCCTACGGCAGCTGAAGAAATTCAACCTGCCAAAGACAATGATGGTGCACTTCTACACAGCCATCATTGAGTCCATCCTCACCTCTTCCATCACCATTTGGTACGCTGCTGCCACTGCCAAGGACAAGAGCAGACTGCAGCGTATCATCCGCACTGCTGAGAAGGTTGGCTGTGACAGCTGCCTCAGAAGGTTCCATCACTGTTGTACTAAAATCCAACTGAGAGGAATATGTCTGTGCTGCCTGCCGTAAACATCCCTGACCTGTTTTCATGATCAAGCCTCAAACTTGTTAAAACTCTTATTTAAATGATCACTTTCTTTCTTTTTTTCTACCTTTTGTTAAATATATCATTATAGTTTTTTGTTTAAAATAAATGTGATGGAACCAATCAAAATGTCATCATTTATTAGATGTTTTTCACTAGCCATTCACAAAGGGAAGGTCCAGGCTTGGCTTATCAGGTACTAAAACCAAGCACTGTACATTGCAAGTTAGAAGACACAATCTAGGCTGTGGGAAGCAGGATCTATAAAATGGATATGATTGTAAACACAAAACAGTTGTGTGGCAAGTAGTTTACTGAGAGGGAAATAGAAGTTGAATTCTGGTAGGAGGGACCTGTGAACAGGGGCCTTTTTATATAGCCTACATTTGTAAAATAATGTAGCTATACTAATTTACCAGACGATTATATGCCAATTAATTGGCATATAGTGCATTTAGTAAGTATACCTATAACAGCAAGTACAACGTAATAAAGAATCAGAAGTGAATAGTTCTACTAAAAGTGATTCGTACAAATGAATACACAGAAGGATTCTCGCTTTTACCAGACAGTGACATAACAGCAGTCGCAACTACAACATAATTCACATATTACCCTCATTTCGATAATAGGACAGTGTAGCACAAAACTACAACTAGCAATACACTAGGAAGGCAGTGCGCGTTCACGCGTAGGGGAGTGGGATTCTGCGAGGGAGTGAGAATTCGGTCCAACACCGGCATCTTGACTATTCGTAGTACACAGTATCGTCAGCATTTCCACCACAGCAGAACATTTTGGGGTGTACACCTTAAATAAAATGACCACATTGAGATGCCAATTTCTAATAAAAAGTACTTACTCCTATTAGATTTTTCTCATTTTTTAAGACTCAAAATTTAGATATTGGTCGCATTTCCTCTTTTTAATCGAGAGGCAGCTAAATCCCTCAGAGCGTCATGGACGTCTCTATGGACGTCCATAGACGGACGGCGATGGCTGCTGATCTTTGCATGGATCATGGACGTCCCTATGGACGTCCCTGATTTTCAGGGACGTCCGTCGCTAGGGGGAGCATAGATCATGGACGTCCATAGACGGAGTGCCGTCCCTGATTAGCAGGGACGTCCGTCGCATGAGGGAGCATAGATTATGGACGGCGATGGACGGCGATGCTGTTCAGAGTGCCGTCTCTGATTAGCATGGACGGCGCTAGCACTTGAATGGTTGAGAAGGACGGCCATGTTGAGCTAAACCAGAACTGTCGAAGGCTACCATAGCATGTAGCTAGCTACAGCAACTACTACAGCAACTTTGGAGGACAATCAATAACTTTCGTCACGTTATTTTGAATGAATTGTTTTTAAGTGTAGGCTATATATTTACGCCTTTATTTTTTTACATACAAAAGTAGGCCAATCAACAATAAAATATCATGACAATATAGACTTGAAAAACAATATATTATGGTTAGGGTTTGCCTGGATATAGGCTACATTTGAATTATTTCGAGAATTGTTAATAAAGACTTGTTTAAAGATTTAAACATTGTGTTATGACCCTTCGATATACATTGCCCTTTAGGTCTTTTAAGCCGTCAGTTTTATTTTTTTAAAGTGTTTTATGGGTGGATTTGGAGCCGCCAGTCAGTCGCTCCAAACGAACGCTGCGCACGAACCACTTTGATCGGAGACCAATGCAAAACACAATACACTCCAAATTTGGGCACGAATCACTTTGAGCGGAGACAAATGCAAAACACAATACGATGTGTTGAGCTAAACCAGAGCCGTTGAAGTCTACCATAAAATGTAGCTACAGCAACCTTGGAAGACTCAATAACTTTTGTCACGTTATTTTGTAGGCTATGAATTGCATTTATGTGTAGGATACACCTTTATTTTCTTTTTTACATACAGAAGTAGCCCAATCAACAATAAAATCTCATGACAATGTAGATATGAAAAACAACTATAATATATATAGGATATATATCAAATTGAAATTTTCTTGTTTTAGGTCATCATAAGAATACTGTTCAGGCATCAAGGGATGTGCCGCTACATGGCTGAACTGTTTATCAACAGCAGAAAAGCCATTTAGGCTGCTTTTATTTATGTTAAACTACATAGTTTTATTAATATTGTTGGTGGGGTTTTGTATTTAAATAAAACATTTAAGACCAAACTGTTTTTTTCTTTATTTTATTGTAAAGGTTATTATGCTTTTATTGTTTCGGTGGTCCTATTTTCATGCATATAATGTCAAGTGCAGTTTTATTTACTTAAGTAAAGGGAGGCCCTCAACATCCCTGCTGTCGGCCGTCCGTCCATGCGAAAAAGGGCCTATGAAGTTGTTTCTGCTATCATAATTGAACAGCCATGTCAATTTATGTTTTTTATAACTGTTGACCTTCTGGCTCAATGCTAACTTTACCGTTTAAGATAACATGTCGCCGGATCCATACTTTTGCTGGTGCTACAAGACTAAATGCATATTTTTTTCATAAGTTTACTTGTCGCATAGCATGGTATTGCAACGTTTAGATTTGCCTCCGCTCAAAGTGATCCGTGCCCAAATTTGGAGTGTATTGTGTTTTGCATTGGTCTCCGATCAAAGTGGTTCGTGCGCAGCGTTCGTTTGGAGCGACTGACTGGCGGCTCCAAATTTACCCATAAAACACTTAAAAAAAATAAAACTGACGGCTTAAAAGACCTAAAGGGCAATGTATATCGAAGGGTCATAACACAATGTTTAAATCTTTAAACAAGTCTTTATTAACAATTCTCGAAATAATTCAAATGTAGCCTATATCCAGGCAAACCCTAACCATAATATATTGTTTTTCAAGTCTATATTGTCATGATATTTTATTGTTGATTGGCCTACTTTTGTATGTAAAAAAATAAAGGCGTAAATATATAGCCTACACTTAAAAACAATTCATTCAAAATAACGTGACGAAAGTTATTGATTGTCATCCAAAGTTGCTGTAGTAGTTGCTGTAGCTAGCTACATGCTATGGTAGCCTTCGACAGTTCTGGTTTAGCTCAACATGGCCGTCCTTCTCAACCATTCAAGTGCTAGCGCCGTCCATGCTAATCAGAGACGGCACTCTGAACAGCATCGCCGTCCATCGCCGTCCATAATCTATGCTCTCTCATGCGACGGACGTCCCTGCTAATCAGGGACGGCACTCCGTCTATGGACGTCCATGATCTATGCTCCCCCTAGCGACGGACGTCCCTGAAAATCAGGGACGTCCATAGGGACGTCCATGATCTATGCTCCCCCTAGCGACGGACGTCCCTGAAAATCAGGGACGTCCATAGGGACGTCCATGATCTATGCTCCCCCTAGCGACGGACGTCCCTGAAAATCAGGGACGTCCATAGGGACGTCCATGATCCATGCAAAGATCAGCAGCCATCGCCGTCCGTCTATGGACGTCCATAGAGACGTCCATGACGCTCTGAGGGATTTAGCCCCAACTGTTTTAATCTGTATGACCTCAAAACATATTTGGGAGTGTAGCTACTTGTACATAATTCACTGGATAGGTTCAAGTGGACACTGCACCTTTTAACCCTTGTGTTATCTTCGGGTCATTCTGACCCATCAGTCATTGTGACCCACCGTCGTAGTGCGACAACTTTACCGCATACAAAAACAAAGTGAGGAATTTTTCCGGGTATTTTTAGCGTTCTTGGTGACTTGTGTTCTTTGGACTGGAACCGTACTTGGGCAATGAAAGATGATGTCATATCTAATATCCCACAAGTCATTGCGAGATGCCAGGATAGCTGGGAAAACTTCACAACTGTGTTTTTACTTTTCTTATTTCAGGTAAACGGTACCTGTAAATCCGCATCTGAATAAAAATGTGATGAGAAATGGTCAGTGTAGTTGCTGAATATTTGCTTATTTTTTTCAAGAAACTGCTCATTTGTAAATTTAAGACTTTTCGATTAGCTAGATTGTGTTATGCAGTGGAGACGCAATAGTTAATGTTAGCCAGCTAAGTTAGAGGCTAGCATGAGGTGCACAAAACTTAATTACCGTTAGAGGGACAGTTTATTAGCTTGTAGTTGATTTACAGTTTTCAGATGTCATACCGATCATATGAATTATGGCTATACAGTTAGGGGTGTAAACATCTAGCTAGCTGGTCGCGAGCATTTCTCAAACTCACAGCACTAAAACAGACAGATGAGGGAAAGACCAGTTTTGAGTTTCTCTAACTTTATTAACTGTGAGACTACATTAAACACAAATGTAATACACAAACACTATACAGAAAAGGTTTATCAAATTTTGCAGTGATAATGCCAGTGTTGTTGTCATACCACTGCCTTAATGAGCTGAGTCTGCGTAATAGAATCAGAATTTGCTTTATTCGCCATGTAAGTTCACACAAACAAGGAATTTACTGTGGCACGAAGGTGCATACAATAAACATTTACAGTTCTTAAATAAAGAACTAAACTATATGTAAAATATCTAAAATAAAATATAAAATGGTTATAAATATAAAAATAGGGCAGCAATATGAGAAGGTGGCTTGTGCAGATAAAGTGTTTAAAGTCAGTGTGAGTCCTTGGCCTTGTCGAAGAGGCCAGTAGCGGATGGAAAGAAACTGTTCTTTTGGTGTGAGGTTTTGGTCTTGATGGACCGCAGCCTTCTGCCGGACGGGAGTGGCTGGAACAGAGTGTGTCCAGGGTGGGAGGAGTCGGCCACAATCTTCCTCGCTCACCTCAGGGTCCTTGAGGTGTGCAGGTCCTCGAGGGTAGGCAGGGTAGGCAGCCGATCACCTTCTCAGCAGTGCGGATGATACGCTGTAGTCTGCTCTTGTCCTTGGCAGTGGCAGCGGCATACCAGATGGTGATGGAGGAGGTGAGAATGGACTCAATAATGGCTGTGTTAGAAGTGCACCATCATTGTCTTTGGCAGGTAGAATTTCTTCAGCTGCCGTAGGAAGTACATCCTCTGTTGTGCTTTCTTGGTGAGGGAGCTGATGTTCATGAGGTGTTGGTGAGGTCCTGGGAGAGGATAGTGCCCAGGAAACGGAAGGACTCAACAATGTTGACTGGGGAGTCGCACAAGGTGATGAACAGAGTGGGGCTGTGTTCTTCCTGAAGTCCACAACCATCTCCACTGTCTTAAGAGCATTGAGCTCTAAGTTGTTCTGGCTACACCAGGTCACAAGGTTGTCAGATTCAAAAATGTGCAGGTCGCACATGTGCGAGTAGTTGTAAAAAATACTTTGTCTCAAAGGTTTTTCTCAAAATGCAACCATTTGGTCGCAGTCTAGAGCCCTGGCTATGGCTCAAAAAAGGTTGTTGCTTTTGGTCCTGTTTAGGGATTGTGTGATCATCTAGCTGTGTAGGCAAGAATGTTTGTTTTCTTTTGTTTTTCTGTTGCTGTACTGTGCCAAACATGCAGAAACTTGACAGCCATGCGTTTGTACGCATGCACGCATGCACATTGTAAGTATGCATTGTAAGTGGTTGGCTAAGGATTGTATTGTAACTACAATAGCTAGCTAGCACAGGTGCAACGCTGATGTCTATATGGTGGGGGTGGAGTTAACACTAGAAGCACCAATTGACCCCAGTGAAGAGAGAAAATAATTGGATCTTTGCATTCAATCGAATTCCAGGACTTGCTTTCTTGACTGTTCCTAGATGTGTGTTTTATCACCCAGTATTTAACATTTTTCTAAATCACACCGGGGAAAGCTAATTTGAGGCTATGTTGCTCTGGTTAGGACCAGGCGGTCCTAACCAGACTCTCGTACATTTCATTTGTACAGAGAGTCTGGCCTCGCTCCATTGACAAGCGTTGACTTCCTTGTAGGCGGGAAGTTTAAAACTATTGGATCTGCCCAGAGCCACTCTGATCTGCCATAACCAATCGCTAGCGTTCGCCCAATTCCTTCACCACTACTGTAACAGAGCTAGCTGCCGTAGCTGGAAAATCAAACTGTTACCGAACCCCGTGGGGAGGAGGGCCACAACATCATAGCCACCAACAAAACTCAGCAAAACTTGTTCTTGCTCTGGCTTTAGCTTATGGATATTCGGCAGCGTTGCCACAACGGACCGAATGGCTTCGCTCGCATCTTTCTCTGCCGCCATTACGGAACTACAACACAAACTAGCGCACGACAGCCACTCCCTCTGTTCGCTGATTGGCCGGTAGAAAATTAACCGGAGACATCTGACTTACCTCATGGCCAGACCTAGTACAGAAGCAAAATCTAAATTGAGCGGAAGTACATAGGAGGGCAGAGCCAGGCTAATGTTGCTCATGTTTTGTTTTAAAGATCCTGTAAAGTGGACCTGGAAACAAGTTTTAAGTTCGCCACACCACAGAATAATGTGTTATTAACTACCCATCCAAATTCGAATGAAAAAATAACACCGACAAGTATGTTAAATTAGGCTTTGAAATCGTGAAAAAATCAGCAGTCTTCTCTGCTTGAGACTGGGGAGGCGTGTCGCCTGAAGGCGCTGAAGCTCCGCCCCTCGCTGCCTAGTGCCTACCTCCGACCCAGATAATGGACGCTATGTCAAGCCGAACAAAACCGTATAGAATTAGAATGTATTTGTTCAATGAGTGAAACATACAGATGCATATAAATGAAATGTTCCCCTGAGCTGTAACAGTAAAAATGGACACCAGAGACAGCGAGCTCTCCAACTAGGCTACTTCTAACACATTAGCTACCATTTCACCAAAATACCATCATTCTACACCGAGTAGCCTAATATCAATTTAGCTGTTTGCACTAACTCATAGCAGAGATACCTCTGGAAAAGTTATCTAGTATAATTATAACAAGCACACAGAACTGAGTGATGAACTGCTGGCGGCGGTGGATGGTCCAGGTGCGACTGGAGGATGAATGGCCGGAGGGGCGATGCTCGGTACGGCTCCGCGCTGCAAGAGAAGCCGTGTGTTGGTGAACCCCGTCTGTCTCTGGTCCATGTTAAAACTGTCCGCCGTGAAATGGTCAGTGCAGAGGCGGCTGTTGGAGTTTATCCGAAGCTTTCCATGAGCGTGGCTCTTCACAAAATCTATCCACCTATTTTTCCTTTCATTATCAATAGGGAACTTAAATGGCGTTGCAGCGCAGCTGGAGTTCTTGCATCCAGGGAAGATGCAGTTGCGGGTGGTGGGAGACATCCTGAAGCTAGCTAGCTAGCTGATGTAGGCTACAATAACAGTACAGCAGGAGGAGCCATTCAGTGATCTGACGTAGATAGGGCAAAATGACGTAGATAGGGCATTTTTTGGCTCTGCCCATTAAAACCTGATCTGAAAACGGAAGAGAAACTGTTCTTCGGTTTAACTCCACATTTCAGTGTGACAAAGTTTTAGCGCTTTGCACATGCTTTCAGGAACTCATTTCACACGTATATAATGTACTTGGAAGCAAAATTTGGAATTTACTTTACAGGGTCTTTAATTGCACATTCGGCCATTTTCCCCCCTGCCTTCAAGGCTGCAATTCGCCTTTCTATCAGCAGATGTCGCAAGGGTTCCCTTTCACAAGTCTGTCATTCAGACAAAGCTTATGCAGCCTAAATAAGATATGTGTAGCAAAATATGTATAGTTTATATATATAGTCTATAGTTATTTGCAAAATTATGATAAAAATTACTAAATGGAATTCTATGAAGTGCATTAGCTTCACATGGGTGTTTGTGTGTTGAATGGTAGGCGCAATTCTTATGTTGTGGACAGCGGCGTAACAATGACTTGGCGGGCCCGAGTGCAGATCTCACCAACGGGCCCCTTAACCGACCTATTGTCAGGCGAAATTATTGAGTGTTGAGCTATAGTCCAAAAAAAAAATACTGTCATTTTAATGGTGAATGTTTGATTTTATTTTCGTTAGATATGCTAGCGTAACGTTTATCCTATCTAGCTTTAGCTATTTTCCGACTACATCCTGCACATAGTTTACAATAGCCTAACCTGGCTGCTGCCTTAGCCTATAGGCCTACGTGCATTTTATATATCTAAATGCATTCAATTAGGCTATACCAGACAGTAAACGTTATGTGATTAGCCTAAACTCAGCCACCAGGGTACCCTGGTGGCTGAGTTTCACACTCATTGCTGTTGGGTTGGGGGTCAGATGTAGCGTCCTCTTGAACACTCTTCGCCACAAATCCAAATCAAGATAATTTTGCCAGCTTTGCCACCTTTCATCCTGCTCTTTGCGTTCGTGCCGCTTACTGCAGCCACTTTTGTGTTTGAAGGGCATGGGGTAGCCTACTTATCGCTTACTCAACACGCAACGCAATGCAACATAACACAACAGGATTGGAAACAATCGCAACATGTGTGGGTGGGCGGGCTTTGACAACAATATTACAGACATCCTTGCTATTTTTCGATGGCAATATTACTTAATAAAAACGAAATTCGTTTCATTCAGCAAAAGGCAAATGAGGTAAAATGAATTATTTGCTGTTGTTAAGACTATTGTTAAAATGTTTATTGGGCAGGTGATAGCTCATAATTATGAATAACTGACACCATAATTGAGAAATGTTTGCGAATTGATGGGACTGGATCATATGTACTTCTTCCAAGTTTTGAGCGTAGCGAGGGGCCCGGTCAGTTCTCCAATGTGAAAGCAGATGGTTTGGCCGGTAAAGTTGTTTCACTTGTACAATGAGATCGAGGACGGGCCCCCTTTCGCCACGGACCCTAGTGCAGCTGCACTCCCTGCACTCCCTATAGTTACGCCACTGGTTGTGGATAAACATAACAATAAATGCATTTTGCATATTCACACATGAGCAAAATTAATCATAGTATGACTTTGCAAATATTTAGCAAATGGTAGGCTTTTATGAATGAACCATTTATGAATATAATAAGGTAGGACTAATAAAAGGAGATGAAGGCATGGGCGGGGGCGGTTATGATGATTGAATTCACAGTAGTGTAATTGATCATTCTTGAAGGCTTATAAATTATAATAATTAAGAGACATGGACAGACTACTGGGCTCCATGACTCGTGATTCGGCTGGCCACTCTTTGTCTCCACTCTCTTCGCAACGACTTCCTCCTTCCAAATCAAAGTCCCCCTTTTCTAATACTTCCTGCCTAATATTATAACAGCCCACTCAATAAAATAGCTTACAATAGCATTTCTGAAATATAGCTGCAAGAAGCAATAAGGGGCCAAGGTAAAAAAAGGCTTAATGAGGATCTAAACAAGCAAGGCAAAACTAATCAAAAGATGTGAGCTTTTTTTTAATGTGCATTATACTTTGCCCCAAACTGTTTTGATTACCATCACGGCATTGTGCCAAAGACGTATACCGAGTTTTATAATTATAAGCCAATGCGTTCATAAAATAACATTTTTGATATATCTGGGTGTGCACATAAGGCACAACCTATATTCTCTCTCATATATATTTATTATTATTTTCCCACCCCTAAAACTCCGTAAATATTTGCAATACATACACAATGTCGGTGTCAAAATGTTCATCATGGTCCCGATTGCGTTGTTTGTACTGGATTTCACGGTCCGTTGCACAGTTTAGGCTTAATTTATGTTTTTGTGGCGAAAAGTGAAGCTAACGGTGGCTAACTAGCTAGCCACAGTATTTGCGCTATTTGGTTGTTGGTAATAAACATGTAAACTGTTATCTATTGTATTTGATGTTGTTGGGTGTCACAAAACGGAATATGAGGGTTTGAGGCAGAGTTAATTTTGTTCAGGAAGTAGTGGGTTTTAGCATCAGTTATGCGGGCAGAGAAGGATTTGAGGAGGGAGTGATACTTATCAAGGTCCAGACCGTCTTTGGACTTGTGCCATCTCCTCTCAGCTGCCCGAAGGATGGGCCGTTCTTCACGAATCACATCCGTGAGCCACGGGCAGGAGGGAGAAGATCAGGCCTGGTTGACGGGACAGAGAGTGTCGAGTGATGCAGTTAGTGTGGGATAACAGGGTGTTGGTGGCAGTGCCAGTGGGGTGGGACATAAACTCGTCAATGGGAGGGAGGATGTTACAATGGAGGAGAAATGGGAAGGGGATAGGGAGCGGAGGTTGCGGCGGAGAGTTACGAGGGGAGGTAGGAGGAGTTGGAGGGCAGAGAATTGGATGAAGGAGTGATCAGAAATGTGTAGTCTGGTTACAGAGGTTAAGTCAGTGATACAGTTGCGTGTCAGGATGAGGTCGAGCTGTTTTCCTGCCTTGTGGGTCGCCGGTGTGTTCAGAAGCTTCAGGTCGAAGGAAGTCAGAAGAGACAAGAAGTCGATGGCCTGCGTTCCTTCGAGGTGGATGTTGAAGTCCCCAAGGAGTATCAGCGGTGTTCCATCATCCGGGAGGACGCTGAGGAGCATGTCCAGCTCCTCCACAAAGTCAGCTAGCGGCCCTGGTGGGCGGTAGAGGACAACTAAAAATGCTTTGATAGGATCAGTTAGCATCACATAATGGTGTTCAAATGATTTGGCAGTAACAGAGAAGAAGCAAGCCTGTCCCACCACCTCGCCCGGTTGAGCGGGGTGAGTGAGAGAACGAGTGGTTGACGGAGAGAGCAGCTGGAGTTGCAGTGTTCTCTGGGCGGATCCATGTCTGATGGCCATGTCAGATGGCTGAGTGGTTAGGGAGTCGGGCTATTAATCAGAAGTGTGGTGGCTAGTTTTCTAGCGGAACAGGTTGCAAAAGAAAAGCGCAGGAGTCGGCCAAGTTCAGATGCAAATGTTGGTTTATTGATCAAGACAGGGGACAACACTCGGTTAGGAACCTTCAAGCACCCAGAGAGGACCTAGCCTAATCATGAAAACAGACAGCATTTATAGTACATGGAACACCCCTCATCTCAATGGCAGTTTAACCTGCCATGGTGTGCTATACCCCAAACTGTCAGTTCGCCCTGCCCTCAATGTCTCTCGTTATCTCTTGTGAGCGTTTTGTAAATATGTGATGTTCTCGTTGTGACTGCTGATACATGATTATCTTGAGTCACATGATCGCCCCTTCGTACTGTCCCTTGTTTCCCTGCTGAGAGACCAAATGTCAAGACAAAGTTTGTCTAACCTGTGGTATTCCACTTAGGCCTAAAATTGAGGTATCTTATCCAGTTTCCGGCCCACGACAGAAGGTTGTTGGTTCGATTCCCGGCCGTGCAAAATGTCATTGTGTCCTTGGGCAAGGCCCTTCACCCTACTTGCCTCGGGGAGAATGTCCCTGTACTTACTGTAAGTCACTCTGGATAAGAGCGTCTGATGACTAAATGTAAATGTCTCTGTCAGCGCAAGGGTGTGAAGAGAAGCATGGGATGCAAACGCCGGGATGAAGTCTGCTTTGTTCACAGCAGACTGGCAGTTCCAGAGCCCAATATAAAGAGAGAGGGCAGGTGGAGAAGATCTGGATAGGTAACTAGATTAGAAGTGGACCGTATATACTTTGTGACATATCTACGTCTACGTCTGCGAGTGGTGTAATGAGCGGGAATGCTGAAGAAACACATGCTAGCTAGAATATGTTCTAGGTAGAATAGAATACAAATAGGGTTCGGCCGTCCTCGGTGGACTCCTGCAGGTAGACTCCCTGTCTTTGTTCGACCAAGTCTTCATGCACCGAGGCTGCCAGACGAGGCTGCCTCTGCAGTGCTAGCCTGAATTCTACCTGACAGTCCTCCATTTACCAACACTGGCATTGAGTACTTTGGCCCAATTGAAGTCAAACAAGGAAGATCCTGCTGCAGACGCTATGGAGTGATCTTCACCTGCATGGCAAGTCGAGCCATTCATCTGGATGTAGCGCCTACTCTGGATACAGATGCTGGGGTCTAGCATTACTGTGCCAAAATAGTTTATTGTGTCTACATATTTTGTCTCCTTTTTTTGTTTTGGTAAATTGAGAATTGCCATTTACCATGCCAATTAGGGGCCGGTGTGTATTGTGGGGTGTAATGGTTAAGGCTGTACACTGGGTGGCGCTGTTTGGCTCGGCTATATGAGCCAGGGGGACACAGGTTGTGGGAGGTGTTGCAGTGTTTCCCCTACTAGGCGGCGGGGGGGGCGACGGCGACCATGTACAGACAGAAATGACATGTTGTCGTGGAAATAAGATAAATAACATAAGGCCATTTAGTTTGTTTAATAAAAGAGCAAGCTATAGACCTGTTTTATAGGAAAGGTATCCTTAAAAGACTTATTTTGTGATCAGGCGCTATATATATATATTTGTTGTTGTTGTTTTGTTTTGTTAGGGGGGTGGGGGGTGCCGTTGGGAGGGCGGGGTGCCCCCCTAATATAATGGTAGGGGAAACACTGTGTTGACCCCGGAAGGGCAAATGGTTTTGACCGCTTGTGGCGGAGTTTTGTAACAGTTACTCGTGTTTATGGATGTTTTGTTTGCACCAATCCCTGGAATAAAGGATTTATCTCTTTAGCTGGCTTTTGGACTCATTGAAAACAAGACGAGCAACAGGTAAAACAATAGCCGCCTAGCGCGTCGTACCGGTGCCTGGGGCAACACTGCAATAGCGCATCATTAGGTTGGCTGTTATAATGTCAAAACCCTGCCGATTGGACTATGCATGAAACTCAGATGGCCTTGGAAGATGTGGAAACGTGGGACCTGTGCGTGAGCCGCTGTACGGAGCTGTGGTTTGAGCCATGACGTGGGGCTGCTAAAGGCTATGCTAAGGATAGCATATTTACGTTTTACATTTACATTTAGTAATTTTAGCAGACGCTCTTATCCAGAGCGACTTACAGTAAGTACAGGGACATTCCCCCCGAGGCAAGTAGGGTGAAGTGCCTTGCCCAAGGACACAACATCATTTGACTCGGCCGGGAATCGAACTGGCAACCTTCAGATTACTGGCCCGACTCCCTCACAGCTCAGCCACCTGACTCCCACATATACTTACTTGCGTATACTGTGTTAGCTGTGTTATGTTAGCTAGTTTCGTTTTGACTGGCAACATACTGAGGTTGCTCGTCCAGAAATGGAAGAAATATAGCTATTCGCATTTACTTTTGTTGTGTTGATTTGTGGGTCGAAGCGGACTCCATTTTAGTCCAAGGCCGTAGAATTATCTATAGTTCAATCAAAGGTCCTTTCGTCAAAGTATTCCTTTTAATGCGGTGAGACTGAGTTTTGTTATCTCAATTAGGTCGCAATTACTATTCTTGCAGAATCGCTCAAGTAGCACTTGCAATTGCTATACTTGTTGATTACAAGGTGATGCTTGGCGAGATATTTTATAATGCCTATCCGGACTCGCGGAATCACTGGACTCAAGTGATTTTTCGTTGTTGGTTTTTATAATCTGAATATGAGGAAGTGTCTTTATGTAGGTGAGAGAGTTCATTGGTCAGCTCCTTGGCTTGGGTTTTGTCCAAGCTGATTCACAGAGAGGTGTGAATGGGATACAACTTTATGAATCAAAGTCTTTATACCTTGCATATACCGTATTTCTTCGATTAAACGCCGCCTTCAAATAAGCGCCGCCCTCGATTAAACGCTGCACCAAAAAACGAAAACGGTAAATCACAAGTGTACTATAATTCCCTCGAAGCACTGGCAGACACTAATGTATTCCAGTCAACGTACGCGCTTCTAGCTTCGAGCATGCCAACTTTATTCTACTGTGCATGCGTCACATATACAGCACTATGGGTAATGCATTAGTGCAGAACAGACTGTAGCCACGGGAGTAAATCAAACTCAATACTTTACAGACACAAGTGGCTTTCTTGCTACAGGTTTGAAGCTTCTTCTCCAAATCCACCGTGAAAACTAGACCCACAGTATAACGAGAAAACAAAGACCACATTAGCTTAATATGAACAGACAATGACATGCGCAGCATGTAAATAACGTTCACCAAAGTAAAATACAGACACAAAACAACATACCTCGTTGGCTGCATGCTGCACACAAGGGAATAGAGGTTTCCCTTAGATCGCTAACATCAGCTATAACAACCTTAAACTTTTATCAGAGCATTAAATTGTCTGTGCTTCACTTGCTGTTAGCTTGTCGACTCTCTCACTCACGAGCGTTCCAAGGCCTTCAAAATAAAGGCACTGTACTCTTACCAAATAAAGTCACTTAATAATACTGAATGCAATTATATAATTCTAAATTTACATTGGTTGAAAACAAATTATACATTATTATAATGTAATTGCGACAATTACATGTACAATATAGCGAGGTAGCTGACTTCACCATTCGCAAATTCACCTTTCATCAGTCCCAAGTTCGCTGTGCTTTCTGCACAGCTTTCTGTTTGAAAGCTAGTGTAAGAACATTTCGGCATGCTTCTTCAGATTTCTACACAATGTAGACAGGTGTGGCTTTTACACTAGGCCACGGGTCCCCCAATTTTTTTTCTGTGAGTGCCAGACAATGTTTCCTTTCTTTAATGTGGGGCCGGGTCGGTCTGTAACAGAAAATTACATGGGCCGGAGCAAGGCCGTAGCCAGTCATCATTGGGGGGGACGAAATCTGCTGGGGAGTCTGAGGGTCCCGCCCTGATACGTTTATTTTTTTATGTATTTAATTTTATATTTGGTTGCCTCTGTAGTTTAGCACATTTATATTTTATTAATATTTTTATATTAATATATTGAGGGGACATTTTGACCAGATTTGAATATTGGGGGGGGATGTCCCCCCCCAAAAAAATCTCTTACTCATTAAACGCTGCCCTCGAATAAACGCCGCACCAAAAATGACTGTTGTGTACAATAATTTGGATACCAAGGTTGGCTGACTTATCGTAATGTGAATGGAAGTTACATTACAACATACAATTAAATAAACACAGTATAAAAGGGAAAGGCATACACTATCACACATCAATCCCAATCATCCTTGTAGTGTCCATGCACATTGTGGTCCTTGTGAAATGTTTTGTACATCCATAATGGTCAGTTTTGGACACATTTCTCTGTCCTGGTTTACTCTGGTTTAGAGGAGCAAAGGCTGAGGGAGGTTGTCCATTTGGCTTCCTTTCCTCCCCCCCTGGGAGAATGAGACTACTATACTAGAGGGAGTCTAGTATCAACCCTTTAAAGCTCCCCCCGAGAGATAAAAGTCATATAATGCAAAATTGGGGGTTCTTTTGGTGATATACTCCTCAACATGCGTGTTTTACTGAGGTGATCAGGTTGGCATCGTGTTGGTTGGTTGACGCTGTGCTACAGCATGATAGTTTTATAGCTATTTTCAAAGGGTTTTCTTTCTCGATGAAATGCTGGCTAGCTAACTAACAGCAAGAAAGTAGATAAGTGAATTTTATGCTAGATTCAGTAATGTGTTAATTTACTATGTGGATGCGCGGTAATGTCTCTAATGCAACTGTTTGATCAACTAACCAACATCTTAATCACTGGCTGCATCGTGGGCACAGGTATCATGAGCACTGTACTAGCACTAAATGTTAATGAGTCTCTGGGTGTTCTGCTGAATTAGGATGTTATTTGTCTCCTAGCTGTCACAGAAGCAGGGAAGGTTGGAGATCCTCTCGCACAGGATTTCTTCCGCGAGGAATACATTCTGAACCATGCAATTGGTAGGTAACATTTACCTATATCTCAAGATTTGTCAAACAACCCAGTAGGGCTGGGCGATATGGGTAAGATATTATCGATATCGATATTTATATTTCCATTCAATAACAATAATTAAGACGATAGACCACAGATCCGTAGTAGTAGCAAAATAAGTATTTTCCTCAACTTTTTCCCTTCACTCAGCATAAAGTTGTCAAGTAATCCTTGCTTTTTATCAATACCTTGGCGCAAACTCACACTTTCTGCATGTTCCAACGAGTGATTTTGCTTCAGGTGGTAAAAAAGGTTTCTTATATACTAGCAGGGCACAACATTAACATGTTTTGCCACTGGCCCCACCGGGCCAGTGGGTTTGAAACTTACTGGCCCCAAGACCATTTTTACTGGTCCCCCCTCCAAAAGTTGTAATTTATCATTCTTACAACAAAACCAAAGACTTATAAGTTATGTTATTCTGTTCACGTTTAACCATTTATTAAACACATCCTGGATATAAAAAGAACAAAAATGAAATCACATTTCTAGTGATAAAAAATAAAAAGGTAATAGTCAGCAAAACAATTGACTTTTAACCTCAAACATGACGTGCTCTCTTCCCTGCTGACAGCCATCTCTGCACAACTCTGTCTGGCTGAAACTGAAACCTCTGGTCCCTCAATGCCAATATATAAAAGCTTCCATAGCATTTCATCAGTATGATACTAAGTACCCAAGTCGACACCATTCTTCTGCTGCAGTTCAATAGCCCGGGGGAACGAGGCGAGCAGCTGGCCCGTCTTATTTACGTGATATGCCGTTGTTATAAGTCGTGCAATCACACGATGGGCATACGCATTTAAATTCCTGACCAGCATGGTCAACGGCCTGGAAGATGGATTGTCAACCATCCGCTTAGCTGTCACGCAAACCAGGTGCTGTCTGCTAGCATTGCTGGTCAGGGATTGTTTTAGAAAATTGTCGGTGCCTCTGTAAAAAGATCCACTTTGTCTGTTTTAGACGGGAACATACGACAGATGACACAGTGCATCTTAGTTCCATAAAAATTTGCTTCCGTTTGACTGAGCTCGTAGCTCTACTTTGCTTTTACTTTATTGTCTCGCGCCAGTCTCGCACCAGTTGTTAAAAAATGTATTGAGATTAGAGAATTACAATTTGACAACCACTCACTAACGTGACTGTGTCCAATCCCGACCGTTTTTTAGCTAACATTCTGATACAATGCCACAAATATTGATAAAAATAATCGTATCACATTTTCAGCTGATTTACTGATTTCACGTTAAGCTTTAACTTCTTACCTTTCGAGCTAAATATTGTAAAACATTTTTGAGTTAGCTTAGCCTTTACTAGAGCCGGTCAAAAGACGCTGGCGCCGGTAAATTAGCCGTGCGCTACTCTTGTCCAAACCCGACCGCACGTCTATCCTCGTAGTAAACACTCGTCGCTGCTGTTTTTACGGGGATATTAACTTGATCCAGGGTCACCAAACTGACCATCAATGCTGTCAACATATGCGGGGACGTAGTTATGTCCTCCACAATAAGATATCACGCTTCAACATCTCCAAACTATGCGATAAAATCTCAATTTGACTGTATACCACCACCTGCTGGATGTTTTGTTGAACTCTTCTCAAAGTTTGCTAAACCCCCTCCCTTCCTCCCCTCGACTACAGATCACATCACACATGATCGTGTATTTTCATTGGCTAGACAAAGTAGTGTTAAGCTAGCGTTGAAATACACTCATATGCTAACCCATATAGTAGCAGTACGATGACAACACAGACACACTTGTCAGAGTAAAGATCGTCGCCCGAGTGTCGCCGAGTGGTCTTTCGGCCAAAGTAACTTTCCTATATTATTTAGACATGTAAACGTCCATATATGTTCATGAAATTTGACACGTAGATTGTTTGGTATGCCTAAAATAATACTACTTACACTTTGCTGGCGATAGCAAAAGAAAATGCTGGCAAAAAGACCGGAAACTGAGTGTCCAAACCCCGTTCGGGTTTGGACAATAGTAGTTTACAGCGGTCGGGATTGGACACAGTGACGTTACTCAACTCTTGATTTGTCAACTGTGTGCCCCACGAGCTGCAAAGTTATTTATGCATTTAGCAGATAGCAAAACATATGAAGGATGTTAACTTTTACAATGCAATTTTTTTTTCAATCAATAATTTGCAGTGGCCCGATCGAGCTAGTGAGTTGCTAGTTTAACTGTCCCGACGTTGCTTTTACTGGCCCAAGGCAAAAGGGCCATCGTTATTGTTGAGCCCTGACTAGTATTATAATTGGACCAATACACTGTTCTTATTGGTCCAGAGACGTTCTAAGAAGTCCGCAAAACCGTTTGCAGACCTCTCCAGTGGTCCGCAAACGATTTACGGACCTAGCAAGCGGTTGCCTTGGAAATGTTGATAACATGGCGTCTGCTCCAGATTCGTCGTGTTTGATTTGGGATTTTCCCACGTATTGTTGTAGTATATAAGAAACCAAATATGGACTTTTCGACAGGTCTGCAAACGCTTTGCCGCGGTTAACAAATGTTTTAACAAATCTCTGCTTACAAAGGCGTTTGTAGACCTGTCGAGAAGTCCACATTTGCAGTTTGTCGTATTACCAGACTTGGTAGCCACCTGTTTGTTTACTACACAATTTGCACCGAACATTACTCTGCTCTTTGTCGGATTTCAAAAAAACAAACCACTTCCAAATAAGTGAAGAAGACGAACCCTTTTATCAATAATTTCTTCATTGGAAGTTGCTCGACATTATCGATATTATTGAAAATGAATTCATGTTACAATATCTTTATGGAGGGAAGTCATTACTTCAATATTTTTTTTAAGCGATTTATCGCCCAGCCCTACAACCCAGAGAAAAACATATTTTTTTCAGAAACACCTTGTCAAACATTTCCAATTATTCTCTTAAAAAAAGGGTACTCATATTGCAACTGTCAAAAGTGAATGATTCATCTATTCATGTGTGATCAGTTATATGTGCTGTATAGATGGACAAATTATCTACATTTCACACCACATTTTCAGGAACGTTACAGAAACCATATGTGGCCCTTATTGATGGAATCACTATGGGAGGGGTAAGTATTTTAGTTATTTTCCAATCTGTTTGCAATGTGAGTTTTTTCATTGCAGTTTTGATGCAGTTTTGTCTAGATAATAATTTAACAGGCCGTTGCTAAGGTGTTGCTCAACATGTATTTGCATTTGAGACAATGTAGCTATCTCAACCTGTTTATGGTCCTATACCGCCCGCGCGACAGAACCGAGCCCTCCTCCTGCCCAAGTTACTGCGCACTCACAAAAAAAACTATACTACTATATTTTTAGACTGCTACACATTCCATACATTATTGGAAAGCTACGATTCTCGTGCTTGCATTGCTATAATCCATTTCAAGATCAAGTCACAACAGCAAGTACAGTCAACGTCTTTGTCTGGTCACAAATATATACAAAAAAAGTTTTACTCACCCTCCACGGTTCATGGTCCAGGTATGCATGGTCCAGGTATGCAAAATATTTGACCTTGGTTACAAAGGGTCATTTTGGAGTCTCCAAAAGGCCCTTTTAGAAAACACCTGGATGTACTCTTATAAAAACGTGTCAAATATGAATATATTGTGGTATTATGTTTGACTTTTGATTTGAATTGGGTAAGGCTTCAACCTGTGGTACAATTCTGACTTCCAGCTAATACCTACCACCTCTAGGCCTCTTCAGGCCTCTGTTTTCAAAACAAAATCTAGGCACTAGAAACTTTCACTTTCCTTGTGTTCAAGCTTCTATTACTCAATACCAGTAGGACTGACAGGGGTCCTGAAAAGAGTTCAAGAACAGCTTTCAATTTACTTTAGGTATGCAGTTTAAGCGTTTTTAGGCACATTTAACAGGATTGTAATTATCAAGTACTACCGTTACTATCACTGTTAAACACAGTACACGTTAGTTCTAATTTTTTACCACTAGGCGGTAGGTTTACCTAGTTCCTGGCTATTGTGAATATTTTGGTTGAAAAAGGATAGGGCAAAACAACATAGGACGGAGAGACGGAAAGCGACTTAATTAAACAAGATGGGCAAATAGTGTAGAAATTACATAATCTCAGTTTGAAAGTGTTGTAACGGCATTCAACGAATCAGTACCTTTATACTTTTGAGCACATCCTCTCGCATTGCAATGTAAAGGCTTTGACTTAATGCACATTATGCAGTTGTACCTGTTTTTAATTAAATGTTACAATTTTCCAAGAATCTGTTTGTTTTATCTTAACAACAAATCAGAAATACCCTAAATATTATGCAACCTAATTTTGTTATTAAACAGAACTGATCTGTTGAAGAAAATGCTCTTATCATGCATTAGCTCACATATTCGACAGGATTATTTTCTATTATTCAGCAATAACATCTCTTTAATAATGACAGGAATCTGTGTGTGTGTCGGTGTGTCTGCGTTTAGTTTCCTATCATTACCTGGAGAACCAGGCACTCTGCAAAGTTCATATTTCGCAGGTTTTCTTTTTATATTTTTTTGAATATAAAAAAGAGTGCAGTGTTCGCACCAGCATTTCAACATTTCCAAAAACAATCCCCATCTTTCATGTGCCTCTACGGCATCATGGGAACTCATCCCAGCCCCTTCAATCTGATTGTTCTTCTCGTCATCCCTTTCTCCCTCACTGTGACACACTCCAGAACCCACACAGAGGATATCTCACCACCCCATCTTCCAACACTATCAACAACAGGCCAGTGTCCTCCAAGGCATTTGGCAGAACAAATGAATTGTTCATATGCCAGGAATCTGTGTGTTTGTGTGTGCAGTGAGTTTCCTACAAATATCTTGAGAACCGGGCACTTGGCAAAGTTTATATTTTGCAGGTGTCCTTTTTATAATCCAACCGAGTGCACTACCGTGATTTAATTAGTGTGATTAACAAAGGCATTCACATTGAAATGAATCTAAGCAATTAACGCACCAGTTCGTAGTGAGGAAAATAGGGAAATTTTGTTTCGTTATTTACATTTAGTCATTTAGCAGACGCTCTTATCCAGAGCGACTTACAGTGAGTACAGGGACATTCCCCCCGAAGCAAGTAGGGTGAAGTGTCTTGCCCAATGACACAACGTCATTTGGCACGGCCGGGATCGGCTGGGAATCGATCCGGCAACCTTCTGATTACTAGGCCGATTCCCTAACACGCTCAGCCACCTGACTCCCTATTTAGAAGCAAATTCACTTTTACAACTGATAATCAGCTGCGTTCACAGGGGTTTGTTGGGTAGCTAACAGAATGACAATATAAAGTGTATATACTTTCAGTGAATTTTGTTGCATAAATTAATGTGTTTACTGATGTAAAAACTGCCTGCACACTGCAAATGTACACAAGCGCTGTATGGTGAATTAGGCCTACAATTATGACAACTGGCTAAACCATTGTGCATGTAATTACTTCGGTTATGAACTAAATGTCTAGATGTTTGTGGTGGTAAGACAATTTAACAGAGAACCAATATAGTACATTTTGATCCACATAACATAAGCAATTTATAACTTAGGAAACGGCAGACAAATAAAGGATACATAATCATTTGCATGTATGTAGGCTACCACCGCTTTGGCAATTTGATTAGAATAGATGTGGAGGTTGGTTAGGGTTGACTGTGGAGTACAGAGAATTTCTAGTGTGATCTGAGAAATATAGGTACCAAAACCACTGAGAAGAACTATCATCATCAGCTGCATCACAGGCACTGCATTATCTATCTATAATTCCAGAAATCTGTGTGTGTCACTGACATCCTCGTGGGCACTGTGCCCTATTTATAATTCCAGGAATCTGTGTGTCACAGACATCATCGCGAGCACTGTGCCCCATCTATAATTCCCGGAATCTGTGTGTGTGCCACCCAATTTTATCACGGGCACTATGCACTATCTATAGTTCAAGGAATCTGTATGTGTTTTTCACTGACATCTTAATCACTTACTGCATCACAGGCTAGGGCTGCACGATTAATCGAATTTTAATCACGATCACGATTTCGGCTTCACACGATCAAATTTGTGTGATCGAGCGATATTTAAAATGCATCATTCCGTTCATAGAACGCTCTGTATCAAAGTTCTTTTTTGCAAAGCCAATCTAGCGCTCCGTAAACCAATAGGTGCGTTCGACATCGGCTGCATGAAACGACCAGTGAGAGTTGCCGCTTGCAGTCGGGGAGGAGTTATAAACGGCTCCGTAAAGTCGGAAAAGTGGTCATTTTATGTATTGGGCTATGGTAAACTCTTTCTCCAAACTGCAGGCTGCAGCCGGCTGCGAATACACCTAATGTCTGATCACGTGCATCCATGAGCCAATCAGAGTTGTTCCCTGCACCACGCAGCTTAGTTTCTAGATGTAGACGGTTACAGAGGACAGAGTAACGTGAGGAAAATTCCACAACAGATAGCAGTCGGTCATAAGGTTACTATCTTAACAAATAAAACTAAAACAATTCTAACGTAGCGGGGGCCGAGGGCCTTGTCCCGAGAATCGGATCGTCATCCATTGTGTGGAAGCATTTTGGGTTCAAGGCAAGTGACACAAAACAAGAACAGGTCTGGTCATATGCAAAGAGTGCCGTAAAGTTGTGTTGGCGCCACAAAGCAGCGCCACAAAGCAACACAACAAACCTTTTTAACCACTTAAAAAACACCATAAAGTTCAATACGATGAATGTATGAGGGCCAAGAAAATGCGTTGCAAAAACTAAACAAATCACAAACAAACATCAACTCAGCCAGAAAATGTTGACACGCTAGTGTTTCTTTCCAAAAACCTGTAAACTTTCTGCATAGTTCTGAACATTTTATCATTTGGTTACATTCTGTTATGGAATATTTGTTTTTTATTGATTGTATATTTTTTATAAAAACTACAACACCACACCGGATCTAGCTAGACCTGAAATAAAACAACAGCCACGCCGCACACACTTGTTAAGAGTAGTAGGCTAACGTTATGTTTTGAGTGCATGGCGAGCGCGAGACGCCGAAATGGATGCCAATAAGATTCTGAATGGAAAGTTTACTTTTAAAAAGTTGCCAAATAGTTCCATTGACAAGACCAAAGTAATCTGTGTGTTTTGTCGTTGTGAACTGAGCTATCATCACAGCACGTCCAGTCTGAAATACCACTTGATGGCCAAGCACACAGCTGATGCAAATTCTCCACCCCCTCGTCAAAGCCAGGCGATTGCACTGTTGTTTTCAATAAAATAAAAAAAATTGCACTAAGTAAGCCGATCCACTTTTCCATGTTGATAAAAGCATTAAAATTAGAAAAAATAATGGGACAAAAAGAAATTAAGGGACATTTAGAATAGATAAAAATGTGCGATTAATTGCAAGTTAACTATGACATTAATGCGATTAATCGCGATTAAATATTTTAATCGTTTGACAGCACTAGATAAAATGTCTTATTCACAAAGACACTTTGGTCGGACATGTATCCCAAACATGGGAATCCAGATTATAAATTGATCGGACCTACTGTTCATAAGAAGAAAATGTTTTGTAGTTTTGGACCAAAATCTGAAATACAAAATGGTGGCCGTAATTGGTCCCAGTGGCTTTTTTGTTTCCCATGAGACATAAAGCAGGTAGGCTGTACAAAGTATTAGGTATTTTAGACTTATTGGATGGAGGGGAAATTATGTAGACTTTGGCCTCAACATCCAAGATGGAGCCGCGAATGGCTGCCTCGGTCGTAGGCCTGTCGCGATAGTCAATATATTGACTTATCGCACAATATATCGAAATGAGCACAATCTTTTTTGGTGCCGTAATATATTGCAACTGATAATTTTTATAATTCGAAAATAATGATTATATTCATTTTTACATAAAAACGAATGCCACCAACATTTTAGTCGATCCCGCCGCCTCTGTCATCTTGTCTGCTTTCTGTGTCGAAAGGGTAGGCGGGGCTAGCGTCTCCACACACGCGCGCACACACACACAGAGCGGACACCGACAGGTGAAGAGAAGGCGTGAACCCACTATGTTATGCTAAAGTGTTCTGTTTCCAAGTCCAAATGGACTTGGTTTCAAAGCCGAAATCTTCAGCTCCGGTGTCGGAACATTTTGGCTTTAAGCCAATTGGAGATGACAGCCAATTAACGTGAACAAGCCGGTATGTCGACTTTGTTTAAAAACAGTGGCAACGAAAAGAGGCAACACAACTAACCTAAAATCTCACCTAAAACATAACCATCCGATTCCCACCCAATTTTTCAACCTGGGAACAACTTCCGCTGGAGCTGGAAAGGGGTCTTCCAGACAGTTATCTGTTACAGATGCCTTTTCCCGACAGTGCACATATAAACGTGACAGTGCGAAATGGCGCACACTCACGGATAGCGTAACTCGCTATATAGCCAAAGAATGCAGCTATTAAACGGTCGAAAAACCAGCATTTACAAATATGCAGCAAACTTTTGACAAACAGTACGAATTGCCAAAGAAAACATCTCCCAAACTGCCATTCCGTCCCTGTACAATAAAGTAAAATATGACATTCTGAAGGAGATAAAAGACATCTCCTTTTACTCTGCCACTACAGATATGTGGTCAAGCTCAAATATGATGCGTTATATGAGCTTGACCATACACTATATATAACTGCTGACTGGACTCTGCAGTCAAAGTGTTTAGAGACCAGATACATACCCCAGCCCTGTTATTATGTAATCAGTGGCATAACATTGTCTGACAATTACAATAATATTGTTTATTGCAATGAATTTTGGTGCAATATATCGCACAAATCTCAGCCATTATTTCCCTAAAGAAAGACAATTCATTAACCCTTTCCTGCCTGAGCCAAAATTCCGAAAATTCCATTTGGTGCTAGAATATGATATTAATATGCATATTCATATTGACATACATTTTCATATTAAATCATACTGTAAATCAACTGTTTATACCATATTGTAGAGAAGAACTAGGGTTTTCTAATGACATCAATATATTTATGATTATTTAAGGCAAATCATACTTTATCAAGAATGTCATCCTTTAATTTTTACACAAATCTTCCCCGTCTGCCATACCTTATTTTACGGAAAATAGGCCATATCGTGTACAAGCCGCACCCCCCCAGAATGAGCACTTTGCGTTTGTAAATTTGAGTATAAGCCGCACCGGAATACAAGCCGCACTTTATAAGCAAACCACGTTGCCGTTGCACGGACCAATGCTCACAAATGATTATTTGCACATTCATGCTGTCGCTGCGGACAGCTTGGATAGCGATCTAACTAGACAACATTCCCAATCAGGGTGAACACTCAAATTATCTAAACTATAGACCATAGCATTACACATATCAAAACAGAACAAACACAACAATAGAACTCCAAACAATGCTTATTTAACTAAGCTAATGCCCTTAATTTAGTAGCTTTTCAGCTTGCCGCAGGGCATTCTGGGTACCAAGAGCAATGCACGAGTATAGGCGATCTTACAGCATTGTGTAACTGTTACACACGTCGGTTGTGGATACTATGTCCAGAAATAAAGCCAAGTCACTCATTTAGTGGAAGAATCCATTGTTATGTTTACAAAATTATTTAGATATATTATAAGTTTAGCTAGCTTGCAAATCCTTAGGATAGCCTACTGTAGCAGACCTTTCTATGTGACAACGGACAAGGGTGTTTTGTCCCTCAGGAGTTGCCGTAGGCTTGATGCTGAAAGCATTACGTGAAATCAATGAGGGCTGTTCGAATGGCGATGTCAAGAAGAGCAGTGGTAAAATACAAGTTATGAAAAGAGACCGCGTCCGTGTCTTATTGTCCACACGATCATATACCATTCTATCCAAATTAACTTACAAAGAGCTCGGTTAGACTACCAAAGTTGAATTAGTAATGTTGTTAGCGATGCTAGCGTTATTTTGCTAGCCTAGCCTATAACATTTCACTGGGTCTTGCAGCTGTTTGATTAACTGAAATTATTATGAAATGTTACGTTCTACTAGCCATTTGCCTACTTTAGCAAGTCACTGTATTTCCAAGCCCTGATAGTGTAACTGAGACAACACAGTAAACTAGAGAGGGTACAATTTCTGGGGAAATTGTAGGGTGTGCTTGCTTGCGTCGGTTGCACAGGGGTCCGTTTTTTAATGACATTTTTACAACTGATATTTCTGTATATTTTATATAAAAATGCATACTTATTATTCATAAAGATTGCATAGATTTTTCTTGCTGCTCATTTACAACTCAAAATACGAGTGAAGTGTAGAATGAAATAGATGTCTTCTCATTTCCCCTGCAAGAGGCAGCCTCATAGCTGAATCAAAACGAATACATTTGGCAGACCGGTGTAAAAATTTACCTAATCTCTATGACTTAAAAGTCCTTTTAAGTTTTTCCCTTCTCGTGATATTTTCAGGCATTTAGCCTACTCATATTGCATTCATTCATTAATAAAGAACCCCCTTTGAAGATTATTCTACGACGTTACCGGCAGTAGAAGATGGAATCGCGATTCAAACAGTACCATCTGCTAACTGAAAATATGCCCCCTAAAACGTAAATAAGCTTGACATTTATTTAGTGGAAAATCGCTCATTCATAAAAAGCTCACTGGTAGCGATCATTGTCAGTAACAATGCAAAATGCGATATAGCCCTGTGTGGAGAAGCTGCCCTGGTAAATTGTACTACTACAGTACTAGACTACTGCTGTGTTCGTCTTGGTAGCGATTGCGTTGGTTGAATTCGATTTAACGTTCCGTTGTACGGTTTAGGCTGAAATTAATTATTTTCATGAACAAATTGACAAAGTTTAGGCTGTGGCAATGAAGTTCAGGTTAGTAGTAAGATAGACTTTTGATTTAAGTAAGGGGAGTGCCGAATATGTTCTGTCGCCGTTTGTCTTCCTAAACAGCTGTGTAGTGCTAGATGTTTTGGTAGTGTGTCTTGCGTAGGCTACAGCGTTGCAGTGAGCAACACTGGTTTGAAACCACAGGTAATGATAATTTCACCAACAAATCGTTTACTTGTAATGTAATGTCATAATAAATCCTACAACGAAAATGTATTTGTGAGGAATGTTTATTTTAACGATTGAAAACAGATGCATCATAGACCACTGTAGTATGTGTTGCCCGGGCAACAGAGGCTAATGTCATTATGCTAATGCTTCAGTGAAATAGTAGACTACCGTTTCCGAAAGTAGACGTGGGCCTACTTCCTTAATAATATCAGCTAATATTGTACATTACATTTCACAATTGTGTTTCACATCACAAAGTAAAATGAGTAAATAGTTATCACCCTGGCCTCTTTGCTTGTGGCGTTTCTGCAGCTGCCTTGCAGTAAAGCTATAGTTAGCCTAGCTCTCCCCCAAGTTAACAGATGCAAAACGAATGTTCTGCTACTGGTAGTCACTCGTGTTTTCGTGACGTAGTGACGTTAGTAACGTCAGTGACTGTGGCTAGCAAATTAGCCACCGTTAGCTTCACTTTTCACCACAAAAACGCAATTTCTACTTAAACCATGCAACGGAACGTAAATAAAAATACAAGCAACTCAATCGCTACCAAGATGAAAGTTTTGACACCTAGGTTGTCTATGTAGGCCAAATATCTACTGAGTTTTAGGGGGGCAAAAAGAATAATAATAATATATATGTGAGAGAATAAAGGTTATGCCCTTGCCGAAGGGCACAACCTTTAATAATAATAATAATAATAATAGGTAGAAACACTTAAGGTGGCTTCGCGTCTTGGCCACCAATAATGCTTTTTACATCCTCTAGTCATAATCCTCTAGTCTGATTCAATCACGTCTTCATATGAAGACTCTTGATAATGTTTAGTACACAAATCCGACAATTGGTTAAATGTAAGAAGCAAAGTCGATTTATTATGAATATTTGAAATATTTATGCTACATGCTATTCATCTGCCCTGCCATGCCGGGCTCAAGCAAGCAAGCCAGCAGCCAGGGCGGCAATTGAGCTCAGAGCTTAAAGACCTTCTAGAATGCCCGTCTTTGTAGTATTTTGATTGATATTGAATATGCAGCGCGAGAGATTGCGTCCTTTTATTCATTCATCCAGCTAGCTCTGACTAATCGAGTACAAGACAAGATTGCATTGCGATAGGCGGTTGACGAAGGGTGTTTCTTGTAAGTATCATTGCTTACCATCTATGTCATATATTATTTAACCTATAATTATTATATAGATAATATGTATGTACAATTTGCAACAATGTGCGTGTCAACAATGTATCTGTCAGGTGTCAGCCACAGCTGTACTGGCTAACTAACTAACATTAGAGATACTAGCTAACTAACCAGTACTATGACATTTCAGTTTCACTAGTCTGGGTTGCTACTTAGAGGTCGTTGGCAACTTGTCATTAAATGAAACGACTGAAAGCCGAGGAGTGCTGACTTGCATTCATCACCAACCGTATGACGTAGCCAGCCACGGTTATCTCTGGCTGGGTGGCTCTAGGAATTTTGGTTTAAAAGCCGCGCAACAACTCTTCCTTGCCATTAATTGTGTTGTAGGCTTTTCGATACAGTCTCGTTGAATACGAACGTTTTCGTTTGATAATACTGTATATTGTAGGTTCATAATATATTATCAAATGAAAACTTTCATAATTAACCTATACTTTCACGAGTTCAGTAATCACACCATAGATTGAATAGATGGCTTTTATTGAAGCAGGGCTGGTAGCAAAGCCAAGCCTAATGCATTGTGGTACAGGCTGGTAGCAGAGCCAAGCCTGAGGCTGGTAGCAGAGCCAAGCCTAATGCAGGGTGTCACAGGCTGGTAGCAGAGCCGAGCCTGAGGCTGGTAGCAGAGCCGAGCCTTGAGTGGTTGGTGTAGGCTGGTAGCAGAGCCGAGCCTGGGGCGGTTGGTGTGGGCTGGTAGCAGAGCCGAGCCTGGTGCTGATGGAGGCTGGTAGCAGAGCCGGGCCTGGGTTCCGGGTATGGACTCGGGGTGTGGCGGAGAGTCCTTCTGGGTCACGGCCGAGCAGCGGCTCGATCGGATCCCCCGGGGAGCCTGGATAGATGACAGGGAGAAGCAGAGAAAGGGGAGGGAGGGCGACAAAAACATGCTAGCACAAGGATCAGAGCAACGGAAGACACTTTATACAAACCTCGTAATTGATACGGGGAGTTTGGTCGCATTCTTCCGTGCTTTCGCTAGGCTGATGCGTATGAAGTTGATTGGAGTTGGTGGGCATTCTTCCGTGCTTTTGCGAGTTGCTTGATTGGAGTAGAGGAGGAGTCTTGGTCCGCTATCTTCCTCCCGAACTTTAGTTAGTTAATCTAACTCCCTTATGTATCGTTCCCTACCTCTGCCCCTTCGCCAACCCCTGGTTCTTGTAGGGAGAGTGGAAAGGAAGGACAGGCGGAAAACTTTGCAGGAAGACGAGTGAAATAGATAGAGAAGAAGAGGAAGAGAGTGAGAAACTAAGGGAGAGAAGAGGTGAAGAAAAGAGAAAGACAAGAAAAAGTTAAAAGTACAAACAGTGACATAAGGACAGTGAGGAAGGATAGAACAATGTCTCTCAAAGAAAAGGAAGTGTCATGTCAATGACAATATATTAAAATAATTTATTTATACGGCCACAAAGCTGCAATTGTTGGCTGTGCAGGTGTACCCAGTGTAAAACATTTTTTCAAGAGGGTAGAGACTTCTCAAACAGAATTTGAGTTGGCTGTGCATGAGGGTGTGTTTGCATACCACACTATTAGCCATAATCACAGCTTCAGGTCAATGGACTGCACAGCATCACTGAACCGGAAGCTCTATGAGCCAAAATTTTGCTGTGAAAGGAGTGTGAGGCCATTGTCACAAATGTATTGGGCCACGACACTCCTAGGCCAAGATCTGGAGCAGACAAAGTATGTGTCTGTGTCCATTGATGCTTCAAATCATGGTCATATTAAAGTTTTACCAATACTTGTTAGGTACTGCAAGCTTAACCCTTGTGCTGCCTTCGGGTCACATGACCCAAAGTTTCATAACAAACCATCGTTGTTTTTACCCAATACAAAACAAATAAAAATAATGTCCAAAAACATGGGCATAGGACAAAGTTGTGGCCTTCTCTGCAGATAATACTAACACTAACTTTGGTGGACTGAACAGGGCAGGAAGGGTGAATGTCCACTCCAAGGTAAAGCATGCTCTTCAGTGGGAGGTGCTTGGCCTTGAATGCCCGGCGCACATAATACATAACACGGCTCGCACTGCCCTGGACATGGTTCCGCTTGACGTGGAACATCTCCTCAGCAAGGTCTTTGGATACTTTCATATTTTTACAGTTCCTGTGGAGAGACTGAAGAGTTTTTGTGATTTTGTTGGTCAAGAATACCACTACATTTTGGGACAGAGCAATGTTCGCTGGCTGTCGATGCTGCCAGCTTTGGAGAGGGTCCTTCAAATGTATCAACTGCTCAGATCATTCTTTCTCTCCGAAGAGAAATTTCCTGTTGTTCTGCGCAGGCTCTTTGAAGATCCAATAACAGAGCTGTGGCTAGCCTTTGTTCATGGCAACCTGGCAATATTCCATGAGGGAATAAAGTTGCTACTAACAACTTTGTCCCAGTGTTAGTCTTCTGAGAAACCTGGAGGAGAATGGTGCTATCACCAAGGAGACATTTCTTGATATATTGAAGTGTTTCTTTGACACAGCAATAAGTTACCTGGATGCATCTTGATGACCTCCAAGAGCTCAACTGTCTTCTTCTAAAAAAGGCAGCCTCAGAGAGATGACATTGAGAAGGCAGTAGCCACCCTTCAAAAGAAATGCCCCAATGTGGCCATTGATGAGGATGTACTTTTTGATGAGGTGTCCAGTCTCCAGGAGTTCCTTAAAGGCCATATGGCAGGTTAAACACTACTGTTGATTAATGGGTACATGAAGCACTCAAGATATGTATATCATTTAAAATATCTCCAAATGGTGTCTCCAAATGGTGTTAAAGACCAGCTTTTGTCGTTTTTGGTGTTAGCATTAGCATATTAGCGCAAATCGGCGATAACGTCACGTTGGGGAGTCGTGGAGGAGAGAAGCCTCAGTCTAGTACTAGAACTATGGCGACTGACTGGGATGAAGAAGAGGTGGCAAAAAACACTAATGTGTATGATGGCCCGCAGCCGTATAATTTCGAACCAAGTAGACATGAGAGGGCAAATGAGGAATTGCCGAGACCTGATGGCCGTCAAAGCCAATTAAATGGATGGTCCGAGGAGAATGAGTGGAGAGTTGGTGAAGACGTGTCCTGGTGAGTTTCTATCATTTAGCAACGCAGCAACAATCTCTGGAGCTAGTCAGGGTCAGGTGGCTGAGCGGTGAGGGAGTCGGGCTAGTAATCTGAAGGTCGCCAGTTCAATTCCCCGGCCGTGCCAAATGACGTTGTGTCCTTGGGCAAGGCACTTCACCCTACTTGCCTCAGGGGGGAATGTCCCTGTACTTACTGTAAGTCGCTCTGGATAAGAGCGTCTGCTAAATGACTAAATGTAAATGTAAATGTAGTCTTTACTGTCAGTGAATAGCACCGAGTGAAAGTCAACGTTTTCTTTATATCTAGTGACAGTGATCATTCAGGGCCTGACATTACATTTTTGAGGCACTTGTCCTTTGGACAAGTAGCCCTACATTTACGTTTCACTTTTCCATGCACAAAAGTCACGTCCAGGTAAAGATTGTGCCTTTGACCAACGAAGATGAGCTGTAATATTATACAAATGATAACAATTGAGGTGTTATAAAAAATGTTATTTGTTACATTGAACATTTACACAATTTCTGCAGAATGAAGCACTTTCTGTTATGTACTGTATTGCAGCTTCATCCCAATATCTACAGATCGTGCAGCTAATTTAATGCTCAACACTTGAACGGGGGCTTATTACTTGAAAAAGGAATTACTGCATCTTCTCAGTTACTCTATCAGGGCTTGGAAATACTGTGACTTGCAAAAGTAGGCAAATGGCTAGTAGAACATAACATTTCATAATCATTTCAGTCAATCAAACAGCTGCAAGACCCAGTGAAATGTTATATACAGCTAGAAAACTAACGTTAGCTAGCATCGCTAACGACATTGGCTAACTCAACTTCGGCAGGCTATCCTCAGTATTTGCAAGCTGGCCAGTGCAAGTACAGTAACATGGCATTTTATTTTGTTTGAGTTTAAACTTCTCCAGTGGGGCAGATACATTTCTCTGCCCTACAAAAAAATCCACTTGTCCCGGACAATCATGTCGTTAGCTGTAGTTCAGATAAGTAGCCTAGACTAGTACTACCGGTAAACTTATCTAGATCTAGAAAGAAGACATCATGCTAGCTATGGGCTAGCTATGTATGGAGGATTATAGGGGCCAAAACTAAATAAATAAATACTTATAATAACTAGAGAGGGTACAATTTCTGGGGAAATTGTAGGGTGTGCCTGCTTGCGTCGGTTGTAAGTTTTTCCCTTCTAGTGATATTTTCAAGCATTTAGCCTACTCATATTGCATATTTCATTAAGAACACCCTTTGAAACAGCTGCAAACCCCCTTTGAAACAAGCTACTGTAACAACGTTGTCACTGGCAGTATGGAATCGCGATTCAAACAGTACCGTCTGCTAACTGAAAATATGCCCCCCAAAACGTAAATAAGTTTGACATTAATGTAGGGGGAAATGGCTAATTCAAAATAAGTTTGCTAGAGGCAAGCTAGCTGCTGTTGCTCCACATTTCACTGATTGTTTGAAAGCGCCGGAAATGAGAACGTTTCTTTTGACAAAGTTTAGCTGTGGCATTGAAGACAGTACTACTGTACACACTGCCAGTGGGTGAGCCGAGTCTGACTGAGGCTAACGTCAAAACAAGCCGTGGTGTCACTCAAATTCCAAGTTTTACACAAATCACAAAAATATGCTGACGCGCTGGCTGTCTACGCAATCGCCATATCTTTATAACACTGCCCTCCTTCTGATTTTTGATGTAGAATTGACCCTGGTACGAAATTAAGAAAATACTCATCAAAGATCGACAACAGCTGACGCAATCGTCAACGGAGGCTGACGGGGCTCTCACGTAGCAAACCAATCAACGTTTTTACAGCAACCTACATTAAAATCTCACCATCTGGCTGTCTTCACAATAGTCATATCGTCATAACATTGCCCTCCTTCTGTTTTGTGGTGTAGAATTGACCGAACTATAAAAATACGAAAATACTAAACTACTATGACGCTTGCATGGCTGCCGCCTAGGCAGTCTCACGGGCCACCCGCACTCGCTCAAATTACAAAGACTTTCACAACCTAAATAAAAAATCCGAGATGGCAGTTCCACTCGAAATTGCTTTCTCAACAAAACCCAATGGTTGGTAATTTTGGGGGTTGGCATTTTTCACTCATAATCCAAGGTCCAATTTGCGTGCTAGAACGTCTCTATCACGTTGTATCCATGCGTCGTTGCTAACGTGTGCTGACGTAGTGACGTAGGCTAGCACTGCTACCCTTCGTTGACAGAAGACACTTTTCGCCCCAAAAACTTGAGCTCAGCCTAAACCGTGCAACGGAACGTAAATCCCAATAGAAGCAACGCAATCGAGACCAAGACGAAACTTTTGACACCTAGGTTGTCTATGTAGGCCAAATATTGACTGAGTTTTAGGGGTGGGAAAAGAATAATAAAAATAATAATAATAAGATATATGTGAGAGAACAAAGGTTGTGCCCTTGCCGAAGGCAAAGCACACCCAATTATATAATACAAAGCTTAAATAAATGACTCATTATATAATGAAATGCCTAATTGACATACAAAATATATAAATTACAAATTAAATGAGACACTAAATATATAAATGTTACATGTATTTGTGTATATATATATTTATGTTTTTATTTATTTATCCTTACATTTATTTATTTATCCTTACATTTATTTATTTATCCTTACATTTATCCACGGTGTAACTTGCTGCAGCAAAATAAATCCGTCGTCTACGTCAGTGGTTCTCAATCCTGGTCCTCGGGACCCCCTGCCCTGCATGTTTGAGATATTTTCCCTGCTCCAACACACCTGATTCAAATAAATGGGCCTGATAACGACCCATTCATTTGAATCAGGTGTGTTGGAGCAGGGAAACGTCTAAAACATGCAGGGCAGGGTGTCCCGAGGACCAGGATTGAGAACCACTGGTCTACGTCATAATGATCATAATCATGAACAAGTAATTAAAGGAAAAATCATTAAATGATCATGAAAATTCAAATTTTAATTCAAATTCATATTGATGTTGCATTCACTTCATAAATTTTGAGGCATTGCGCCCTCGACACGAAAGTAGATAAACTGCTTTTCTAAGTAAAAAGTAATATTGCAAATCAGCAATATTGGTATTGGCAGGGGCGCCGTATGGCCCTGTATTTACTCCTTAGTATCGGATCAATACCACATTTTGCAGTATCGCACACCCCTAGCAGCTGCAGAGTGAGGCGATAGAGGATCCCTCTAGATCGAAGAGAGCTTGATCGACTGGTTGAGCCTGCCTGGTGTGTAATACTGTTCATTCACCAATCAGAGGCTTAGCCCGCCCCCTGACTTGGTGTCGTAGACCAGTGGTTCTCAATCCTGGTCCTCGGGACCCCCTGCCCTGCATGTTTTAGACGTTTCCCTGCTCCAACACACCTGATTCAAATGAATGGCTCGTTATCAGGCCAATTTATTTGAATCAGGTGTGTTGGAGCAGGGAAATATCTCAAACATACATGTAACATTTATATATGTAGTGTCTCATTTAATTTGTAATTTATATATTTTGTATGTCAATTAGGCATTTCATTATATAATGAGTCATTTATTTAAGCTTTGTGTTATATAATTTATTTATCCAAGTATTTATTTATTTAGTTTTGGCCCCTATAATCCTCCATAGCTATGGGCTAACTTGCCAGTGCCACCTAGAAATTCCCCCCAAGATCATCCCTAATTAAATATTTTCCCTGACGTTGTAAACACATTTCCGATTAGATGTCCCATGTTTTGATGGTACTAGCAGAGACCATATTAGACATTCTCTGGTACTAGCCTAGTGTTTATTTCAAATCGATTTCAATGGTCTCTAAGCGGGCTTTGGTCGGTTGTCTCCCCAACGTGATGTCATGCAATGCATTGTGGGGGAAAGAAGAATAATTGCAAAAAGTAGCAACTTTTTCGTATATTATATTCCGTTTTGTGACACCCAACAACATCAAATACAATGGATAACAGTTTAAATGTTTATTATCAACAAGCAAATCGTTGGAAAAATCAACCTGCCATATGGCCTTTAAGGGGGGGATTCTTGAGGTATGGAAGAAAGAGGAGACACCACTCATTCAAAGATGGGGAAGCGTAATTTGTTATTTCACTGACCATGAAATACCGCACATTAACCTGGCAAAATTGGCATCTGTGGTGATGTGTTTACCAGGGAGCAATGCTCCTGTTGAGAGGGTATTCTCACTAATGAACGATGTATGGACTACAGAGAGGAATCGCTTCACAGTCTCTACCATCAAGGCCCTGCTCACTTTCAAAACTAACTTCAAACTCCCATGCCATGAGTTCATGGAGAAGCTGACCAAAAACAAAGAAATTCTGAAAAAAATACACTCCTCTGAAAAATACACATTTTATGTTAGTATACCAGTCAGAATATACTCAATATTTCAATTTAGCACACTGTCTCTTTTGCTCATGATCTCTTACTTTTACTTTTTACAATGCCAGGACCACCAGATAAATGTTTGATCTTCTGTGATGATATAGCCTATAAATACATTTTGAACCTTTTTGTTTGTTTGTATTTTAAATCACTTTTGGTATATTAATACCATTAGATTGGTAGATGTGGTAAGACACTGGTTTATGAGCAGTTAGCTGTCAGGTGAGCATACAAACACTTCAAGGTTAAAGTTACTTAAGAACACATTATGGGCAGAACAATCTGGGAAAAGGTTGTTACCTTTACTAATCTTCATTTCTATGCTGGAAAAACCTACACCTGTCACCCATCTGTGCAGAACAGTCACTTAACCCTTGTGCTGCCTTCGGGTCACATGACCCAAAGGTTCATAACGAACCATCGTTGTGTTTACCCAATTTTACCCAATACAAAAACAAATATTTTTTTCTTTCTTTTAACCTTCGCAATGTGGGGGGTCTGAGACAGCCCAACGGTTAAAAGAAAATGCTTCACTTTGTTTTTGTATGCGGTAAAGTTGTCGCAATATGACGGTGGGTCACAATGACTGATGGGTCAGAATGACCCGAAGATAACACAAGGGTTTAGGGCTGGGCGGTATGACGGTATATACCGTGCGGCGGTAGAAATGTGTCTACCGGGAGAGATTTGGCTATACCGTTTCAACCGCGGTATACTTTTATACTATATTTTTGTATTACACGTGTCAATTAAATGTCTGGTTGTTGTATTGTATATAAGCCATCATATGAATCGCATTCTTGCAATATTTAGAATTGTAGTTTAACTTTTGATTTGCTATTTTCGTTTGACCTTGAAGCACATTTGCGTTGGTCTGACGGAACGGAGTGTATTTTGTCTAAGCGGACCACATTCATGCCGATGCTAATTAATTATATATTTGATGACCCATTCTGCAGGTAACCAATTCGATTTGTTGTTCAAGTTTTATGTCTCGTGCTGTAAAATTATTGTTGTAAAATTACACTGGTGGTGGCGTTGCTAGCATTCTTGATCTAGGATGACTAGTGAAGGCTAACTACTTACTAACTGAGAGTGAGGTAATGTCGGGAAATATCAAACTGAGGCTTTAACATATCGACCAAGCTTTAACGAGGTTGATACGCCGAAACCGAAGTTGGATATGGATAGTAAAACTCAGACTGATCGCTTTCGCTCATTTTGAAATTTTCGTTGGAGGGCATTACGGATCCGTATTGAGCTTTGAGTAGGTCACCACGCGGATGGCATGACTGCGCATCAGCCAATCGGAACGCTCGTACTCGTAACTTTTTGGAGTCATTTGTTTTTAACTCAAGTGTTGTCTCATGTGAGGCAGTTGTTTTTGTTTGTAATAAATAATCGAGTGTGATGATGAAGTATGGTATGGTTATTTTGTACCATTTCTTAATTGAATTTACAGAACAATTACTATACTGTGATATATACCGTAACCGTGATATAAAATGACTAATACCGTGATAGAAGATTTTGGCCATATCGCCCACCCCTACAAGGGTTAACAGCTAATCACAAATGTTAGGCCTGCTGCAAGGAAGCTTGTGCATCAACAAAGTTCTTATCACTGATATTGGTTCTTATTATTTGGATAAAGGTTTTTACCTTTACTAATCTTCATTTCAGCCACTTTGTGATCAGTTTTAAGTAGAAAACTATTTGTTTGACACTCCCTTTGCGATTTACGAGAACAAGGGTAAGATAAACTACTTTATGAATAAGGGCCCAGTCAGTGTCAGTGTCCCCGTTTTTCGTTTACAAAGATAAAAACATGACATGTTTTGGAGGTGTTTACGTGTCTGAACTGAAAATGTCCCTGGATTTTGTCTCAGAAATCTGGTCACCTTAGCCTACGGTAGTGCTCCTAACGATATTAAAAAATATTCTTTCTTATGTTTAGTGAAAGACTCGTCTTGTTTAACTGTAGCGTGAGTTTGAGCTCGGATCATTAGTTTGAAGCGACCGAAAATTGTCAGTGCAATCTTTCTAGTTGCTAGTCGTATAGTCTGGCAGAGACGTTGTAGTCAACTTTGAGCTTTCACTTTGGCTTTGAAAAATGTTACCCAAAGAAAATTCACAACCCTTGTGTTTTGTAGAGAAAGCGATTTAGAGTGTAACCATAGTCTCAGATTTTTTATTTGAGTTGTGTAAAAGTCGTCATTTGTGAGAATGGGTTGCCCGGTAGACCACATAGTCTCAGTGCAGCCATGATTGTTCGCGTCATAGGACTAAATTCATAATTTCATATTTCGGTCAATTCTACACCAAAAAGCAGGAGGAGGGCAATGTTTAACAGATATGACGATGGTGCAGACAGCCAGTTTGCCATATTTTAATCTAGCTTGCTGTCAAACTCAAAAATAATTTGTTCGCCAAGTGAATGCCACGTTAGCCTGCATTGCCTTTTCGTCACCCAGTGCAGGGTCGCGTCACTCAGTCCCTTTTCGGTGGACCGATCGAGGACGCGTTTACTGGCCATTGTAGTGATGCTACTTTGCTAGATCAGTGGTTCTCAACCCTGGTCCTCAGGTACCCCCTGTCCTGCATGTTTTAGATGTTTCCCTGCTCCAACACACCTGATTCAAATGAATGGGTCGTTATCTAGTCATGCAGAAGCCTGCTAACGACCATTCATTTGAATCAGGTGTATTCTGATTCTGATTCTTGGAACAGGGAAATATCTAAAACATGTAAGACTCCATGTTCTCAACCCTGGTCCCTGAGGACCAGGGTTGAGAACCACTGTGCTAGATGATCAAATTCAACCTTCTGAAGTTCAATACAAAAACCTAGAAGCGGGAATCGAACCGGCGACCTTGTGATTGACTTGGACATAAATTGAAATTTGATTGACGTCTCCTACACCCTCCCGCTCCTCAACTCCCATGCAATCCCCTGTATTCTTGTTGTTTCTATGAGCCAGACAACAACAGAACTTGACTTCTTTTATTGAGCCATCTTATTACATACCACTATACTTTCTTGTATCCACATACAATGACATAATTATGTACTATACATGTTATAGCACAATACATTACACCCTGTGTACATATAAACGGTATTTCCCACACTGTCAATAAGATGCTTGTCTGAATGCACTGAACAAAGTTATTGTAAGAGTTATGTTAGACAAATGAAGGTCTTATTGTCAGTGTGGGAAATCACAGTGGTGTTTACATGTATACAGAGGAAACACAGTTACATTTACAGATGAGCAGTTATGAGGCCATGGATGCCATTCAGATCTTTGAGGATGTGGATGGTCATTTTGCCTCAATTTCTAAGGAGAATGGTCAACAGTAAATGTGACTTACAAGTTTTTAAAAGGCTTCTCATAGAACCAAGGCATAAAAACAGCAGACTGGAGTTTGATGCTTTTTAAACAGGACAAGTTTTGATAACAGCAATCAACTAGAAAATGATTGGAAAGTACAAATACGCTACTAACCATTGCTAACTTGCTTGTGAGAGCCTTTTGTCATTGGCTTCTTTATTTTTTACTCAATCTAATTAATACCACGAGTTAGTCATCAATTTCTGATGTAGTAAACCATTATCAAATCATTGCACTACTGCCAGAGCTCTTCAGTAATTATGGATCTCCATAATGTTTGTTTTTACTTTTAAATGTTCCCATAAAGAGGTGTTTAGTTTCCTTGCACATCAAACAAATGAAATACTCATTCAACTTTGTCAGCTTCTCTTATACTCCCTCTACATCAACCTCTCTCAATCCGAATTTTAGGGTCTACTAGCTTGCATGTTTTAGATGTTTGTCTGCTCTAAATGAAGGGGTTGTCTAAAAAAAGAGTTGGAAGCAAGATAATAGTCATCGGTAATCATCCTTTACAGAAAATGTATTATGGCATTGTACAATGCATTTTCTTCATGAAACACCCCATCAGATTAGTGCTAAGCATAGTTCACCTATTACACATTCTACTGCACACAATACTTGTACAAAGCGTACATTTGTGCCAGTTTTTATGTAATATTTTCCCTCTTAGTGTTTCCACACAGGCCAACATCCCAATCAATTTAGCACAACTCTATCAACACATCAGCCACTGGATACATCAAACACTGGACGTTTACATGTCAAAGTTGTCTGTGACCCTCTGAAACTCAATGGAATCAAATTGACAAGGATGAAACCACCCTGATGATACACCTTCTAATCGCTAACAATCCAAACGTCACTTGTTGCCTTTCAAACATCTGCCGGTCAAGTTTAATCAACCAAACACAGCTTGGTCATGTTATCACTTTCTTTGGCATAGTGAAACTAAAGACTTACACTTATAAGAAAGCATGGGCCTGACCAGGCCATAGGTGGCCCTATAGACCACACCTCAAAGTTGTCAATTTCAAAAGGATGGCATTTTGACCCCATCAGGCCAAAATGTCTGGAAATTGGTGTGCATGACTTATAGCTCACATGGAAATCGTATTTATCGCTAACGCCAGGGCTGGACTGGGACAAAAAATCGGCCCTGGCATTTTTGGCCCAGGCGGCCCACATCCACCGTGACTGGTCAGACACATTCCCTGCAGACAGAGTCCTTAAAATATGCGTGCATTCTATAATATGAGTTGCCTAGTGTTCTGCGTTCATGTGATAGTTTTGGATCCTTCAAGAAGGGTCTCTAGACTTATCTGTTGATCTTACACTTAAATAATTAATTAATTCTTAGAGTTATGATTTGTATATTTAAGGTATTTAAAAATGTATATTGATATTTTATATTGTATTGTTATTATTACTATTTTGCTTAATATTGGCTTAGCAACTTTTAAAACTGTTTACTGTTAACTTTAATTATTGTAAGATTCATATTTTGTCGCTTTGGACAAAAGTGTCTGCTAAATACAATACAGAAAAACACACAGTCAGCCTCCCTCCCTTCCTGAGTCCCTGTTAATTTGCCCTCTCCTTACCACGTTGTCAACAACTCTTTCTTCCATCTTTCTTCCATCTTCTCCTCACTCGCTCCTCACTCGCTCCCATGGCTCCCATGACTCCTCCTCCTTGGCTTCTTCCCTGACCCTGTCAGTATGTTTCTGCCTCTCTGAGCCAGCTACCTCTCCTCCTTCCTCTACAGGTAATGCTGATGTTGAAGCAGCTAAAAGCCCCCCCATGTTCGAAATTTTGGCACATTTTGTGGTATTCGCCTGTAGATTTTTAATCTTTTTGTCCCTTAACTTTTCTGCGCCGTCCTTGCGCTTTGGTGGTCGTTTCTCCATTTTAGCGATGCTAAACCAGCATACGCATTAGCCAACAGCTCGTGTCTCAGGGCCTGCGAGAGGCGATATTATGAATCAGGGGAAGGGGGTTCCTGGATTTGATTGGGTCAGGCCAGTGCCAATAAAGAAAATTAACCAACCTGTTGTCAGTTCTCTATGGGCCGGCCCGACCAAAACATTTTCTACCAATGGGCCGCTGCCAGTTCTTTATGGGCCTCGGCCCCCCCCCCCCCCCCCCCGCCAATATAATAATAAAGCCTTTAAATTATATCGGCGATTCGGCCCAAAAATGCGTCGGCCCTCCGGGCAAATGGTCTGGCCCCCAGTATGCCAGTCCAGCCCTGGCTAACGCTAAAATAACACATGCACATCCCCCCCATCAAAAACTGGTACTCTGATTCAATCACCAGTTGATATGAAGACTTGACAATGTTGAGACAATCTTACAAAAATCTGAGAAATGGTTGAATGTAAGATGAAAAGTAGATTTATTGTGAATGTTTGAAATATGCATGCTTGGCTAAATGCTAAGGTATCTGCCAATACAAGTCTGCCTTCCTCCCCTTACGCGCGCGGGCTCAAAATTCTCACTGACTCATCCAGGCCTCTGACCCACACCCGAGCTTAGGGAGACACAAGGCTTTCTGGAAAGGGTGGGCTGACCAAGCCCCCACCCCTCACTCCTTGGCTTGAAGCAAAGGCCCTTCTGGATCTTGGTGGTATTGCATTTCTGATTTGGTATCCCATTGGTAAAAAGTTGTTTACATTTTGGCTCACTGAAACTATAGACCACACATAACACCACAAATGGCAGACCATTGCCCATAGGTGGCGCTACAGGCCACACCCAAATGTCAATTTTAAAAGTGGTGGCATTTCCACCCCTTAAGACCAAAATGTCTGAACATTGGTATGCATGCCTTATTACTCATGGGGGGGAAAAAAGTCGACACAACCCATAAAGTCTGAAGCATGGATTTTTCTATACAGTGACTGTGGGAGCAACTTCCCTCCTACGTTTTGTTCCCTTTTTGTCCTTTGGAATGCGCCTAGGTCGACGCGCTTTAACAAGACTCAGACACACCACAGTTTTCCTTTTCCTTGTCGAATTTCTTTTCCTTTAGTCTTCACGTTTTCCAAGACTTAACGACAGCAGAGCAAAATAAAGATATAACAAAAAAAACAACTTTGACTCACATATGCGATCTGAGCGGTAGGGTCTTGAACAGCGGTCAAAAAAACGTATGACTACCAAACCAAAGGCCACTAACTGAATGATAGCCAGCTGTTTTATACCCCAGCTGATACAATTACCGCCTTGCTCAGCTGATTGACAAAGTGCTGTGACAACATGCCACGCTAAAGTCAGACTAACATGCACAATTCATAATAATTTCGTAAAGGCAAAAGTTTACCACCGAAATCATAACAATCATAATTTTGGCTCCAACATTCCAGCCCCTAATAGTACATCACATGACTATTACAACAAACGGTGCCAATACACATGAAACAATAAAGCATACAATTTATCAAGGTTCCTCTTCTTCTTGTCCATCTTTTTAGCCTTGCACGTGAGCATACAGTCCATAGTGTGTGTGAAGTGAAAAGAAAAGGGGAAGGGGGGGGGGGGGGTTATATTCCGTTTTGGGCCTCAACCAGCAGGACCAACTTAGCGATGGGTCTGTGGAGTGTGCTACTTTTTGTCCGCACTTGCGCCTGCCGTACGAAACCCTTTCAATCTGGCAAGACTTGAGTGATTTGCCCCATGATCCATGAGCCTCTTGGAGCAGTGTCGTCGATGATGAGGACAACGTCTCCTGTGGCAAAATTTCTCCTTTTCTTGACCCATTTTTGTCGTTCTTGGAGTTCAGGTAAGTACTCTTTTGTCCACCGCTTCCAAAATAAGTCGGCCAAGTATTGCACCTGGCACCATCTTCTTCTTCCGTAACAGTCACTTGGATTGAACACGCCAGGCGGTAGGTAAGGCTTGGATTTCAGCAGCAACAGATGTTTAGGTGTAAGTGGCTCCAAGTCCCCAGCGTCGTTCTAAACTGTGGTGATGGGCCTGTCATTTACGATGGCCTCCACTTCACAGAAAAGCGTGGTGAGCCCCTCTTCATCCAGCACTTGTTGGTGTACTAGGGCGCTCAGAACGTGACGGACAGTCCTTATTTGTCTTTCCCAGATTCTTCCATGGTGTGATCCTGTTGGTGGGTTAAATATCCAACGTATTTCCTTGTTCAGAAGATCATTTAGAATTTGAGTGTGGTTTAAACTTTGTATTGCTTCCTTTAATTCACGCTCGGCTCTAACTAGGTTGGTTCCGTTGTCGGATCTCATGACCTTGACAGTGCCTCTAACAGTGCCTTGAACCTTCTAATGGCGTTAATGCAGGAGTCAGTGTGAGACTGTGTGCGAGTTCCAGGTGAACTGCTCTGATGTTTAAAAAGGTAAACACCATATCGCTTAACTGTGGTTCTTTTCTGTTTCATCTGGAATGGGCCAAAGAAGTCCACACCCACATTTGTGAATGGTGGCTCATCAGGGATGACCCTTTCTTCTGGCAAGTCTGCCATGAATTGTTCACCTTTCAGTCCACTGAGTCTCTTGCAGGTCACACACTTTGAGATGACCTTTCTGACGGCTGTATTTCCTGCTGGTACCCAGTACTTCTGCCTCAAACGGGAGAGAGTGTAGTTCCTTCCGCTGTGCCCTACGTTCTCGTGAACATACCTGATGATAAGGAGTAAGGTCACATGACGGTTCGTGGGTAAGATGACTGGGTGTTTAGCCTCAGATGGCATAGCAGATTTCACAACCTACCGCCGACTCTTATCAAGTTTGTCAGGAATGCAAGCGTGGACCCAAAAGCAGACTCCAAAATATGCGTCTTTCCTCCTTTTATTGGAAGCAGAAAATAACATATAAAAAGCAGATTGTCAAAAAGCATAGCTCTAACTCTGTGGCAGGTGAGAGAAAAACTAAGCACAGAACTAAAAATCCAAGCCACTTAAAAAGCACAGAACAAACAAGGCACAGGTGAAAACAATATGTCATAATGAGAACAGATTAACAGAACCAAAAACAAGAAAACACAGCGAGGGCCTCTGGTGGCCAACAAAGGGTCACAACCCTGACAGGACCCCCCCGTCTAGGAACGGCTCCTGACGTTCCTCCTAGGACGGTCGGGGTAACGTTCGAGAAAGTCATGAATCAAGGTGGGGTCCAAGATGTCCCGGAAAGAGACCCAGGCACGCTCCTCCGGGCCGTAACCTTCCCAGTCCACCAGATACCGTGTACGCAGGCCGACCTCCAATGCACCGAGGCGGGGGAGGCGGTCTGACTGCAGGAGTGAAAGGCGATGTGACTACAGGCTTCAACAAGGAAACATGGAAGGTGGGATTTATCTTTAGAGACCTGGGTAGGTACAGACGGTAGGCGACCGGGTTCACTCGTCTGGCAATGCGGAAAGGGCCGATGAAACGCTGAGCAAGCTTGCGAGACTCCATATGCAAAGGTAGGTTCCTAGTCGAGAGCCACACTCGTTGACCAGGACGTAAAGCAGGCGCAGCTCGGCGACGACGATTAGCCTGATACTGCCGAGAGGTCTGGAGAAGCTTGTGCCTAGCCTTCCTCCAGGTAAGGCGGCACCGTCGAACAAAACGTAGAGCAGAAGGGACCGCAACCTCCGCCTCCTGGTCAGGGAACAGCGGAGGTGCAAACCCAAACTGACACTCAAAGGGGACATGCCGGTGGCTGAGGAACGTAGAGTGTTATGGGCGTACTCTGCCCACATAAGAAAAGACGTCCAGGAAGTTGGGTTGTTTGCTGCCATACATCTCAGTGTGGCTTCCAGTTCCTGGTTCAGTCTCTCAGTTTGTCCTTTGAACTCAGGGTGGAAGCCAGAAGACAGACTGACCGTTGTCCCTAGCAGTCGACAGAAGGCACGCCAGAAGCGGGATGTAAACTGAGGACCTCTGTCTGTGACGATGTCCTGTGGGATCCCAAAGACTCTGAACACATGCTCTATTACTTTTTCTGCAGTCTCCTTGGCAGACGGTAGCTTTGGCAAGGGTATACATCTGCATGCTTTGAAAAAACGGTCAACCACTACAAGAATAGTAGTGTTTCCTTGGGATGGTGGAAGCCCGGTAACAAAGTCCATCGAGAGGTGAGACCAGGGCCGTCGAGGGATGGGGAGCGGTAATAGCAACCCCTGAGGCGGTCGATGGGGTACCTTTCCCTGGTTACACGTAGGGCACGCTGCCACAAACGTCCGAGTGTCCTCCTTCAAGGAGGGCCACCAAAACCTTCTTTGGAGAAAGTCAAGGGTCCGAGTTACTCCAGGGTGGGCAGGTAAGGCGAGAACTATGACCCCATTGCAGAACTTGAGAATGGACAGTGGTTGGAACAAAGACACGGTTAGCAGGACCCCCTCCTGGGTCCGGTTCCTGAGCTTGGGCCCTCCTTATCGTGTCTCGATCTCGAGGGAGAACTCCCTCACATGGTACAACCCATGCAGAGGCTGAGGTGTCAGAATGCGGAGCGTGTGTAGCCTACTTTAAGAGAAGATAGACTAACGTGACAAATGTCAACAACAAAAAAATCCTCGACCGGCCCAAAAGTGAAGCGGCCCAACGGGAACTCTCCCGATTCTCCCGATTACCCACCCCGGCCCTGGTTGGAGATATAGAAGGGGACGCAAAAAAAAAACTGGCCAGCAAAAAAAATATTTTTTTGTTTTGTTTTTGCTGGGCGCATTTTTTTTGCGCCCCCATCTGAGTGGCGCCCTAGGCGACCGCCTATACCGCCTGTAGGAAAGACCGCCCCTGAGCGTTGCTGACGTTCATCCGCGGTGCGTTGAGATTCAGTTACAGAGGCAGAAGCGTGAGCTGTGTTAATACTCCAGTGATTGTTTGTTTCCAGTGTTTTGCTGCTCAGCGTTTTGTTCCCTTTTTGTCCTTTGGAATGCGCCTAGGTCGACGCGCTTTAACAAGACTCAGACACACCAGTTTTCCTTTTCCTTGTCGAATTTATCTTCCTTTAGTCTTCACGTTTTCCAAGACTTAACAACAGCAGAGCAAAATAAAGATATAACAAAAAAAACAACTTCGACTCACATATGCGATCTGAGCGGTAGGGTCTTGAAACAGCGGTCAAAAAACCGTGTGACTACCAAACCAAAGGCCACTAACTGAATGACAGCCAGCTGTTTTATACCCCAGCTGATACAATTACCGCCTTGCTCAGCTGATTGACAAAGTGCTGTGACGACATGCCACGTCAGACTAACATGCACAATTCATAATAATTTCGTAAAGGCTAAAGTTTAAAACCGAAATCACAACAATCATAATTTTGGCTCCAACAGTGACTTTTTAAAAATAATTTTCAATTTTTTAATGGTTCGCAATGTTTTGAATATTGCTGCTTGCAGCTATATTTATTAGGGTTCCTCCGGTAGGAGAACCCTATTGTTATTGGTGGTATTATTATTATTATTACAATGCTGGTTCCATGGGAGTCAATGGCAGCCCCTAGACCAGAACTGTAAAAAGTTGTGAAATTTGGCATGTTGAAACTGCAGACCATTAGTAACTACCATGCCAAACATGGGTCACTTTAGACAAAAGGTTGTTGAGTCCTTAGTTTGCTCTGAGTTGGTGCATGTCAATTTAGGCAGAAGTCCATGAGTGGTGATATTTGATGACCTCAAACAGCATGAGTCTGCCACTGGTCCTAATGAAAAGGCTCTTGTCTTGATTTGCAATGCAGCTATGGGAGTTTCTAGACCATTGGGGTGCCAAGCTGGGGCCAGTTGTACTGTTAAAAAAGGCCAGTTACATTAAACATTATTGTTGTCATATAGTTTTCTTCCCAGCATAGCAGGCACTAACAGGCAAAAGCAGTGGTCCCCAGAAATGGGTATTAGATACACAACTGTGTTGTATATCTGAAACTGCTATAGTATGGGCCTACATGAAAGTTTCAAAGTCAAAGTGTAGTAGTGCTGAAAAGAGGAACTGGGAAATGGGTGCTGATGTAAAAAGTCCCCAAAAAACTGTGCAGAATGGGCAGAAAATATTTGATTTTAGATTAGATTGTATCAAGGACCAATTGGAGAAGAGGCCAAAGGATATTTACAATTGTAGTAGGCCATTGATATGTTTTAAAAGTTCAGGGGTGTAATTCGTTGGATAAGAAGCCCCCACCCCCCACTCCAGAGACAATTGATGACAGACAGGTGCTGACATTAAGCTAAAAAGTAATGTGCTAAGAGTAGAGTAAAAAATAGAGACAAAATGTGTAAATGGATGTTGAAACTCTGCTCTGAGTTGGTGCATGTCAGTTTAGGTAAAGGTAGCCTTTTAAACCTATAGGTTTAAAAAAAAATGTAATTTGATTGGAACTCTCTTTTAGTTGGATTTGACATTTAATAGACATTTAATTCATTTAGCAAGTTCTTTGACTCCATAACACAGTAGCCTACATATGGTTCGAAAAACTGCAGCCAGATTTGCCAAAATTGCCAGCTTGGATGTTATCTTTACATATAGATGGACATTAGCTCTACCTTGCTCCAGTTGCCCGCATGACTATTGTCAGTTGTGTTTGACTGAGATTCTAGAAAGAGGTCAATTCAGGCAGGGTTCCAATATCCATGGTTTTCAAACCAGTCCCGGGGAACTTTGAAAACAGTTTTACCGCATGTGGTATGTTTTTTGTAAGGTGTATCCTCACTTTCATGAAGTGATTGTTGTAGTCAAAGCTTTTAAAGAATGGATCTCTGCATGATGGGCCTGACCAGAGCACAGGTGGCCTGGCCAGAGCACAGAGCACACTTCAAAGTTGTCACTTTCAAAAGGGTGGCATTTTGACCCCGTCAGGCCAAGATGTCTGAAAGTTGGTACGCATGCCTTATTGCTCATGGGGAACAAAAGAGTGTTAAGAACGCATAATGTCAGCAGCATGGATTTGTCTCTACAGTGACAATTTGTGAAGAATTTCAAAAAATGCCTTGAAATCAGCCATTGATCCAATTGTCTTGAAATGTTGTGTACATGTATGAAATACATGTCTGTGTCATGTCAATTTTGTAATGGTTTGAAATGTTGAGGAGGAACCCGCCATTGCTGCCTGCAGCGATATTTATTATTATTATTGTTCCATGGGAGTCAATGGCAGCCCCTAGACCAGAAGCGTAAAAAGTTGTGAAATTTTACATGTTGAAACTGCAGAGCCCGTCGAGTCAATGTTAGCTAGACTCTAGCTCATCTGCTTTTTATTAACGCTGATTTGCAAGGAATGCAAAAACAGCTAGATAGCGAAAACACCTAGAGTAGGCATGTGAACTAGTTTAGCTTGCTAACGTATGGAGTTAGATTAGTTTCATAATTCACAAACAAACGTAACACGATTCACAAATGTATTTCATGATTCACAAATAAATGTAACGCGATTCACAAATGTATTTCGTGATTCACAAATGTAACGCGATTCACAAATAAATGACCCCATTACATTTGTTTGCAACCTGACAAACACGAGTTACAAATCGGAGAACACGAGTTACAAATCCCTGCATTTGTGTGTGTGGATTTTTGGAACTTTCCTGACGCGCTTAGATTCACAAATGCATTTTTTCTAAAAGATACTCTGCAGCCTATCAGATGTCTCTTCCAATTTTAGCCAATCACAGCTAGCTTGCTAAACGTTAGCCTAGGAAACACTTAAAATTACTAAACATGGATCCTGCCATTCTCAAGAATATTCAATCACGTATCGGTTTAATAAGATTAACAAGCAATATTTCACCTACATGCTACCAGACGACATTGCTCGTGATCTGAAGGAGACATTTTGTCCGTTATTATGGCAGGTTGTTGAAGTCCACATAGACACGTTAATGTGATTGGCTAAAATTTGAAGAGACGATCTGATAGGCTGCAGAGAATATCTTTTTGAAAGAAATGCATTTGTGAATCTAAGCACGTCAGGAAAGTTCCAAAAATCCACACACACAAATGCAGGGATTTGTAACTCGTGTTCTCCGATTTGTAACTCGTCTTCTCCGATTTGTAACTCCTGTTCGTCAGGTTGCAAACAAATGTAATGGTGTAATTTATTCGTGAATCGCGTTACATTTGTGAATCACGAAATACATTTGTGAATCGTGTTACGTTTGTTTGTTTGAATTATGAAACTAATCTAACTCCATACTAACGCAAGAGCATAGGCAATGTGCGATGATTTAGTTTATTGGCAATGGGGCTAACGCGTTATTTCATGTTCCTGACTGTGTTTCATTCTAATAAATAACCCGTACATGTAAATCTACAATTCTAACTATCTACAATTCCTAACTATCTAACCATGTCGAGTAGTTGTGGAAAAAATGAATTATATCCACACATAGCCACGATGTTATTGCTTCATTCTGCCTTCACCAATTAAATTTTTGCACTCTCTCACGCACTATCGCTCATTCATAGAGATGTGATTCGGATATTTACGATTGGAGAGTGTCAAGATGGCCGCTACACTCTGCCCTTTCGATTGACACCTTGTTTGACCCAATTGGAGCTTCCATGCCCTGTTGACAGCCCTCTAAAGCCAACTAGGTCTGTTCGTCCTGCCCCCCCCCCCCCCCCCCCCCCCCCCCCACACACACACACACACACTCGTTCTAAACACATTTCTCAAACTGGCTTTGACTGGCTCTGAAATGAGCTTGTTAGCCTTGTAGCTAAGGAAATGCTGTAAATGCTAATACCCAACATGCTAGGTATCTGTGGAGCCTTCAAAATAAAAGTCCCGGGCGCAAAATAGAAGGACACAAGCTGTGTTTTTTGTGTGTCAATCCTGGGAATCAGATAAAGCACTCCAATGTGTTCATGCTTCAGTTTTTGTGTTTCAGCAATACTAATGGGGGATTTAGCTATTATATATGATAGTTCTAAGTACCACCTTTCATTAGAGATAACTCTTCATAATTGTTTTCAGGCAAATTTAAAATGCGTCAAGATTTGTTCATTACTTTTGAATTGCTAACCTGAACTTGTGTCTGCCTCTGGCCAGCACTGGAAACTGGTCAGCCGCATAGCCTGCAGGACACCACTGTTCACATCACTAAATCTAGCAGTGATGCACTGGCACAGAGAATCGATTAGCTCATTCTTTGCCTTGTCATGCTGGTCGGCATCAGTAGGCTTCAGGAGGACTCCCTCATAGGTGTCTGTGTCCAGCACTGCTCTCAGCTTAAGCTGAAAGGCAGCTCTGAGCTTCAGCCAGGGTTGACACTAGGGGTGGAACTGTACACTGAAGTCACGGTTCGGTTCATACCGCGGTTCAGACATCACGGTTCGGTACGAGTTCGGTACAACGGAGGGAAAAGCAAAACAAACCAGGTTTGAAAATACGGCGCATTGAAGATGACATGTAAATTCCGATTGCGTCAGTAATTTTTTTGGCCCTATTTGTATGTGTATCTAATGGCTGGTTAAGCACTGTAGGGAGAAGTTGAACTTTTTTTTTTGTCTCGTTCCAGTGATTGGCACACCTGGGTGATGGCGTTGGATATTTTTTGTCATTTAGCACACGCCAGATACATTATATGCGTTAGCATGTTAGATGTATTTACACTCACATACCCCACAACCAGTGATGTGCGGTGATGTCAGTAAGAGGCTAGGCACTTGAATGGGAAAATGTGTCCAAACTTTTGACTGGTACTGTACATGTTGAAGAATACAGGATCGAAGTGCGCAAGTGAGTTTTTCGCTTGTCGTCCGCAGTGAACGGACAGTAAAAGCACTGCATATTCTACATTTATTTTTGTATTTGATGATGCGTAACTGCTACATTCGTCATCGTAACGTCTAAACAATTAGAATAACACACATTGCATATATAAATCACAAGAATAAACAGTAAACATAGAAATAGGCAAGGCAGTGCCTACCTTGCCTACCTAGACTGCACGTCACTGCCCACAACTGCTGAACAACGCCGACACACAGTGCTAGTCTTATCCACCACTCTCTCGCCTGTACTACTGTAACTGAATCGGAAACCGAAGTTTTCCCGTTGACACTGACCTCTGCAGTGACTTGGAGGTTGCTCAGTTGATAGATGGTGTCATGGAGAAGGCAGTAAAACCTGAGCACAAACCTGACACCATCCTTGCCTATGATGAGGAACCCCTTGGCTTTTGCCCTCAGAACAGCATTGATGTTCGTGGCCTCCTGAAACTACAAACAAAACAACTGCATTATATCAGACAGCATTTAAAACTGATGAAGAGAAAAAGAAAGCAAACATTAAACTAGAGAGGGTACAATTTCTGGGGAAATTGTAGGGTGTGCTTGCTTGCGTCGGTTGCACAGGGTCCGTTTTTTAATGAAATTTTTACAACTGATATTTCTGTATATTTTACATAAAAATGCATACTTATTATTTATAAAGATTACATAGATTTAAAAGCATCTTTTTTTTGCTGCTCATTTACAAATCAAAATACGAGTGAAGTGTAGAATGAAATAGATGTCTTCTCATTTCCCCTGCAAGAGGCAGCCTCATAGCTGAATCAAAACGAATACATTTGGCAGACCGGTGTAAAAATTGACCTAATCTCTATTACTTAAACGTCCTTTTAAGTTTTTCCCTTCTCGTGATATTTTCCGGCATTTAGCCTACTCATATTGCATTCTTTCATTAATAAAGTACCCCCTTTGAAGATTATTCTACGACGTTACCGGCAGTAGAATATGGAATCGCGATTCAAACAGTACCATCTGCTAACTGAAAATATGCCCCCAAAAACCTAAATAAGCTTGACATTTATTTAGTGGAAAATCGCTCGTTAAAAAGCTCACAGGTAGCGATCATTGTCAGTAACAACGCAAAATGCGATATAGCCCTGTGTGGAGAAGCTGCCCCGGTAAATTGTACTACTACAGTACAGTACTAGACTGGCAGTGCTCGTCTTGGTAGCGATTGCGTTGGTTGAATTGGATGTAACGTTCCGTTGTACGGTTTAGGCTGAAATTAATTATTTTCATGAACAGATGAACAGAACAAAGTTTAGGCTGTGGCAATGAAGTTCAGGTTAGTAGTTAGACGTTTGACTTCCTAAACAGCTGTGTAGTGCTAGATGTTTTAGCAGTGTGTCTCGCGTAGGCTACAGCGTTGCAGTGAGCAACACTGGTTTGTAACCACAGGTAATGATAATTTCACCAACAAATCGTTTACTTGTAATGTAATGTCATAATAAATCCTACAACGAAAATGTATTTGTGAGAAATGTTTATTTTAACGACTGAAAACAGATGCATCATAGACCAATGTAGTATGTGTTGCCCGGGCAACAGAGGCTAATGTCATTATGCTAATGCTTCAGTGAAATAGTAGACTACCGTTTCCGAAAGTAGACGTGGGCCTACTTCCTTAATAATATCAGCTAATATTGTACATTACATTTCACAATTGTGTTTCACATCACAAAGTAAAATGAGTGAATAGTTATCACCCTGGGCTCTTTGCTTGTGGCGTTTCTGCAGCTACCTTGCAGTAAAGATATAGTTAGCCTAGCTATCCCCCAAGTTAACAGATGCGAAACAAATGTTCTGCTACAGGTAGGCACGCGTGTTTTCGTGACGTTAGTGACGTAAGTAACGTCAGTGACAGTGGCTAGCAAATTAGCCACCGTTAGCTTCACTTTTCACCACAAAAACGCAATTTCTACTTAAACCATGCAACGGAACGTAAATAAAAATACAACCAACGCAATCGCTACCAATACGAAACTTTTGACACCTAGGTTGTCTATGTAGTCCAAATATTGACTGATCCTTAGGGGGGCGAAAATAAACAATAATAATAATATATATGTGAGAGAACAAAGGTTGTGCTCTCGCCGAAGGCTTGAGCACACCCAATAATCCATCCACACTGCTGGTTTTAGTAGGCTATACATTAACATACCTTCTCCTCTAATTGGCGTACAATGCCAGCATATCCCCTGAGAAAATGATCAAGTGCTTTGAAGAGATGTGGTAGCCACCGGGTTCCAGCCTTCATGTGGAGCTCACTGAAGTGTTGCTTTAGGCTGGCCCTGTTCACTCCACTCTTATGATATAAGGTGTAGAGTACACTCAACAGGTCCTAAACTTTCCTGACCATCACATTTTTCCTTATTCCGTCTGAAAAGGCAAGCTGTAGCTGGGGTCAGATGGCGGAGCGGTTAGGGAATCGGGCTATTAATCAGGTTCCATTCCCGACCGTGCCAAATGATGTTGTGTCCTTGGGCAAGGCACTTCACCCTGCTTGCCTCAGGGGGGAATGTCCCTGTACTTTTACTGTAAGTCACTCTGGATAAGAGCATCTGCTAAATGACTAAATGTAAATGTAGCTTGTGGGCCATGCAGTGCATCCCCAGCACATTTGGTCTGTCTGCACGCAGTTTTGTAACTACACCATTGTTTACTCCCGTCATTACAGATGCTCCATTTGTGGTGATTGCCACTAGCTCAGCGGTTCTCAAACTTTTTTTGTCAGGCCTCCCTTTGGTGTTTTTTTTCCAGGCCTCCTCTACACCCATGTCCACATATTTGGTCAAGTTTATTGCATTATTGGGGTAGAATTGGTCATTTCTCCTTACAAATAATAAGAAACAGATGCAGATATGGTAAAAATATGTTTATTTTTAAAAGATTCATGACATCAGGGTATTAAATGAACAGCCACCAGCCAATGGCTGTTAAGATTTTGTCAGGCTGCAAGTTCAAATAAAACATTTAAAAAGCAGTATTGCAAAAAAATAAATAAATACAAAGCCAAATTTAAAACAACAGGTAGGCTAGTTAACACTGCTCATAGATAGCCGAACGCTTTGACTCTAGGAACATGTATGCAAGACCTCATAGGGAACAGAATGAAGTGATGGGGGAACATACTGTGACCAATGGCAGGGAAACTAAATACAGGTGGGCATGCAGGTGTGTGAGTAAAGAACAGAAGACTAACTAGTGAATGTGACTTTGGGGGGGCGGAGCTGGAGGCTTGTAGATGGAAGAGACAGGAGTGGCTGTTACAGATGTCAATGGCTTTGATGTGCCTGGTGCTCATGGCAAATCTTCTGAAATCTTGGCATTTGTTTTGAGATTGCAACTCTCAGCTCATTCTAAATTTTCAGTCAATTTCGACATTTGCTTTTAATGCAGACCACAGCAGAAAAGCCTACCTCAAAGAGTTATGATGTGGCAAAAGCCAGAAGTACTGCCACTGCTCTCTGGCCAACAGGGGGAACTCATTCTCAACGCCAATCCAGAACCCAGCCAAGGTCCTAGTTGTGAACTGCAGTCTCAGAGTAGAGTCGGATGTTAGCTCTATTTACTGCTCCTCCTCTTCAGTGGTGAATGTGACAGGTGGAGGTGCGATGAAGGGGTTTCTGATCCAGTCATACTTAGTGGCCTCTTCAAGGGAGAAGTACTTATTATGAAAATGTGTTTTCAAGGTTGAGAGGTGGTCTCTCATAAACACAAGCACTGTGTTTGAAAGTTGATTGGCTTCAATGAATGACTTGAGGTTCTCAAATGCCTCTGTTCCCCTGCTCAAGTCTTCTTCCCCATGTATCCATTTTCTGTATATGTAAAGTGGATTCTGTCGGTCAGTATGTGTTTGGGCCCTGTAACTTCAGATTCAACTCATTCAGCTTTTCGAAGATATCACTCAAGTAAGCCAGCTTCACAATGAAGTCTTCATCCTTGAATCTGTCTTCAAGTGCGTGCCCGTCTTACATTTACATTTAGTCATTTAGCAGACGCTCTTATCCAGACGACTTACAGTAAGTACATTTACATTTACATTTAGTCATTTAGCAGACGCTCTTATCCAGAGCGACTTACAGTAAGTACAGGGACATTCCCCCCGAGGCAAGTAGGGTGAAGTGCCTTGCCCAAGGACACAACGTCATTTTGCACAGCCGGGAATCGAACTGGCAACCTTCTGATTACTAGCCCGCTTCCCTAACCGCTCAGCCACCTGACTCCCCGGCTTCCTGCAGAAATATAAACATTTATTTCAGTTTGAAAACCCTGGACAGTACCTTCCCACGAGAAAGCCATCGGGACTCGCTGTGAAACAGGATGGCCGTGTACTCTGCACCCATGTCCTCACACAAAGCAGAGAAAATGCGAGCTTTCATGGGCCTGGTTTTGATGTAATTCACAACTGTGATCACATCGGTCAACACACTGTTAAGCGGAGGGCTCAGCTGTTTGGATGCCAGCGCCTCACTGTGTATGATGCAGTGCGTCCATTCAGCTCTGGGTGCGACGTGTTTGATCAATGTACACAGCCCTCCCCGTCCTCCAGACATGGCCTGTGTGCCATCAGAGCAGAAGCCCACACAGTCCTCCTATTTCAAAGATTCTCCCCTCACGTAGTCCCCTCAATTAGTTTAAAAAGTTCATCGGCTGTTGTGCGCATCGGAACATATTTGCAGAATAGTAGATCCTCAGTGAGATCACATGATTCTATGTAGCGCACATATGCAATTAAAAGGCAGTCTTTGTTGCTGTCCGTGGCCTCATCAACTTGTAACGCGAAACGTTTTCCTTTAAATTTTTCAGTCAATTGTTCCTTCATATCCTCATATTTCTGTGATACGTCTCGCTATTGTGCTGTTGGACATGGGGATATACTTCAGTTTTTGCGCACTTGCTTCATCAATCATGACCGCAACCATATCCATTGCAGCAGGTAGAATCAACTCCTCGGCAATTGTGTGTGGCTTTTTGCTCTGCGCTATTCTGTATGCTACTTTGTATGATGCCAGCTGGGCATTGGTGGTGCCGGATGCAGTCTTCACAAATCTAGAGTACTGTCCTCTGTAATCATTAAATTTTCGTCCCAAAAAATCCACTGGTTTATTTGCATCTGCCGGGTGTGAAGGCTTATTTGCATCTGCCGGGTGTGAAGTCTCAAGGTGACATTTAAGTTTGCCAGGTCTCATGCTGTCAGCAGCAAGCGTCTTCAGACAGACCACACACACAGATCTTTGCTTTAGTTTGTTTTGATTGAACACTCAATGGGTGGGTCACAGCATCTGATATTCTTTTCGATCCTGTTAGGAATTTATCAATTTCTGTCCGATATGCTACCTATGCTAGCTGCATATAGGCTACCATTGAAAACGCCGGGTCGGTGCAAAAGGTTGGCATAGCAACAGTAACCAAGGGGGGCGAACTGTAGTTATAAAGAAGCAAGGGCCTTTGCCAGCTACAGTAAAAAATATCTGATTTTTGGTCAAGGTTTTCAGCACATTTGTCAGAGAATTAAAAGTATAAATGTAATTAATATTATTTTAATATCACTCGTGATCCGACATGCATCTTTGTCTTAAAAATATTAAGACAAAATACCATCGGCGATTGGGATTTCTCAGTTTCATCCCATCTCACCGCGACTCCCCTGCAGTGCCCTCGCGCCTCCCTTGGGAGCCTCACAAGAGAGAACCGCTGCACTAGCTTGTCGGTGAAAGGCCTGCCCTTTTTTTCCGATGGCGTGGGCAATTTTGCATCTTCTCCAACTCAGACGTCTTCAATAAAGTGAGGCTTCTCCCAGCAAGGCTCTCATCAATACGACCTGTTTTGGCAGTTTTAATCCTTATGCTCTCCTGATGACTTCGGGCACTCTCATGGTCCTTTACTGCCTCGACTTTAAAATGATTCCCACCACGAAATTGTTTTTGTTTTTTTCTTTTGCGTACATGCAGCAATCCTTATGAAACATGACAACATTTTCATTGTCAAACACAAGCTATTCACGAACCGTCAGCCATTTGGCATTACATTTTATTTTCTTCGTTTCTCTAGTGCTATCGATATCCTCATCCCCTGACTCGTTCCTCTTCTCGCCCCCAGAAGTCTGTCCCAACCACCGCCGCATTTAGTTAACTTTGTACTTTACTTTACTACTCTAGCTAGCTCTAATTCCCTCTTCTTTCAGTCTATGCTCCTCTATGCTTCGTTCATTTCGCTCCACGTTCATTTCCATGGTTTCTCGCGCTGGTTTCACTGCAAACTGCGCGCAGCCAATGGGCGTATGAAACGTCATCACAGCACTATGCCAGTGTTCATGGGAAATGTAGGAAGTACTGCCAGGGGGATGAATGACAGAGAACAGAGCCTTATGTATCATGCATGTAATGCCTCTTGCATCACCGGCCAAACTGGCTAGTACGTTTTTATCAACACCCACCAAAATGAATTTTAACCCGCATTTGGCGGGTGTTAATTTAGAACCCTGCTTATAGCGCAGGGGTACTAGCTGTAATGTTTTGTATGTAGGCTGTGTTTGTCTGTACAAAGTACGATCACATCTCTCCTCCTAATCAAGTAGTCAATTGGCAGATCTAGTCTCAAGTCAAGTACCTTTAAATATAATGTTTCACAAGTAGTTGTGTCAACTTTCAAGCATGCCTTCTGCGTGTTCGGCGTACATTTTTGTCATACGTTCATACATCCATGGACTAAATAGAATGAATAGGCTAATCTCGGGCATTGCATTGTTCAGAGGATTATTTTTTCTTTGTTTGACCTGGTAAACCATGAATACATCTTTCAGGCTGTTTTTGGAAGATGCGATTTGCACCAACAACTTAACCATGCTAACTTAACACAACTTGAACAGGATCATGATCGGAACAGGTAGCCTACAGTGCAATGTAGTCAGTACAAATGTCATGCCCACGGCCATGCCCCAGCCTAAATTTGCCTGCCCTAGTGTGTCCCTGTGTTCTGTGTTTATTGGTGTAACCCAGTGGAAAGTATAGCTACTAAAATACTTGGTTGTAATAAATACATTTAAAAAGATGGCCTATTTAAAAAAAAAGGGTTACATTTCAATGGTTATAAATATATAAATGTAATGTTTTACAATTCATTGTTTAATATGCTGTGGGAAAATTGTTTAGAAAGATTTCATTGCGATAATTAAATGTTAGTATCTAGGAAGAATGATTTATCTGAATGTTTGTTTCTGATTGAAGAGTGTAGATGTAGAGACGTGGAGACTAAAAAGATATAGTTGGATCCCCGCTCATGGTTGAAAGCGGTAGGAGCAAGTTCGAGAATACTGTACAGAAGTGTAACATTTAGTTTCTCTCGTGATTGTCAACGTGATAGTCAAAGAAAGGACATTTATGTTGCATGTGAAAGCAGCCGAGAAATCTTCTATTCGAAGTTGAAAGTCTGTGTACGCTTTGCTTGTTTAGGGGCTGTAGATGCTGACCTGATGTTAATCCAACTGCGACTGAGGGAAAGGAAGGTTAACCCCCCAACTTTCCTTGAACTACTACAGGAAATCCGGAAGAAGAATATAAGTCCTCGAGAGCTAAACTATGTCCCCCCCATGTCAAACCACTGGCTGAAAACAAAGTCAGAGATACAAAATCTAAGAGCTGAGATTAAGGAAATTAAGTAAATGTTTGCTACTCTGGCGACAAAACCTCACCAAGTCACAGAGGAAAGGGATGAGAAACCATTTCTCAACCCCAATCACTGAGACTACTGGGGACCCTAAAGTAGAAGCCCTTAAGAAACAAGTGAGACAATTAACACAGAAAATGAACTCAAAGATGTCAAATACATCTGCGACCCCATCAACTGCGATGGCCGCGGGCAGCACCTGTCCTACACCAGGGCTCTAGAGTGCAACCAATTTGGTCGCACTAATCGACCAAAATGTGCACGGGTGCGACAAAAAAAATTCCTAGGTCGCACCGGTGCACCTAACTACCTCGCATCCGCTGTCTCTCCACAAATGAAGCATTTTATCCTTTGATGGAACTGACATTCATGGTTGGATCATATCGTGGTCTAAACCAATCAGAGACAGAGATGGGGCGGGTCTTTGCCTCTGATTGGCTGTGGTCCAGATAGTCCTGTAGCTCCATGCTGTGTGATTGAAATGACGACCTGAGCACCAGAGAGTCAGTTTAGCAGACCTGGGCATTGTACGGCCCGCGGGCCACAACCGGCCACAGGCTGTCTCAATCCGGCCCGCGTGAGGTAAATCAAAAATTTAAAATAAATAAATGTGTTCAGCGGTAGTAAATATGTAGTCCTGAAAGACTACAGTGATCAGGCGATTTACATTTGTGCGCTTGCGCAACCTCACCGACAGGAGAGTTAGCTGTTGGTTAGCCCTTGAAAATGAAAAACTAAAGGTTTTAACAAGACATGGACTTCTAAGTATCTGTTTACTGAGGTCAAAGTGAAAGCTGTGAAAAAAAACAACTAACGCGGACATAATAAGAACTTGACTGATTCAGTGGGCGCGGGCTGATGGTTTGCTAGTTGAACTGCAGACCCTGATCATCACCTGTCAACTGTCCTTGGCATATCCACCTCAGACATTCAGCCAGATTTCCATGCACTTGTTCAAGCCCACTGGATTTCACTCACAGAACAAAATGAGCTGAAAAAAACGTATTGCTTTTTGTATAAAGTTGATCAATTGCTTAACATACTGCAAAACAACTTTTCAGTGTTTGTGAAGATTAACTAGTTACAAATAAAATGAAACACTGTTGGTGTTGTTTTTACTGTTTATTACTTCTATAGTCTTTTCCTATTTTACCTACACCAAAATCTAAAATATTTATATAAATATTTACAGAATATCCTTATTCTTCTGATAACCAGTAGCAGCTAATCAAAATATATACTTTACTGCTTTTTACAATGGGAGAAAATGAATAGTGAGCAGAATTAAGTTAAAGTTATCGTTGATGTGGCCCTCCAACACATTTCAGGTTTCTCATGTGGCCCCTTGTAAAAATGAATTGCGGACCCCTGAGTTACGGAGCTGGGCCATGGAGCTAACCCATGGAGCTAGGATTTTGATGCTAGGGAGAGTGTGGCATGATGATTTAGCCAAGGCCAAAGGGCAAGAAGGCCAAATTACAGGTGTTGACCATCTGAAGGGCATGCGACAGCAAGGTGGGACCCGCTATAAGACTTTGAGCCATGAAATGTTAGGTCTCAGTTCAGGGAAGCGCTTTTAAACAGTAGCACTTTCTATTTTGAAATGTTTTATTTTGCTTAAAATTTTTAGTTTGGCAGCTCAGTGAAGCACTTAAAAGATTTGTATTTTTATATACAATGATGTATGATTGTGCTTCAAATAAAAAATATATTTACCTACACCTTATTCTTGTTTAAGATCATTTACATAATATATATGAATGTATATGGAGCGTGATAAAAAGGTGACCTTGAAATTGTGGCGACGCAAGGAAAAATTTGGGTGCACCTAAATTTTGTGCTGGTGCACCTAAATAAAAAAGTTAGGCACACCAGTGCAACCAAGGCAACAAGTTAGTCTGGAGCCCTGTACACCTAATACGCCGACAAGACAATCAACCGACTCAAAGGAATACATCTGTTACCGTTGCGGAGAGAATGGACACATTGTACTGGTCTATTTCGATGACCTGATCATCTTTGGAAAGTCACTGGAAGAGCATGAGGAGAGGCTCCTGAAAGTCCTAGACCAGGGGTCGGCAACAGGCGGCCCGCGGGCCAGGTGTGGCCCGCCAGCGATTTTATTTGGCCCGTCAAAATATTTCAGAAAATATATTTTTTTCTGCCCAACACACCTGATTCAAATAAATGGGCCTGATAACGACCCTTTCATTTGAATCAGGTGTGTTTGAGCAGGGAAACGTCTAAAACATGCAGGGCAGGGGGTCCCGAGGACCAGGATTGAGAACCACTGCTGTAGAGGAAACAAACACTGTTGATGAAAATACCACCACATTATTCACAATAGCCTCTTTTACAGCAGTCACACCATCATGAAATAATATGGCCAGTTTGGCAATAGCAATGATATAATGAAGGGCAACCTTATGTGATGCAGTGACAAAACATTTGAAGCAATACTCAAAATAGTTTGTCATCTTTTAGGGCTAGAGGTAGGGACAGACACAGAAGATGGCGAGGAGACTCCAGCAAAAAAAACGAGCCCTTAGGTCACAAACCAGTGATTTCAACAGATTCAGGCGAGCTCCACATCTGCTACCTGTGCAGTGCATTATTTGCAAATGTGACAAATACATATATGAGAAACACAGCAGAAAAAGGCTAAAGGAAAAACTCAGGCAGTGTGATACGATAACCGCTGGGAAACTGCTTACCGCAGCTCAAGGAAGAAAGGATGAGTCTCTCCTTCTACATATCCAAGACCGCGACTTGGTTGCCAGTGAGGTGCAATACCACTCCTCCTGCTTCAGGGATTACACCCGGTGCCTGCCCACAGAAAAAACAGATGGCAACTTATATGAAAACGGTTACAAGCATTTCTGTGAGACTGTCATTGAGGTGAGGCTGATAAAGAATAGGGAGGTGCTCCGCCTATCAAAGTTGACCTTGCTGTTTTGGGAGATTGTAAAAGAAACAGAGGGAGTGATCATCAATGCATATAAGCCTCAGTCATTAAAGGCCCGACTTCACAAGTCCCATCCGGTCTTAAAATTCCACAAAGCATCGACAACACATCTTGTGTACGTGGACAATCTGTTAGCTGAGGAAATCATCCATGAAGTCGTCACTTCTTCTTCCTCCTCCTCCTCATCTGAAGACAGTGAAGGAGAAATGACAAGTAGAGGACATGTTGAAAATGCCACTATGAATGATTCTAGAGTATTATATCATGCAGCCCTCACACTGAAAGGCATTATCCAAGAGACAGCAAAAAAAACACCAAAGCTCCCATGGCCACCCACAGCCAGAGACCTGACACTGGAGAATGCCCTTAGCATAGTGCCTCCCCAACTTTTTAACTTTATTGCTTGGGCAACTGGAATTTCATCACTACCATCAGATGACGAGTGTAAATGAAGAGGAGAGCAGAAAGATAGTGTCATCCTGTCAAGACATTATTACCCTAGCAACCACAGGACGTTGGCTCATGCCAAAACAGTGCTCACTTGCAATGGCCGTTCGGCACATGACTGGTTCAGCACAGCTCATAGGGTTGTTAAATGGTCTTGGCCACTGCTCATCCAACTCCCTGGTCCTGGAGCATGATACTGCCCTTGCTCACCTACAAATGGAGAGGGGAGAAATACACATCCCTGAAAACATCAACAATGCTGAAGCGCCTGTGACTCTTGTCTGGGATAATAATGACTTTGGGGAGGAGACCCTTTCTGGAAGAGGAACAACACACAATACAAACGGCATAATAATTCAGCAGGCTATGGCTAGTGATTCACCATCTTTACCCAACACATCATCTACAAAAACAACAAGAGAGCGGTCTGTTCATCCTCCTCCATTGAACCTTTTAAGTTACACAAGGGGAAAGCGGTCTGGACCACAGAATTCTGTACTAAAGATTGATATACAGCAGGACCAATACAGAGATGCCGAAACAACCGGGAGGAGAACTGATGCTGCATTCTTCTTAATGAAAATGTCTGAGGACCAGGGGAAAGTCTTTCCCGGATGGACAGGATTTAACATCATGTTGAAAAAGGACACAGCCCTACCCTCTACAAATGTTGGCTACCTACCAGTAATTGATGCCAGTCTCAATCTCAGCACTGTCCACACCGTCCTGAGCCACTCTTCTGCCATTGCTGACAGCCTGAATCAAAGAGAAATAGTGTTAGTCATGGATCAAGCCATATATGCCAAGGCCCAAGAAATACGTTGGCAAACAAGTTCTTACTCAGAGAAAATTGTACCACTGACATCACACCGGAACTTATTTGCAAGGCTAAAGGCCATTGCACACTGAGTCCGAAATTCGTATCCGAAATGTTCGCACGTTAAAAAATAAATACAACCTCACGTTATGTCAATCGCGCTTGCACACTGCCTCCGAAACTTTCGTCCGTCAAAAAAAAGTTCGGATCAGGTTCGATTTTCTGCGTATTCACATCCATAGCCAGCATTTTTATAGTTTTTTTGGCAATTCACAGCCACCGAATGTTGAGGCTGACGATTGCGAAAAAACGCATACGAAAATTTCGCACTCAGTGTGCAAGGGCCTTAATAATTGTGGGCAGTGTGAGAAAAGTGAACATCGAGGACATGCTCTGCTACAGTTTGGGTCCTTTTCCACAGTCCTTAGCCAGCTTCGACGGATCTCTGGTGAAAATGAACAAGGCGAAGCTGATGCACATCTTGCAGGATGAGATCAGCCCACATGCAGAAGTGAGTGTAATTCCTGATGGTTCTGTCTGGATTTGGGATGCTATGGCTCTGGTGCAGCAGCTGAAGCCTCAACCTACGTTTGGGCTATTCGCTGACCATGTGCTGAGGACACTAGTCCAATCTGCCAAGGCAACAAAGTCCACTGAGGTTCATTTTGTATGTGACAGGTACAGCAACCTCAGCATTAAAAATGCTTAGAGAGGAAGACGGGCAGAACAGGGATTTCAAAAAATCAGGATTTACGGTAATGAACAAAAAACACCAAAACAATGGAAACAATATCTGGCATGTGGGGAGAACAAGGAACATTTACAAAATTATCTATTTGAACATTGGACCACGTCTGCAACGACTGAAATTGGGAATGTGACAGTCATCATGGCACATGGCAGCAAATGCCATGCCATCCGGATGAATACAACCATAGAAATCCAAGAGCTCAAGGAGCTTGAAACTAACCAAGAAGAGGCAGACAACAGGATGCTGTTGCATGCCGCTCATGCCTCAAAAACCTGGACCAACATTGTTATAAAGAGCCCAGACACAGATGTCTTTGTTCTGGCACTGTCTTTTTGTAGCCGCATCAATAATGCAAACCTGTACTTCCACACTGCGAAGGGGAGAGAATCCCAAATAACGGATGTCACAAAGCTGCACACTCATCTTGGACAGGAGAAGTGTGATGCCCTTGTAGGTCTCCATCCATTTACAGGGTGTGATACAGTCAGTGCTCTGCATGGTGTTGGGAAAAGTAAGGCATACCGAAAACTAAGTTCCAAAGAAGAATACATCGACCTATTTCGGCAATTAGGAGAGAGTTTCACACCATCCGAAGACCTCAAACAGGCACTGGAGGCATTCACATGTGACCTGTATGGAGTGACCTATCAGGACATTAATAAGGCCAGGGCTGCAATGTTCAAGTCGGGTAGATGCTCTGAGCAGGACTTGCCTCCAAATCAAGACTCTCTGCAAAAACACATACAGCGGGCAAGTTATCAGGCTGCAGTGCACAGGAGGAGCCTGGAGTGTTACCCAGACATTCCTCCTCCAATCAATCATGGCTGGAAGATGGCTGGGGAGCTCTATGAGGTCGACTGGATGTCACTTCCACCAGCTCCAGAGGCAATCCTCAAGCTTGTTCACTGCTCCTGCAAAAAAAACAAATTGCGTCAAGGGAAGATGTACATGCAAAATGTATGAGCTGCCATGTACTAACCTCTGTAAGTGCACAAACTGTGACAATAGAATATAAGAGGACTAGGTGCTCAGGAGATAAATCCATACAGTATCCAAATTTTCCCTTCTCCTTTCCTTTTCCCCCTTTGATTAAATATTTCTTGGACTATAACGTTTTGTGTTGCGTGGTTTATGAGTCTACCATCGACTCCATACAAGGTGTATACAAGGGTATTAACAAATAGCATAAGCTAGCTAACAGTAGGCAAGCCTATGTAGTACAAACTACGGCTCGTTAGCGAACTAAAACTATTTACACCATCACTCTCGTATGAAACAGACGGTTTAGAAAACATGTTTTAAAACGGTCTTCTTAAAAATGTATTTTTAAGAAGCTTCCCAATGGAAACCTCGACAAGACTAAGGTTGTTTGCACCTTGTGCTATGCGGAATTAGTTTACTGTAGGAGTTCTTCCAGTCTCAAATACCACCTAAACGCAAAGCATCCCTAACAGTGCGTTCACACTGCAGCGTTTTTTAACGCTCTGCACCGCTCGCCTTCCCACAGTGCCCCACGCTCGGGGGCGTGTTAGACAAGTTAATACAGAGTTGTAGTTCTTTAAGGTCACTGTTGTAGTCATGGCCAAGCGTGCAGATTTGGGTTCATGTACTCACAATATCGAACAAAATACCGAATTTTTACTAGTGCAAGATTACAGTAGAATAACGTTACATGTTACGCCACCGGTCACTCAACCAGTCGTTTGTAGGCTGGGATAGCGAGCTAGCAGTGGCACAGAACAGTCACGTAATGTGACGAGACTGAATTTAAAAGTAGGCTATAAAAACACACTAGGAACACTGACGACATCGGCAACCATGCACTATTAGTTTAATGTAATCTTTAAATTCAGGCTCGTCACATTAGTAACTTTGTTCTGAACAGAACTGGGTGTGCAGACACATACGAAAAGTTTCTCCTCCATCTCAAAATTGTGAAACCTAGGAATGTTTATCATGACCAACGGTTGCTACGTTACAAGAAACAAGAAACCAATCCGATTGACCAACGCTAGCGTTTTCACGCTCCTCATTTACATAAAGTTGAGAAAATCCAACTTTCAACGCTCTGCTCCGCTCCGCTCGCCTTCCCACAATGCCCTACGTGAGCGTCAACGCCTGGTTTCATTGAAAATGAATTGGAAGCCGACGCCCCGCGCCGCCAACTCCGCTGCAGTGTGAACGCACTGTAAGGCTTAGCTAATGCGGAAGATGCCGGGCCAAGCACTGATGTAGCGCAGGGGAAGAGTCGTCGTCAAACTACTGTTTGAGTGCAACCGAGGCAAGCCCGTCAGCACAGCTCTATCAGCCAAGCTAACTAATCTAATAAACAGTTAATAAACAGCAAATGTTTACTCCTCGACAGGTCTGCAAACGCCTTTGTAAACCGAGATTTGTTCAAACGTTTGTTAACCGAGACCGTAGGTCGAGGTGACAAAGCGTTTGCTGTTGTCGCGTGCTGTTTGCTGATGTCGAGGAGTAAACATTTGGTTTCTTATATACTACAACAATACGTGGGAAGATCACAAATCAAACAGGTCGAATCTGGAGCAGACGCCATGTTGTCAGAGCAATCAGCTGCACTTACATTTACATTTAGTCATTTAGCAGACGCTCTTATCCAGAGCGACTTACAGTAAGTACAGGGACATTCCCCCTGAGGCAAGTAGGGTGAAGTGCCTTGCCCAAGGACACAACGTCAGTTGGCATGACCGGGAATCGAACTGGCAACCTTCGGATTACTAGCCCGATTCCCTCACCGCTCAGCCACCTGACTCCCTCACTTGCACTGGTGACGTCACTACACCTCCAAGGCAATATATCAACAACATCAATTCGTCTTCTGTCTGCTTCTAGCCTGGCTGCCAGCCCAATTTATCCCCGCCCACAAAATAATTTGGTCGGGAAGATGGGTCTGGGGAGTCTCGGTTGGGGAACAACTAACAACCAATGAAATTGTCAGGGCGGGCTTTATAAGATGATGGACAGATGATCAACAGTAACGTAATCAACCACGTCACCAAAGAGCGCTTTGGTTGAATTTGTTTTCAACAAACATGGCTACCGCTGGAGAGCTGGGATGTTATGATTCTGCCATCGAGTCTGTTTTAGAAGACATCGACAGCGCATTAATTTTGAAAGAGGAACAGAGAAACGCAATCAAGGCATTTGTCGATGGAAAATATGTTTTTGCCGTCCTTCCTACGGGGTTTGGTAAAAGTTAACATACTACGTTGCTCTGATTGGTTGTAGGTCTATCCAATTGAGCGAAGAGGCATTTGTTTTCCGGGTTCGGTTGAAACACGCCCCATAGTCACAGCCCAATGGAGAGTTCTCAGACTCATATTCTGACAAGTATGACATCGTCAGGCTAGTCTGCTTCAGATACTTCTTTAAAACGGGAAGCGATTGCGGGTCGTTTGCGGACCTGTGCAAAAACCATATTTGGTTGTTTTAGGGTTTTTTTAGGCAATTTAGGCTACTTTGTTGCCGAGCAGATGCCACGTTGCTAGGTCCGTAAAAACGTTTATTTACCTCTGCGAACGTTCGGGAGGTATATAAACGGTATTATTAACTTTTGAGAACGTCTTCTGGACCAATAGGAACAGCGTATTGGTCCAATTATTACACTAGTATATAAGAAACACAAGTACATCTTATTGAACATAATTTATTTTCATCACCAATTATCATAGTAGAACAGTTTTCTCAAGCAGTTTGTGATGCATTTTGGAAACAGGAGATGAGCCCCTGGTCTAATGCGCCACCTGGCTTGAGAAACCTGTTCTCAAAGACTTACTTTTAGTCATATATTTGGGTAGCACACATATTCTGAATGCCTTCGGCGGAATTCAAATGAGCCATTTTAATCTAGATTAATCTAGATTAACGCCAAGATTACAGTGAGATTAATCTAGATTTTAAAAAATTATCTATGCCCACCACTAATTAAAATGCTTTTAAAAATTATTTTATTGTCACAGTATCGATCTCCAATATAACAGGTGTTCCATTTGAAAGAAAAATCTGCAGGGAGCCACTGCAGAGGGGTGAAAGAGCCGTGGGTTGCCGACCCCTGAATTAAACCAATGAGACTTACATATGATGAGCCCGGTAAAGCCAGAGATCAACCTCTTACCATTGTTCACAGTGGTGTTGTTATTGAAATTAGGAAGAGCTAGAGTAACGGCATGTCATATCTGACATGCCGTTACTCTAGCTCTTCCTAAGTTGTGTAAATAAGATAAATAACATAAGGCCATTTAGTTTGTTTAATAAAAGTGCAAGCTTTAGCTGTTTTATAGGAAAGGTAACCTTTTTTTTAACTAAATTAATTTGACCTTCCAGGGGGGGCAGGGGTTGGCGTTGGGGGGGCGGGGGCGGGGAAGCATTCAAAAAAGGGTTCAATTTCAATGGTTATAAATATATAAAGTTGATATCTATAATATCATGATAACTATACAACATTGATAAATGGTTTTGTTAGTAGAATGTAATTATTTGGATTTGGAGACTGACTTATCTCTCGACCTGAAGGGAAGTTACAATCAATGAAAACCACATTCTAAAATATGAGAAAAGCACACATTATAATACATCAATTACTGTCATCGAAATAGTGTCCATGAATCGTGTAGTCCTTGAGGAATGTTTGTAAATCCATGAAAAGTCAGTTTTCCTCAAACTCAGACCGTGTCTACTGGAGAACTGAATACTGTAGGGCCATGTGCTTACATTTTTTTACATTTAGTCATTTAGCAGACGCTCTTATCCAGAGCGACTTACAGTAAGTACAGGGACATTCCCCCAAGGCAAGTAGGGTGAAGTGCCTTGCCCAAGGACACAACGTCATTTGGCAGAGCCGGGGATCGAACCAGCAACCTTCTGAGTACTAGCCTGATTCCCTAACCGCTCAGCCACCTGACTCCTTCCATCTGACCCAAATGCTGGGCAAGAAGGGGGTAGGAGCCTTTGAAGCCTCTCTTGAAAGATAAGGAAGTGATCAACCTTTTCTCTAGTCGGGGGTAGGAGAAGGGTTTGTGAGTCTTACTATGTTACCAGGCCGTCTGGTTTGCTTTGGTGGTCAGACTGTTACCTTGGTTTGTCTGTTGACTCTGTGTTACATTGTTTTCTTTTTCTTTTCTTCACTGCAATGAAATAACCCACGTTCAATGCTTCTAATGATTAAATCAAAACAATCACACCTCTTTCTCCACAATCTTTTGAAGCTGAATATCTGGGCTAGAGCTTTCCAGGTTTACCAACATTCAGATACGCTCATCTTCAACTATTTTCAGATTTGGCCCTTGAGGGCCTGAACCCCCGAAATATTTCCAAACACACAAGTGAATGAGGCACAATGTCTAAAGTAACCATCATGCTCTAGTCAATATGGCATAGTAAGATGGCCTTTCACTGCCTGCATCCTAATCGTCTGTTGCAGTGATAGAGTAGCTTTCTCAGCATCCCACCCATAAGCTGATGGTTTTGTCTCTGCATTGGAAACACTGTCTTTGTCTCACTCGAGTGTCTCCTCAGTGCCCTGCTGTTATGTACAAGTATATGAACATGAGGCCAAAATACATATGCAGAGGACCAGTTCACCATGGGTTCATGTAACAAACCGCAACAGCATGCTGCAGTCCTGATGTGATCAAACACAGTCACTCAGTGAAGTGCTTCTGTGGCAGAGTTGGGAATTTGTGGCATTTATCATTGGCTTATAACATCACATTACACAGCGAGAATGTCAAAAGGTTTAACCCCGAACTTGGCATTGCCCATCTGGTAGCTATAGTTAACCTTTCTGTCCATGTCAAGATCAAATGTATTCTGTATTAACCTGTTAACAAGTGAGTTCTAAATATTTCCGACGCTTCCACCAGAGTGAGTTATTTTTGCAAAACGGAAGCTAGCTAGCTTTAGTTAGCTTCCGTTACCTAGCAACCTAGCATAATACTCGTAGCTATGCTACTACCTGCTAGTGCTACTTGTTAGCCTCCTAATTGTACATTTTAAAGCCATAATATAGCGTTTGTCATATAGTTTTTGTAAATCGGAAAATAGTCGGTTGGAATGTTCAGAATCACACGTGTGACGGTACTCTGTGGGGCCCGCTTTCGAACGATCACATATGTGTGACGCTACTAATTAACAGGTTAATGGGTTATGCATATGTACTCCCTTCATCCCCTCTATCTCCTCCTTTGAGTCTTTCTCATATCTTTTACAATTTGTATCAGTCTGCTGATACTTCAACCCCTTGAGCCCATTACACCCATGACATTTTTGTTATTTTCCTTCTCTTAGGGCGTCGGCCTCTCCGTCCATGGGCGTTTTAGGGTGGCGACGGAGAAGACGCTTTTTGCCATGCCAGAAACAGCAATTGGTAAGACAATAGTGGCAATGGAAGAAATTCCAAGTTCAGACTGTGCATGATTAAGACGTGATCAATTGTATAAGTAACCGCAAGGTGGAATGTAGAGGTCCACAGTAATATTAACTTTCAAATAATTTTATTTTTCTTTCTTTACAATACTCTTTCTTTCCATCTGCATCCAAACTTTTCGTCTCTTTTTCTCATATGGGATGGTAAGCTTAAAACCTCTGCTGGCGGGCCGGAGAACGCCGCCCCCCCCCCTCTCAATCACCCCCTATCCCCCCAAAATAGTTCTAGACTGCTACACCTGCCATATATTGTTGGAAAGCTATAATTCTTGTGATTCTATTGATATACAGTATTTCTTCAAATAAACGCCGCCCTAGAATAAACGCTGCACCCAAAAAATCTGAAAACGGTTATTTATTTGGTTAAATTCAACCCCAGTATTTATTACACATGTACATAACTTTCTGCACAGCTTTCTGTTTGAACGCTAAGACATGCTGCTTCTGATTTCTACACAATGTAGAACACTTGTATTTGAGACACTTACTACCAACGCACACCTAATTGATAGCCAATGAGAAAGGGAGTTGCCACACTCATAGACAAACAAAGAATAGACGAGGTCAGCGGTAGTAAATGAAACCTGTGTTTTTAGCTGCATGATTCATTTGTCACAATGCCAGCAACGAAGTTGTCTATGGCTGCACTGCATCTACAATTCACGAAATCTCTCTTACTAATTAAACGCCGCCCTCGAATAAACCCCCCCTCGAATAAACGCTGCACCAAAAATTAACATTATTTAATAAACTCTGCTGCGTTTATTCTAAGAAATACGGTAAACCATTTAAAAAATGGTCTGGCTACATTGTCAAAGGTCCAAGTGATCCAATCAAGTAAAATATTTAGTCTAAAACACAGTATTACATCCATAAATACCCATGGACTCTTGCATCATTCTAAAGTAGTTGCCTGTTGTGCTGTAGTCATTCAAGTACACTTTGTTCTAACTTCAGTTCAGGTATAAACCTCCCTAAAATCTCAGTCTCGAAAATGGCAACTGCACTCTGACCTTTTGGTTGACACCTAATTTGACCCAATAGGAGCTTCCATGTCCTGTCCATAGCCTTCAATAGCCAACGAGTGCTTCTTAAAAATGCATGCGCCATCCCCCACCCCCATCATAAGAAACATGACACTTTATTACAAAACTAAAATATATATTAAAAAATTACCTTGAATGGTAGGCGAATATATTATATATATATAATATATAATATGTGCATTAAGAATGTATACATTACAAAACACTAAGCATGTAAAAGCGAGCTACTGGAAAATATTGGACTAACGAGAGGTCTATACTTACCTGCCTAAATGGGCCAATATTACCTGAAACACCTTAAGACACAAACAGCATTACAGAACACAAGAAATATTTAACTGCAAGCTTGTAAAGCTAGTTATATGGCAACTGTAAAGTGGAGATGCTACTGGCTTGTAAAGTCCGCTCAGCAGTAATAGTAAATAGAGAGTACAGAACACAAAGTATCTATCCGTGCTGCCGTATTTTTAATCCCGCTCAGCAGAATGGTGAAGAGACACTGCATACTACAAAGTCCCTATCTATGCCGCTGATGTTTAAAGCCACAAGACATATCTAAGGGAATGAAAGGCGAGATTAAAGGTTTCCACAGTTTCAGCCATTCTTAGGGTCTCTGGCAGATTTGTTCCAAAGGCTGGGAGCAGAACAACTAAAAGTTGCCTCTTCATGTCTCTTGGTCCTGGCTTTTGGAACTGTGAAGAGTTCAGTGCAAGAAGACCTCAGGGATCTACTGGGTGCGTATCTTGAGAACATGCCGGAAATACATTCAGTTGGCTGACTATGGAGTGATTTATAGACTAAAATAATCTAGAATTATTTTCTTCAAGATAGATCAGGGATTTTAAGACTGGTGTGATGTGCGCCCTTGTCTAGTCTTGCTGAGGACTCATGCTGCAGCATTCTGTATCATCTGTTGTCAGCCCCACCTGTTGTCAACAGAAAGAACTGCAACAAAATTATGTTATTTTTTTATTTCTCGAAGATTACTTCCTAAAATGTATTATCTATGAATATAGCATCTTCCTAAATTGCATATCATTCATTTGTTTTAGGATTTTATTTAATGTTCATTGGTCCCTGCCATGCTGCTTCAGACTGCGTTCTGCCAATTCGGGTTCGCAGTAGTAGTACATGCTCAGAATGTAATGTAATGTAGATCACACAAATTTGAGAGCCGGTACCCCCACTACAGCGTCATTTCGTATTTCAGACCTGATTGGCTGGTCTGTCTGACGCTAACATTAGTCGGCAAGAAGAAGAGCGAGTAGATTGTTGTAGCTAGCTTGTTAGCTTCACAAACGAAACGCCAGATAACTCAAAGAAAATGAATACAGTTGATTTCATACTCGAGCACCGGTTTGAAACCTTTAATTTGGAGAAACTTGAAGTCAAGCGACTTGGATATCCACGGGATATTGTAATAACTCAAACTATTGGTAAAATTTAACGTGGAGTGTTTTTTAAAGAAAAAGTGGCGGTTAGCGTACAACAGAATGCACTCTTCTGCTTTCCATGTCTGCTATTTGGTGGAGATGGTACTTGGTCGAGGACGGGTTACAAAGATTTAAAACATCTTTCAGAGAGAATTGCCAAACATGAGAGCAGCGGGAGTCATCTGGACAGTGCTGTGAAATTGGGCTTACTTGGTAGGGTAAATGTCGCAGCCCAAGTTGACAGTGCATACAGACGCTCCATTGAGCAACATAACAAACAGGTGGAGGAGAACAGGTACGTTCTCAGTCGGCTCATAACATGTATTAAACTGTGTGGAAAATGTGAAACCGCACTGCGGGGGCACGACGAGTCGGTGGACTCCCTGAATCCTGGAATATTCAGATGTATTTTCAGATGTATTTTCAACTATGTGTGAGGGCGATTAGAGACTTCAGAAGCACTATGATGCTCCAGTGTTCACCCTAGGTTTACAGCTTTCGGGGGGGGGGGGGGGGGGGGGGGGGGGGGGGGTTGTGTAAGTAAGATAAATAACATAAGGCCATTTAGTTTGTTTAATAAAAGACCAAGCTATACAACTGTTTTATAGGAAAGGTAACCTTAAATGACTTATTTTGTGATCTGGCGGTATATATATATATCATTTTATATATTTTATATATTGTATTTTTTATTTACTTGACCCTCCAGGGGGGGGGGGGCGGGGGGTGCCGTGGGGGGGTGGGGCGCGCCGTTGGGGGGGCGGGGCGCCCCCCTAATATTATGGTAGGGGAAACACTGCGCTCAGCCCATCTTCAAAGGGACATCTAGCACTGTACAAAACGAACTGTTAGACATAATGTATGAAGTGTACAAAGATGAGATAGCCAAGCAAGTGGACGAGACATAATTTGTTGCCGTACAGGCAGATGAGACAACTGATGTCTCCTGTAAATCACAAATGGTGGTTGTGTTGCGATACATGTTGCCTGACAACACAGTGACAGAGAGGTTTGTGGAAGTCAAAAACATAACTGGACTCGGCCTCTCTAATAGCATCAAGGGTGTGCTGGAACCACTGAAACTGGGAGAAAAGCTGATCGCTCAGACTTATGATGGTGCGGCTGTAATTAGTTTTTCTTCCTTATGCCAGAAGTTGATGTTTTATACAACACTCTGCAAAAACGGAGCATCGATGCATCTGGGATTAGCAGTGCGCTCACCCGTTTCAAGGAGAATGTCCAGAATATGCAGAAGCAAACTGATGAATGGGCTGCCACCGTTCACGATGGAACAGACGAGCCAAGCCGACAAGTAACCAACACAGCGCCGGTGATGAAGGAGGCATGCGACACAGTCATCTCCCAGGTGGAGCAGAGTTTTTTTTTTTATTGCTGGCAGCACAGCTCGTGCTCACAAAATAAGTTGCTGGGCGGAAACCAGCAAAAAAAATAAAAAATACAATCCTAGCAAGTTAGTCTGACTGGATGCACCTGCACTATTTTGTACTTGTTATAATCCAACCACACAAACAACCTAACATAGCCTAGTAAATTAGCAATAACTGTTGATTGTCAACCAAGTTGAGCCATAGGCGAAACTGGAAAATTACTCCCAGACCCCTCGACGAACGGCGATCAAGCACACCCTTACAAAAAATATATATATTAAAGTATACTATAAGTGTACTAAAAAATGGATAGTACACTTTTAGTTCACTTTTGATATACTTTTAAGAAGTATGCTTAGAAAATAGTTCACTTTTGATATACTTGTAAGAAGTATACTTAGAAACAAAAAATGGTATACATTTCTTCTGGAGTAGGATGTAGGCTACGTTTTATTTTATTATACAGCAAAAACAGTCAAAATACTTTTAAAGTACATTACAAGTTAATTTTTTTAGATCCATCTTGTATATTCTAATTATTTATGTCTAGGAAAATATATTATGCATTTCACATTGAATCTTTTTTGTTACTGAAGCTGTAACCTTAATTACGGCCAAAACATTTTGAAGCCCTATACTCTTATATGATACTAATAATTATCAATTGGAGTATTCATGGAAAAAACTACTTGAGAAAGAAGCAGACAGAAGGGTTGCATTATGCATTTGAAGGTTTATACTGTCAAACTGACTGAAGAACAAAATAACAACGTGAAAAAATGAAGATAGCGTGGCTCTGGCTGGTCAATTCCCATGATGCAAGGCGGTAAATAGTGTTAAAATTTGCTGATAAATTTGCAGTTTGTTCGAAATACAAATGTAACTTAATGAATTTCGTTTTTTTATTGTGTCTGCTTAGAATGTAGTGTTTTGTTGCGTGGTAATTTTCATTGTTGTGCTGGTTTACCATTGTAACCATGAGTTAAATGACTGTTATGTTTGATAGGAAGAGCTGGATTAAAGCAACATGAGACCATGCCCATAAGTGTCCCTTTGCGAGGGCCCCCGTTCTCGTCAAGTGATGCAAGATCGGTGGCGTTGGAGGGGCCCCTAAACATATAAATATTATAGTAAATGGAAATGTATTACGTTTACTTCTTTAAGTACTTACATTAATTGAAAGTGCACTTGAAAGTATTCCAAAGTATATTTTGAAGTACTTTAGGAAGTATACTTCATGAACTGAAAGTGCACTACACAGGTTACTTTAGAGTATTCAAAGGTATACTTTGAAGTACTTTAGGAAGTATACTTCATAAACTAAAAGTGCACTACACAGGCTACTTTACAGTATTCAAAAGTAAACTTCAAATACACTAAGTGTACTTTAAAGTGTACTAAATTACCTAAAAAGTGGGGCAATTCAGTTTACTTAGTACAAAAATAGTATATAAATAAGTACACTGCTAGTATACTTTAGGTTCCATGATAATAGTATACTTTTTATACTTAAGTATACTTACAAATTAAACTTGAAGTATACTTCTTTTTTGTAAGGGCATGCTGCTTGGATACCTTCAAACCTTTTTGGTTGGCTTCTACTTTTCTGGGAAAACCTTACTGGTGAGTAGATTATTTATACCCACAAGTTATACCCAACCTGTGGCATGATATTGAGATGAAAGCATGACCTGTTGTTGTTTTCCACGATCTGATGTTTTTTCTAGCTAGCTCGTTGTAACTTGCTATGTTTAGTCTAATTAGAGCAAACAATAATGCAGACATCCATTCTAAATTGAATTGCTATGTGTTGTGATCTCTTTCTACCATCTACTGCCATTAATTTCCGTGTTGATAGAACATTTATTTTTCCTCATTTATTGTCAGTCCACAGTTCAAGTATTGCAAAAATGAGAGGCAAGTGTAATTTGTTTGGAACATCTAGGCTAGGGCTACTTGATGGACGACATGTAGAATAAACCAGACTTCATGCTTATTCAATATAACAACCTATTGAAATGACAAGACAGTAATGTATGACTGTAATGTTTCATAGGGTAATGAACACACCTCTTGTCATACCACTTGACTGCCTGCTGTTGACCGTTTTCTATATATTGAACATCTCCCTTTCTAATTTTACAGGTGAATGTGAATGTTGGCCCGCACAGGCCCCGTTCCAAGAGACAGAAAATGTTGAAAGATGGTTGCACTGCTGTACAAATTGTCCATGTATAGTACATGGCCTTCTCTCAGGTGTCGAACAAGTTAAGGTCAGCACATAGCGACCATTCCCTGCTGAACATCAACTAGACCGTCGAGCACCTAATTCCTTAGTGTACCAGCAGCGCCTGAAAGCCCATCCCGCATCCTCACCACATTGCATAGAGGGACTATAGAGAGCATCCCGAGGAGCTGCATCACAACCTGGTTTTGGAACTGCACCGCTTCAAACCGCAACTCTGCAGAGGATAGTGAAGACAGCCGAGAAGATAGTCGGGTCTCTCTTCCCTCCCTCACAAACATCTATACCTAACGCTGCATCCATAAAGCCACATGCATTGTGGACAAACCCATGAACCCCACATGCCCCTGTACATCATCAGACTCCACTCAATATTTTTACATATGGCTGCTACCTCAATAACTGATGTCCACATATGGTATTAGTATATTGTGTTTACATTCACAGTTTCCCTTGCTCTAGCCTACTTGTTTACATTCACAGTATCCCCACTTCTTGGTGTCTTGGGGCATTTGTCACAAATGTCATCTTGTCTTGTTGGACCAATTTTATTGACCTAATTCTACGTAGTAGTTGTCTAGGTTATGTCTAGGTCCTGGAAGAACGTAGTTTCGTTTCATTGTGTACTGTAAGTATATGATGACAATAAATGCCAGTTGACTTGTCATGTCAACAGACCCAGAAATCCCAAGTCCATCATGATCCTGGATGTCCATAGTGGATCCTGTGTAAAGGATCATGTCCTAAATATAGCCAGTACATCACGCAACTCAAACATCATGTACCTTTTTGCCGGAATATTGCCGGAAGCCTTGCCTACCCCTATACAGAATCAAGGTTTTAAATTATTTGTATGTGATATGTTTTATAGCTGTGTGCTCAATGTTTGTGCTAATGATATTCCTTAATATGTAACGTGAGAGTGATATGATTGTACCCTTTCCTGGACATGTACCTGAAACGAGTAAAGGATACTGTGGTAAAAATTAAGAAACGTGTTAGTGTGGGTTTTAGTAGGTTGTTGCAAATTAGGGGTATAACTTATTACTGTCATTACTGTTCCGAATTTCAAATATTCACACAAGTGAATCCACAGTGAATGGATATTATATAGTATCGTAGTGTAGCTGTCGACAAGCTAACTTGGCTACAACCGAAAATGTGGGCTGCCATGTTTTTTGTTTTGATCCATACTCAATGCATTGTGGGTTTGAAAGGGTCAACGAGATAACCTACTCTTCTCACGAGAAAAGACTGAGGTGTTCGGGGTCAAGTGGTACATCAAAAAGGGTCATATTTGTTGCCGGTGTTACGTCCCAACTGGTTCCCAATTCAACTGGTTCCCCAGCTGTGCGTGCACCTATCAGTCTGCCTCCATCACCAGATTCGTCACAAATTCGCAAACATATTACTGGCGATTTTCAAGTCGGATCTCATATTTGCTTCGGCAAATATGAAAGTAGGCCTATAGGCTACGTGCGCAGTACATTAGGCTACCATTCGCGACAAAATAAATGGAGACAAAATAAAACATTTGCAGGCTCGCATGAAGTGGGATTCGATCGCACTAGAGCAAAAATACGTGCGCACCATAGTCTGTTGATTTACACCGCGAGCTACACCAGCTCACAAAAATCAGTAAAATCGTTACGTATTTGTTAACTACGTTGGCCTTCAGGTAACATTTTGATTTGGCTTCTTCTGAATCAACTGGTTCCCATAGACACTACGCGAATGTAGGCTACTATGCACGTATTTGGGGTTGTTTCGAGGCAATAGCCGTATTTTCCACGACATCACAGCTCCTTCTGACACCACATATTAAAAATTCATACTAAGAACGTCGCTGCTAACCCAGACAATACGATCAAAATACGCGTAACACAACATGGAAACATTCGTTTCCTATGCGATTTCGTGTAGCCTATGGCTGAGTGTTTCTTCGCTATATCTTTTGAAATCAATTCATTTCATAATTGTATATTCTGAACAAATGTAGTGAGCACTACATTACAGCCATTCACGCCATAATAAATGGAACTCCAAATACGTGATGAGTAGCCTACATTCGGTATAGTGTCTACGGTAACTAGTTGATTCAGAAGAACCAAACAACATGTTGCCTGAAGGACAACGTAGTTAACAAATTGATGACTGGATTCCTGTATCACTCGTGAGCTTCAGTAGGTCGTGGTGTAATGCAACGGATTATAGCTATGCATGAGTTTTGGCTCGTGGGATCGAATCCCACTCGAATCTTTTATTTTCTTAGCTTCCATTTATTATGGCGTGAATGGCTGTAATGTAGTGCTCACTACATTTGTTCAGAATATACAATTATGAAATGAATTGATTTCAAAAGATATAGCGAAGAAACACTCAGCCATAGGCTACACGAAATCGCATAGGAAACGAATGTTTCCATGTTGTGTTACGCGTATTTTGATCGTATTGTCTGGGTTAGCAGCGACGTTCTTAGTATGAATTTTTAATATGTGGTGTCAGAAGGAGCTGTGATGTCGTGGAAAATACGGCTATTGCCTCGAAACAACCCCAAATACGTGCATAGTAGCCTACATTCGCGTAGTGTCTATGGGAACCAGTTGATTCAGAAGAAGCCAAATCAAAATGTTACCTGAAGGCCAACGTAGTTAACAAATACGTAACGATTTTACTGATTTTTGTGAGCTGGTGTAGCTCGCGGTGTAAATCAACAGACTATGGTGCGCACGTATTTTTGCTCTAGTGCGATCGAATCCCACTTCATGCGAGCCTGCAAATGTTTTATTTTGTCTCCATTTATTTTGTCGCGAATGGTAGCCTAATGTACTGCGCACGTAGCCTATAGGCCTACTTTCATATTTGCCGAAGCAAATATGAGATCCGACTTGAAAATCGCCAGTAATATGTTTGCGAATTTGTGACGAATCTGGTGATGGAGGCAGACTGATAGGTGCACGCACAGCTGGGGAACCAGTTGAATTGGGAACCAGTTGGGACGTAACACCGGAACACAAAAAAATCTAAGATGGCCTCAAGTAGCTCAAAACGAGACTGAGGACAGACGATTGTGGAATGTTTTAGATATTTGTGAATCTATTATTTCGATCTCTGGTTGGTTATACAATAGTAAATGATAGCCAAGTGATAGCCAAGTCAAGGAAAACTGATAATATTAGGGTTTACTAGGTGACGTGAGTAAAGCGTGAGTTATTTTTGGTTAGCTGTTAGCTAACATTGGCTAAACTAATTTGTTTGAACGTTTTCAGATGAATAATAAAGGTAAACTTTCTCAAAATATACAGTACATTGAGACGATGTTTATAATATACATGTAGGTTAATGCTGAAGACTTTATTGTTACGTAATAAGCCAAACTGGACATTCTATGGACGCGTTCTAAACATGCCAATATGTTCGTACGCTTCAGGGACCAGCCAGGGCTCAACATATCGGTATGTTCGTACACGTCAAAGCGTTAATAAGAATATCATGATCTACAGTGTCAAAAGCTGTCCTCAGATCCAGATGGGCAAGGATAGATAGCTTTTTGGAGTCAGCATTCATTCTAAGGTAATTTACAACCTTGACCAATGCCCTTTCTGTGCTATGAAAGGCAGATTCAAAAATGTCAAAGGTATAATTAGCATCTAGGAAATCATTTAACTGTTTAAAAATTATTTTTTCCATAACTTTACTTAAAAAGGGGAGATTGGAGGTTGGTCTATAGTTGCTAAGGACTGAAGTCTAAATTGCTTTTGTTCAGAAGGTGTCTCAACAGGGCAGTTATTCAGACATGAAAATCCCTCACCTTTCGGCGAAATTCGCCGTTTTGAAACCAAAATAGGTGACCTAAGTGAATCGTGTAGATTCGATGAGAAATTGTTTGGGGGGGGGGGGGGGGGGGGGGGGGGTATATTCATTCAGTGAACTGCGAACAGGTGCGCATGTCAGAAGGGAGCGCGAGTGCATGGAAATATTAACGCGAAGAGCCTTGCATCACCAGTGCAGACCTCCATCAGAAGCTGAAAGCACTGGCCTCGGCGATTTACCTGACTGAATTTGGTGAATGGTGGTTTCAATCATTTTTATATTTTCTGGTATATCTAAGTTAAGTTACCCAGGAGCTCTGTTGACATAGACTTAGCTAACGTTAGCTACAGCTTGATGAATTGAGTCATCAGGAGAGAACGCAACGTTAGCCAGCTAGCTAAAGCTCCGGTGGAAAATTCCAAATGAACTATGCAGCCCTTAGTGCCGCTTACACACAACAGTGACACTGACAGATCGAAAGCTAATTTGAGACAATATAAAGATGGAAAATCAGGCTAAGAAACGTAAACGTAATTACTTTCACTAGACAACGTTTTACCAATTGGACAAACAGCTATGTTTGTTTGTTTCAAGCTCCAAAAACTATTTTTTGCTCAAATCTGACCAAACATTTTTTGCTCGCGCGCTATGCGCGCTCGCATTAAGCATGGAAGTCCCTAACTAGCATCACATCGGGCAGAATTTGCATGCATTAGCAGGACGCTCGCTGTGGTGGCGTATACGGGACCGGTTCTGGTGGGCCGGTCTGGATCAAAGTCCAGGGCCTATTTTTACTCCCAGTCCGTCCCTGCCGTTCTATCAATAAGCAGACCTGCGAACCTGTACGCAATTTGACTTCAAAGTACGCTGGTACTTGTATTGGCTGTCAATCATGATGGAAGAATAGACAAGTTAAGTTACAGCATGTCCACCATCTCTTGTGGGGGTTATGCATTAAGCCCTGATATACTGTAAATGTTAGACCCAGTGACAGGCTGGCATGAAATGGCTTGCATAATACTTAGTAAGGAGGCCATAATAATTTTTGACTCATGTCTTAAGTTACGTTTCTCCAGCTCTCCCCAGATTGGCAAAATAAGTATCTCAAAATGCATCAGATTGATGCTTTAAAATATGGAATATTTAAATGTTTCTTATGGGGGAGCATGCACCCAGACCCCATTAGAGGGGTAATATCCTTCTCACCTTTTTCACCCCTGACCCGTTTTCATGCCTGGTTATTAGTGCCGGTGGGAAAATACCTGTAAGCATGGAACAGTTTACAATGGCTAGAATGTCCTCAGAGTTGAAGATATTCTTAAAACATTTGGTGGGAATAGGATCGATAGGGTAGAAAGATGTAGACAACTTTAATTTGGACACTTCTTTGCCCAGTATTTCTGTATCTGCCAGTTCAAAGGAGCCCATACCGTTACAGCATGGTGGAGGGGGGTAAAAAAAGAAAAAACAACACTTGGTATTCCCTGAGTGATACTCATCCTAATGTTCGTTATCTTATCTCTGAAACATGCTGCAAATTCCTCACATTTGTAGGTAGAAAACATACTGTCATCTCTTTCTGGTACGGAATTTATAAGGCTGTCCATTGTTGAAAAGAAAGCACTCTAAATTTTGAAAAATGATCTTTCCTAGTATTTCTTATTGCCTTATTAAGGACTGTAAGATGTTCCTTAATATCATAATGGATCTGCAACTTCCAAATACGCTGTCAGAAATATTAATCTATCAAGCAATCAGTCGGTGAACACGTTTAAGAAAGCTTTAGTGCTTGCGGCCGGCCCACAAGGAGACAAAAACATCACACCCCATTGTGCTACAAAGTTTGTCTGCTAGCATGTTGTGCTAGCTAGCTATTCAAGCAGCCACGCTCTTTACAGTCATTGGTTAAAACAATGCATGCAAATGTTCCATGGCTCTTCCTTCATTGGCTCCCTTGCATAGACCTGGCGCGAGTGTGTGCGTATTTGAGTGAGTGCGTGTATGCGCTCTCTGACCCCTCTAAGTTTGACCATATGATTAACTCTTTTATGGCCTCTCCAGTAAGATAGTGGTCAAGCCCAGGTCCCCTTGTTTACGTAAGCCTAGTGTTACCCAGAGTTCAGATTTGGGGGTAGGCCTCTCTTTGCACACAAGGAATACTGAACACAGAATCATTCTTATACAGGATAAGTTACATCTTTAACTTTTCTAACATCTCCCTCCTGTTTATCCTGAATAAAATGTGTTATTCCAAAACCACACCTACACACAGTCAATAAAATCTAAAATACATAAAAATCAGAAAATGTGTAATAATCAATAAGACTATACAGCATTAAAGTCTAGTAGTGTGAATGCTTGGACATAACGGGGAAACCCATGGTTTTGGGATAAAAACCCATCATCACTCAGCAGAGTGGTCATTTGACGTCTGATGCATTCACCGGCAGACCTGGATCTCAGATCACCTTCACCACCAAAATCAAATAGAAACAAAGATTGCAACAAAGAAATCAATACAGAAATGATCAGGATATAAGAACATGCCTACTTGTTGTCAACATGCTCATCACTAAAACAATCAACCATTCAGTAAACTGTCAGTCAGGTTATTCTAAGACAGTACAGTGATAGTTGAACCCAGGCCCTGATGTCAAAGCTACTCTCCAGGTCAAATGATAAGCATTTCTCTTCCAGGTCAGGGAGTCATAAACCTAATTTAACCAAACAAAAACCTGTTTAACCCTTAAGTCACCCCAGATTTTGTCTCCAGATGTACTCCCCTGCAACTTATATCTATTTTATAGATGGCAAAAGAAGCTCCCCCTCCCCAGAAGGTGATCTCCTACAGTGCAATCAGGACTTTAGGTCAACAGACATTTCTCTCCAGCCTTCTGCTAACTCTTTTACAACCTCTGCATGTTAAGACACTACTTGGCACAGAATCCTGAAATCTCATTACATGTTCTCAATTTCTGTTTCTTTTCAAATTAATATCAAGTTTCTGTAGTACAAACAGGTTTCTTCATTAAGTCACATAAATGAAACAGTATTGTTATCACCTCTTCCGACAGTTTATAACTGTTCTCAGAACATTCCGACTTCTGCCCTGGAACATAACATATCAACTGGAACATCTTTACGTAACTGGTAGAACATATACAAGATAGGAGTGTTTGTACCTAAATTTTATTCCACAGAAAACGTATGTAACTTATACCAAGATTAAAACTTCATTTCTGAATCTATTTAACACTTGCATTGTTACCAATGAAACAGTTAAATCATGACATCCATAGTCACAGCACCATTTAGAATTGTTCATATGTTTTTCAACATACAAGACGGAACGTCATTCCCAAGACAATTCCCATTGTTATCACAAAGTCCAAATTGCTGAAACGGATGCCATGAGTGTATGTGCATGGTGATTGTGTAATCTTCTCATAAAAATGTAGTCTAGTTGATTAGAAACGGCAACCTCAACAGACTGTACTATAGGCACAGCGCAGAGTTTTCCTTAATTTGTCGCAGAACGCGTTTCCCTTGTTTGACGCTATCAAACAAAGTGCACGCTTGCAATGACTCGCGTGTACCATGCCATCTCCTCTGGAACTAGCCAGGAATGACCCTGTTCACCTCGGGTCATTCCCAGGACTTGACGTTTAAATCCGTCATCACAATCCAGTCTCCTGATTTTAGGTCAGCGGACTTCTCACTGGATTGAGACAGCATCTCCCGCCTGTCTGTGAATTTCAGAACGAAGTAGACTACACAGTATTTAAAATTACATTCTCACACAGGTCAGTTGAAAGCAACTGACTCGTCGTCAGCCCATTCCTGAATCTTTACAACATTTCTTCAGCTCAATAAAGTTAATGCATATTATGTTCTCTCTCAAATAGGGTATGCTAAAAAAGTTTTTCTTACATTTCTTTTTAATAGTTTAACTCCATATGCTGTAAACACTTTTTCGTTATCACTCCCTCCTGTTAAGACATGATTCATCCACTGGCTCAAATCAGCACATAACGAAATAGATTCTTTAGTAACATAAGTTCCTCCTGTGAATTTACATAACCCACCATTTTGGTGACACTTCTTGCATATCTCTCAAGACAGTCTCATCCACATTTTCTAATGTTAAGACATCCTGTATGGCTGCCTCTTTTGCTGCCACATCTGCTTTAGCATTCCCAGAAAAATAAAATCAATGTTATCAGTATGAATCTCTAGTAGAGCAAACAAATTCCTCATAATCGACATCTTCCCTTGTAGATAGTCATTGAGGTTAAAACATTGCATCATTTTACCATAGGGAACACTAATGAGAGGCTCTTGCATTGTTCTAGAGTAAACATAAAACTATTGTTATAACGTCGAAGCACACATTGTAAACCTGTGGGATCTGTTTAATCACTCAGCCAGAATAGCACAGTGCCTGGTTGAGTTCTAGCTTTGGCACATGCAAAACAGTTGGACTGCCCTTTTTAGCGAGCAGTAAACATTATCCATTCCAACCAATAATTTTCTGTCAGTAAATCCAGTTCCTAATACTAGTTTGTTCTGCTCTTGTCTCAGTGGTCTTGTCTCTATCTGTCCTATTGTTTCCATTAGGGGTATCATACAGGAGCAATTCCCTTTTCAAACCATAGTATAGGGAAGACTATTATGAATATTAGCAACAGTAAGCTACATATGGTACCACAGATGTCACAATGCTACGGACGAGGAAATAGGTCACCCATTTTTTCTACCTTTCCCTGCTTACTGTTTCCTATCTTTTTAGCCTATTTAGTCTACACCCTATGTCTCTTTCTTGGCCGGTCGGTTTCTTCACTGAGGTTGAGATGGGCCTTTCAATAAAAGAAAGACTCCCCTTTGTAGTCAGACTTGTGCCTCAAGAGACAGTGGTGAGTAACTAATCTGACCCTATATCAATGTCCCTTACTTTCTTACAGTGTGACAAGCGTCTTCAAAATGTCCTCTCTGCTATTTTGACTACAGTGGGTGTGGTGATTAGTACCTGATATGGTCCTTCCCACCTTGGGCTGGACCAGTTCTTTCTTTTGATAACTTTAATCAATACCCAATCTCCCGGTTTGACTCCTCCACTCTTTGGTTTACTGCTTCACCTGGAACAGAACTTAGCAGAAGATATCTCTTTTCTAGTTAGCATTTTTTATAAAATCGGTTAACGTTTTGATCCTCCTCTTCATCATGCTATGTGAAAGGTTTAAGTTGTGGTATTACATATAATCTTCCATACATCAATTCAAATGATGTTAATGCATCTGGTACAGGACTGGGAAAGACTTCGATCCACTTAGTAAACATATCTATAATTACCAGGCAGTATTTTCCCTTCACATTTCTTATTGTCAAAGATATGAAAACCTTTTCTCTCTTTTTTTCTTTGAACAACACAGCTGGTTGGCGTGTAGGCCTATATTATATTCACTTAATTTCACTGGAGTATAACTTTTCCAATTGAATTAGAACCAATTTATGAACCAGGAGTTTAATTTCTGCATTTTTATTGAATACTGCCACACATCACAGATGTTGCCGCTTATAAATACATCTTAGTTCTGGTCAGAAATGATTCACCTCCCTGTTTGGCTAGGAATTATAACAAATGTTGATAATGCATTTGTTAACCACCAAACTTCGAATTCATCCAAACGAACACATCTCTCAGCATTTAATACACACATAATTATGCAGAATTACCCTCTGTGATCACTTTTGTAAAACTTCAACGTAACGGGACTCTATTTTTGTCCCCACTTTCTCCATCTCTTCTTGGAATTTCTGTAACTCATGTAAAGTATACTCAAACAACCAAAAACCTTGTTAGCAAATGTATCAAAATGCTCATCACGTAACATAATTCAAAAGTAACCAAATTAGTATGTCAAAATTGATTCAAATTCGTCTATTTCTCTACATTTACATCTGCGCATGTGCGGTTTACCCACTATCAATTGTCTAGCTGCCTTGCCTATAGCCTACCCGCCGACATCGCTGTTGAGTCTGTCTGTAAGTTTGTTAGCTACAAATGTCGTTGCCATAGTTGCAAATCTAACTTCCTGGACTCTTCTTTGTCTCAGGACAGAGCAGAATGCACTTCCTCCACGTTTTCACCGGAGAGTAGTTAGCCATTAGCTATTACCTAACAAAGCCACAGCCTGGATCTTTTCCTGTCAGATCCCAAAGCTATCCTAGCAATTTGTAAAAGACTTCTGTTCAACAGACAGCGGACTGGCAGATTCGCTAGGATCATGTCAGCCTTCTGATTTCTTTCTAGGGACAATTCTACCCTCTTACAACATGTAAAACAATTACCCATGGATATATTTACAACAGAACCTCGATATTTACAATTCTATCTACTAATAGTACTATTTTAATTTAAACATAAAACTTGGGCCTCAACAACAATCGCGCTTCAGTCTCTCGGACTGGTTCACCTTGTACACTTGTCTCTTGGACTGGTTCAATCTTTTACGTGCGGCACGGAGATATCTTTTACCTGTAGCCTTCTCAATAGGCTGTGGACCGGTCCATTTACTGCAATGGCTTTCTACAGAACTTAGCAAAATAGGATACTAACGCTGCTTCCCAGTACCCTGGCGCCATATCTTAGTAAACAAGACCCCTGTGATTAGCCTGTACCATCTCACAACTTGGACCTAAATTAAGCAAATGCAAGAGATAGAATTGCACCCAATTTATCTGTAACTCAAAAATCAAGAGTCCAAATTCTACATTGTACACTGAAAAGTCCTATCTTATGTTCACGCACATCTGAGTCCTGGTTGGCCAGGCCTTGTCAACCTGTTAATTTGGCTAGGATTTAATAACACATGTTTGTAAGGCACGTGTCTACAACCAGACTCAGATACTGAAAACAAACACATCTCAGCAACAATAAACGCACTTATGTAGAACTCCACTCTCTAATGGAATTCAAACCCCTTTAGGCTACCATGTGTAAATTACAATTCCCAATTCATCAGCAATAACAATAAGTCATTATGTCAAATTCAACCAATGAACAGGTCAGGATCCATTGTGAGTTTAGTGCACGACTTCACAGCGGAGTATTTCATCCAGCTATATTTTACTTAAATTGTATTCTCACAGAAATCAGCAATAATCTGTCCATTTGGTTAGGTATTTAACTACCACCAAACTCAGATATATTTCAAATATCTCAGTCCTGGTCGGTCAAGCCGTAACTAATTCTGCTTCCTGGATCACTCGGCGCCATTTCTTAGCAAAACATAACGGTCTATTTACTTCACCGATCTTTCTGCTCCCGCATAAGTTTTATACGTCCTTTTCACAGGTCTCAGTAAATATGACGTTCTATACTCACTGCACTGGGTTCTCACCAGGTCTTAGCTGATAGGGACCAGAGTGCATCTTGTAGTGGAAATTTTGAATACCATACTTTGATATGTGTTTTATATATAAGGAATGTGTTTTAAAGAAGCTTAATACAGTGAATGTTGATTCAGCTCATTTGGTAGAGAGGCCATTTGCAGTTTATAGCATCTAACTAGGAGACGTGAAGTCTAGAGACGGGAAGTCTGGGTGACCTAGGGGAGTTCTTGTCACCTGGGGAGAGAGACAGTTGTTCGGAAGATAATGTAGATTCAACTGTATTGTTATTGTGATAAGATAGAACTGTTGATGTAGCAGCTCTGACCTTTTGGCTAAGGAGATTTTGTCCTATGTCCTGTTTGGGTATAATTAAAAAGGTACCTTTACTATCCTCATATAGAGAGGGAGTTTTGACATCAAAGGACTGTGGGACAAATGGTATGGAGATGTATTGTTTCAAACTGTCACTGAATTGAGTTAGCCAATCACGGAGTTAGCTACATTGATTGATTGACTTTATAGAATGCTATTTGATCTAAGGATTATTTAAGGTAGCGTTTTTGATTGTTCTTCATCACTCTTACGAACGACCTGTGGCTAGCACCCCGTGCGTAACGACTGATCACAAAGTACTTTGTAAACCTTATGCTAATGTACAAGCTAAATAAATTGTGTTAAAACTGACATCTCTCGTGACTCTGTAACGCAGGGGTGGGCAACCCTGGTCCTCAGGGGCCGCTGTCCTGCATGTTTTAGATGTTTCCCTGCTCCAGCACACCTGGTTCAAATGAATGGTCGTTACCAGGCTTCTACAGAGCTTGATAACAACCCATTCATTTGAAACAGGTGTGCTGGAGCAGGGAAACATCTAAAACATGCAGGACAGCGGCCCCTGAGGACCAGGGTTGCCCACCCCTGCTGTAACGGATAGCAGGTTCAACTTTCTGATCCTTGAGGCACACAACCAGCACGGTGAGGTAATTTATAAAAAATATGACTTTATTACTACACAGTTCTAAAAACAGAATATTCAATTGTAAGCACTACACAACTTTACATCCGGTGCCAATGACTAGGGTGGGCTAACCCCCAGGGAACTATTGTGAAGTTGGACCTATGCCTTACAAGTAACAGCACCGCAACAGTTGTCAAATCCACAGCACAGCAAATCCACAGCAAATCCACAGCAAAGAAATAGCAATCGTGCACTATGCATATACACAGCAAACCGGCAATAGGCTCACAAATTACAGCCTCCCATGGGAATAGTCTAAATACGATTGTCACAAATAAGAATTAGCCCCCTAAGACCACACTTGGAACAGAGGAATAATAAAGTGTAACACTTCTATAAAAGGATTTATCAATTAGATACGCTGGCAGTCCATACACCAACCACGACCCGAACGATGACCCAAAGTTCCAGTGCACCGTAGTCGCGACCGTCTTGCTGCTCCACCAAGATAGTCCTTTTCCGAAGTGGCTCGTACGCGCTTTCCCCAGAACTGTGGAATAAAAACAGTATAATCAGGACGCGCACTGGTAGTGGAAGTAAATCACCATCTCACGGCGATGCGGGATAGGCGAGAGTATTTCCTTTTAATAAGAATAGAGAGCGTTGTATCTCCAAGGCCTCCTCGGCGTTGTCTCGTTGAGAGCGGTGTATTAATTGTTCTCGTTCAATCGCACGTTGCTTGTTGACTCGCTCCCTGTAGGTTCAATCGTAGTGTCCTTCACGGGCGCCTGCTTCTAACCAAGACTCCTCCCGTTGAATGCCGCCCTTGGCATTTAATTCTTCCAGCCACCAATCACATCGGTCTCATCAGGGTTATTCGGCACACCTGTTTAGGGAACGCAACAAGCCATCCCCACACTCCAACGTAACCACATACAATTATCCAACCCCGCCCCCCTACCATCAGTCAATATTCACATATTACAACACACAAACACTTTCGGCCCTGTTACAACTCTTCCAATTTACACAGTGCCACTAGAACTTTACCATATCAATCTTTAACGACCCCACTGTGGATTTTCTCTCAATTTGGAACACAAAAGTCGACTATATATATATTCAATTTTATTTTTACCTTGTCCACCGAAAGCTGTGCCTCTAGCTAGTCCAGAGTTTCGTCACCATCCACCCCCAGAAAAAAAACTGGCCTCTTTTTAAACAGCCATATTTGCTGCAAGGTTCTCCATCGTCGTGCACCTCTGCACGATTTCAGTTCTGGGTGATGGAAAGGATGTTGAAATCTGGCTTGAAGGACCATTGTGTCAGAAATATTAATCTATGTCTGGCCCCTGCCTACCGATGCGAACATAGCATTACAATTGAAAAAAATTGTGACATCACTAGTCCAAGAGCTGCCCTTAATTTGGTGTTGAAAGTGGTTACTAGATCATTGTCACGGGATGGCCTCACCTCTGGGGTTGTTGTACTGTTCACATGTGAACAGAGTTTACCCCAGTGGATGAGAGGGTCGCCTCCCTAGGCCTACGCGTTGTGGGGGGGGGAAACTCTGACTGTCTGTGCATACGCACCGAACAGCAGCTCGGGTATTCTGCATTTTTTGAGACCCTGAATGGAGTCCTGTATAGGGCCCCAGTAGGGCACTCCATAGTGCTGCTGACTTCAACGCGCACGTGGGAAATGACAGGGACACCTGGGGCCTGTACTACGAATCAAGATTTGGCGTTAGCGAGGTAACTTCAGGTTCAACCCAGGGTTTTCTGTACTACGACGGTGAATCACTTGTTACCGGGGTAGATCGCCATGGTAACACATGCTGAACGGCTAACCTGGTCGGGAGCAGGTTAAGTTGGAGATCAGAGATCAACCGGTATAAAAGCCCCGCCCACTAACTCATTCTTGAGGATAATGCTGTCACCGTTCATAGAAGATCCTGTGGAGCTTGGTGCGCGGATAGTGAGAGGTGCGCTCAGAAGAGCCAGAACATTTAGAGTCCGACAAAACCCTTTCGCATTCCCTCATGACTATCTTTATGAAAGATATAGATTCTCAGCAGAGGGAATTCCGTATCTTTATGCGACACATCGAAGCCGTTCGGTCACAGTCCCACAGACTATATATAACGTTTCGTTATTTCGCTACCTACTTTTATAGTGTGGGTGATGCGGAGAACCTGAGCAAGAACACGGTCTGCCGCGCAATTTGCAAAGGATTTTCTACAATAGCTGTTGCCACCATATTCTGATTAATGGAGTTATGGAAAAGAGATATCCAAAGTGCCCTTTGTAAAAACGTTGGACTCTAATATGTTGACAAAATGAAACAAGGATTTTCATTCTGTCTTCATGCAATGTTCTGATTTCCGTTCTGGAAATGTATGCAAATTATATCATATTTTACAACTTAATGCATCATTTGCTCATTTAAACATACATTTACAGGAAACTAGTAATGAAAACCATATTTGACCTGACCTAATATTAGTTATCAACTGGGGAGGTTTCATGTTGATATGTTATCCCTATTCACTGGGGTGTCTCCCCTTAACCCATTCTGTTGTCCTTGGGTTGCTTTGCGCCTTTTTCTAATAATTTCAATATCAGAAATGTGTGTTTCTTTCAACCAAAACATTTCAAACCAAAAAGAACAATGTGTATGGTACCATACAATGCTCTTCACAAGTTAAATAAATGATCATTTCACTACTTTCATTGAATTTGGATGTTTCATTCACTTTTATAGCATTTTTCAAAAAGAATAAATAGGACATTGAAAGAAAGAAATGGTGAAAACCCCTACAAAAGACTCAAAATGCACAACAAAAAAAGCCACAAAAAGTATAAAAAGACCAAAACGTAGAAAAAAGTTTAACAAATGCATCCTTATGTGTTCTCCCTTCCCTAGGAACACAGAAAAGCCAGCCTTGTTTTTATTTAAATTAAAAGCCTCTTATACTCTATATCAAGCCTCTTATACTCTATATCAAGCCTCTTATACTCTATATCAAGCTCCAGGGTTCTTTTATACAGGGCCCTCACATTGTCTGCTCCAACCTGAAACAAATAAAGAACATTGTCCCTTTGCAAGGCACACTTGGAGAAAGTTGAAGGTGTCCATTTGACTACTGTGTTTCAAGGTTCATTGCTTATAATTTGTCTTTGTCTTGGCCTTGAAGTGGAGGCCCTAGGCTCAGGGGGAGGAAGACGTTCCTCTTCCTGCTGGGTTTAACACCATAGCAATTTAATCAATTGAGTCATATTTGAAATGAGCACTGTAAGGACTTGTGTCTCATGTTCAGACCACCACCATTAGCAATTCATTACAATCTAAGTCATTACTTCAATCACAGCCACACGTTCACACACTCTCACCATCTGTGTTGCAAGTGGTAAATAAAACTCAAGTGTACCCCCAAAATTCTCTCTGAGCAGGCAGACACAGTTTCCTGATCATCTAGGACCTCCACTTGAGAAAGTAAATGGCATATTTGATCAATATTCAGCAACCACATATGGCATACATACTGGCGTATGACTATTAGTTTCACTGTTACCTCTGTATGGCACAGTGGGACAACAGTGGGTGGTGGCAGCAACACCACTGTATTTCCTGTCACTGCAGAGAACAGTAATACATTTCACTCCTACAATATTCATAAATAATTGTTGAATGAACATGGTCACATAGATTACTTGAAACATACATATGCTTGGGTTTCCGAGCCACCAGGGTCTGAAGAAATGCCCCCTTCCACTCCTTCCATCATGGGGCGACCCTGATAGCTGGAGAGGGCCAGCTCCTCAGCAGGAGTGAAGTCCTGTGGAGGAGGGCCCCCCCAGTTTTCTTTGCCTTATTTTTCTTCCTGTTGCCTGCAAGCAATTTCATTGTTCTATAGGCCCTGTGTAGCTATACCAATATCCTACAATAGGGACTGACTCAGGCAATTCAGCCTTGTACTTGTTGGCCTTAAAATATGTGCAGCCTACTGCTACTTACCGTTTTGAATTATGGTTTTATATTGATTTTTTATTTGCTCCCACGATCGTTTGCCACTGCCAGGGTTGCAACTAAAATAATACAGCAACAAAAGTTTAACGTTATGGAATGCACACGTGTAATTATGGTCACATCTTGTGCCTGGGGCACAAGATATCAATAAGTCATTGTGGTGGAAATTTAGAATACAGTTATAATTTATGTGTTTTATATATAAGGAATGTGTTTTAAGAGAAGTTTAAAGTTGGTTAAGAAGCTTGATACAGTGAATGTTGATTCAACTTATTTGGTAGAGATGCCACCTGTAGTTTTATAACACCTAACTAGGAGACGTGAAGTCTGGGTGACCTGGGATAGTTCTTGTCACCTGGGGAGGAAGAGACAGCTGGTCTGGAGATAGATGAACTGATCAAGCTGCTCTGACCCTTCCTGTTGCATGGGTGGTGTTAATTAAATACTTGTTTGAAGATGTCCACACAAAGGACAGTTGACCATTTGACTGGTCAACTCCTGTGGCTTTAGTATCTACTGGTTTGGGGAGAGATGCCACATCAAAGAACTGTGGGACAAATGGTATGGAGATGTATTGTTTCAAACTGTCACTGAGTTGAGTTAGCGAATCAGAGTTTGGTACATTGATTGATTGACCTTATAGAATGCCATTTGATCTAAAGTTTATATAAGGTAGCGTTTATGGATGTTCGCTATCACTCTTGCGAACGATCTGTGGCTAGCACGTCCTTCGTTATGACTGATCACAAAGTACTTTGTTAAATCTTATGCTAATGTACAAGCTAAATAAATTGAATTGAAACCGCCATCTCCTGACTATTCAAATCTACACAGTGCCACTAGAATTCTTCCATTGCAGTCATGTAGCCTACGCATTTACAGCATCTGCTATTTTCTGCCAGATGGCAGCAGTGACATTGTTGATTTTTGTCTGTATTATATATCTGTATTCCTGATATATTTGTATTACAATATTTCACGCAGAAGGAGTAGACAAAGTTTGGAAGATTATTGTCTGCTCCTCCTGCGTGAAATATGCGGCTCTTGTTTTGTCCATGTTTGCGATTGGACATACGGTGCAAACACTGCCCCTTTATGTGAACGCGCACGTCTCTAGATTGGAAAGATGTGGGTTGAGTTAGAGAGTTGATAACCGCCGTCGTGATACCACTTATTGTGATTGCGATTGTTACGCTTCGCGTAGCCGGGTAACTGAAAGTGATCCAGAGCATGTTGATCTTGATTCGTAGTACAGGCCCCTGGAGTGGCGGGATTGTTAGGAATGGTCTCCCTGATCTGAACCGGAGTAGATGTTTGTTGGTGGATTTCTGTGCTAGTCACGGATTATCTATAACAAACACCCTGTTTGAACATGGATGCTCATAAGTGTACGTGGTACCAGAGCACCCTCTGCCGAAGGTCGGTGATCGATTTTGTAATTGTGTCGTCGGATCTGAGGCCATATGTTTTGGAAACTTGGGTGGAGAGAGGGGCTGAGCTGTCAGACAATCACAAGCCGATTGTTCTGTTCACTAGCCATCCCCTTTGAAAGCAGCTGATTAGGCCTATTGGTTGTAAAAGCAAATTCATTTCTGGTGGAGGAAAAGGTTTGTTGCCCCGTCTCGTCGGGACAATTAAGTCCTGTATGATAAGGGAACAATGTTAATCACCTATCAGCTCTAGCTCCAACCGTGCCCTCTCTTCCCCTCTGCTCCCCTGTAATGGTCAGTTTATCAATTGCGGCTTCCCAGATTAGCTGACGAGGTGCAGCTGTGGTCCTCGTTAGTCGGCCGGGGAGCGGGAACCTGTGGTACTTCCCCTCAATTACCTGACCCCAAGGTCCACGGTTGCCACAATTGTCGCTGGGTTTGCTCGTTGAAGAATAGAAATACTTCATTTATAATCAAGTATTTAGTTAAAAGGGGCACCACACAGATATCGGGTTAGGACATCAGGGAAACCTAGGTTTAATATGTAATAAGTTACTGAAGGTCGCAGAGGAAGAGAGCAGTCGCATTCACAGAGAAGTGCTCTGAAGTTTCAATCATTTGGATAGTTTTTGACGATATTACACAGAATCAAGTACTTCTGAAAGGGGCAAAGTGGATCGACTACAACCACAAAAAGGTACAACTTGAGGGACTGAAGCCCAAGGAGAACAGAAGTATTTTTGGCCGCTCTCCCAGACTGACCACAGGCAAGCAAGCTTGTTACCTGTAGAACTATGGCTTGCGACGACTGCGAAAAACTCACTTGGAGGATAGCTGAACTGGAACTAAGAGTCAGAACCCTCATAGATATTAGAGAGACGCTGAAGTGTCTGCATTTAGCAAACGCTTTTATCCAAAGCGACTTCCAAAAGAGAGTTTTACAAAAGTGCATAGGTCACTGATCATAACAACGAGATAGCCCCAAACATTGCGGGTAGCCAAAACATGAAGCATACATTGTGAAAACTAAATAAGTCCCAAATGGAAGAACCATAAGAGCATGTAGTTGAACAAGTTACAATTAAACAATTTAACAACATGAACCTCAAAAGTGCAAGGGTGTACCTGTGGGGGAAAAGCAAGCAACAAAAATATATTACACAGCAAGTACAACTGACTGATGCATCCCAAACAACCTCCCATGGAACAGGACAGAACATTCAAACAGCCTCCTGCAAGGACATGGGCCCTACACATATCTTCACCCCCCTAACGAATCTCTCCCTGTTTTATCTGTTAATACCCCACAGATGAACTGGCCCTTCTAAATGTTAGATCACTATAGGGCTGCACAATGAATCTAAATTTAATCACGATTTTTGGCTTCCCACAATCAAACTTGCGTGATCGAGCAATATTTAACCCTTGTGCTGCCTTCGGGTCACATGACCCAAAGGTTCATAACGAACCATCGTTGTGTTTACCCAATTTTACCCAATACAAAAACAAATAAAAATTATTTTCTTTTAACCTTCGCAATGTGGGGGGGTCTGAGACAGCCCAACGGTTAAAAGAAAATGCTTCACTTTGTTTTTGTGTGCGGTAAAGTTGTTGCAATACGACGGTGGGTCACAATGACCCGAAGATAACACAAGGGTTAAAATGCGTCATTCCGTATGTAAAATGTAAAATAGTGCCCTGTTGAAGTTTTTCTTTATTGTTTTTTTTTTTTTTTTTTCTTCTTTAAGGAGATACACTGAATTTTGGTGAATAAGAGGACCTATTTTATTTTGATGCCCATATTTGTAAATTAGCAGGAATGTAGCACAATATGGATGTGAAATTATTATGAAAGTTATAATTAGCCTATGTGACAATATAATGGTTAAAATCAACAAATAATCGTGATAATTAATCGTGATCTCAATATTGATCAAAATAATCGTGATTGTCATTTTGGCCATAATCGTGCAGGCCTAGATCACTAAATAACAAAACATTTCTAGTTAATGATCTGGTCAAAGAAAATAACTTAGACTGCATCTGTCTAACAGAAACCTGGCTAAACAATGACACGGCAACAGCAACATTGATATATGCGTGTCCGCCTGATTACAGCTTTCACCAAGTTTCTAGGAAATCAAAAAGAGGTGGATGAGTCGCAGCTATTTTTTCATCTAAACTGTTGTTCAAAATCACTGAGCTAGGTGAATTTACATCAATTGAATATCTTGCTGTAGAGCTCAAAACCGAATCAATACTTTTTGTTATTATATAGCGGCACCCCAAGCACTCGACAATATTCATACAAGAATTCTCTGAACTATTATCAATATGTGTCACCAGATATGACAAAGTAGTTCTAAACGGAGACTTAAATATCCAAGTAAATAAAAAAGCAGACCCAAGAACTATTGAGCTTTTAAATCTCCTCGACAGTTTCGATCTAACTGAACACATAACAGATCCGGCACAGAAACACACTAAATCTAGTAATAACAAATGGACTAAACATCAATAATATTTCAATAACTGATCTACCCCTCTCATACCATCATTGTATACTTTTTGATGTGGAAATCGTCTTAACAAAAACCACAACATAATTCTTAGTGATTCCAGGACGTGCGAAATGACGTTGTGTCCTTGGGCAAGGCACTTCACCCTACTTGCCTCGGGGACAATGTCCCTGTACTTACTGTAAGTCGCTCTGGATAAGAGTGTCTGCTAAATGACTAAATGTAAATGTAGCTATGATTAAATGTTCTGAGCAATTTGCTCTATATGAGCCAACTAATCATGAATGCTCTGAATGAAATGGTAGAGAACCTCAATGATGCACTGTGTTAGACTCTGTTGCACCACCTACCAAAGAGAAGTCTACAAGCAGAACCTCCCCATGGCTGAGAATTTTTTTTTTTAGTGAAACAAAAAGAAAATGCCGCACAGCAGAGAGTAAAGTTATTTTCTCCACCATTGACCAGCTGCTAAAAACTGTCCCTGCCCCCCCCTCCATCCTCAGCAGTTAAATGTGAAGAGCTTGCTCTGTTCTTCAAGAACAAAATAACTTAGATCAGAACTAGTATCATTGCTAGTGGAGGTGAAACTGACATCAGTAGATCCTGCAACATAACCATGAGCACATTTACATGTATCACACTAGGTGAACTTTCCCAAATCGTCAGCGAATGTAACTCCACAACCTCAGATATTGATCCTATACCCACAACATTCTTCAAGCGAGTGTTTGATGGTGTCTCAGGTCCGGTGCTAGAGATTAGAAACACATCCCTTAGAACTGGTGTTTTCCCAGATGCCTTCTAAACTGCTGTTGTAAAGCCCCTATTAAAGAAACCCAAATTGGATAACAGTACCGTATTTTACGGTAAATAAGCTGCATCGTGTATAAGCCGCACCCCCCCAGAATGAGCACTTTGTGTTTGTAAATCAGAGTATAAGCCGCACTGGAGTACAAGCCACACTTTATAAGCAAACAATGTTACCGTTGCGTGGCCCAATGCTGACAAATGATCACTTGCGCGTTCATGCTATGGCTGCGGACAGCTTGGATAGCGATCTAACTAGACAACATTCCCAATCAGGGTGAACACTCAAATTATCTAAATATAGACCATAGCATTACACATATCAAAACAGAACGAACACAACAATAGAACTCCAAACAATGCTTATTTAACTAAGCTAATGCCCTTAACTTAGTAGCTTTTCAGCTTGCCGCAGGGCGTTCTGGGTACCAAGAGCGATGCACAAGTATAGGCGATCTTACAGCATTGTGTAACTGTTACACAGTTCGGTTGTGGATACCATGTCCAGAAATAAATCCAAGTCACTCATTTAGTGGCAGAATCCATTGTTCCATCCATCATCTGCCGCTTTTCCGGGGGTCGGGTCACGGGGGCAGCAACCTAAGCAGGGAGGCCCAGACTTCCCTCTCCCCGGCCACTTCCACCAACCTGGGGGACCCCGAGGCGTTCCCAGGCCAGCCGAGAGACATAGTCCCTCCAGCGTGTCCTGGGTCTTCCCCAGGGCCTCTTCCCAGTGGGACGTGCCCAGAACACCTCACCAGGGAGGCGTCCAGGAGGCATCCTTATCAGATGCCCGAGCCACCTCAACTGGCCCCTCTCGACGCGGAGGAGCAGAGGTTCTACTCTGAGCCCCTCCCGGATGACCAAGCTTCTCACCCTATCTCTAAGGGAGAGCCCGGACACCCTGCGGAGAAAACTCATTTCGGCCACTTGTATTTGCGATATCGTTCTTTCGGTCACTACCCACAGTTCGTGACCATAGGTGAGGGTAGGAACGTAGATCGACTGGTAAATAGAGAGCTTCGCCTTTCGACTCAGCTCCTTCTTCACCACGACGGACCGATGCAGAGCCCGCATCACTGCGGACACTGCACCGATCCGCCTGTCGATCTCACGCTCCATTCTTCCCTCACTCGTGAACAATCTTCTCCCTGTACACCAACAGCTGCACCTCCAGTCATCCGTCCGTCAAACTCCTGAAGTTTGCGGACGACACCACCCTTATTGGGCTCATCTCTGGTGGAGACGAGTCTGATTATAGGTGGGAAGCGGCCAACCTGGTGACCTGGTGCAGCCAGAACAACTTAGAGCTCAATGCTCTTAAGACAGTGGAGATGGTTGTGGACTTCAGGAAGAACACAGCCCCACTCACCCCCATCACCCTGCGTGACTCCCCAGTCAACACTGTGGAGTCCTTCCGCTTCCTGGGCACTATCCTCTCCCAGGACCTCAAGTGGGAACTGAACATCAGCTCCCTCATCAAGAAAGCACAACAGAGGATGTACTTCCTTCGGCAGCTGAAGAAGTTCAACCTGCCAAAGACAATGATGGTGCACTTCTACTCAGCCATCATTGAGTCCATCCTCACCTCCTCCATCACCGTCTGGTACGCTGCTGCCACTGCCAAGGACAAGAGCAGGCTGCAATCTACCTACCCTCGAGGACCTGCACTCCTCGAGGACCCTGAGGCGAGCGAGAAAGACTGTGGCCGACTCCTCCCACCCTGGACACTCCCTGTTCCAGCTACTCCCCTCCGGCAGAAGGCTGCGGTCCATCAGGACCAATACCTCACGCCACAAAAACAGTTTCTTCCCTTCCGCTGTTGGCCTCTTCAACAAGGCCAAGGGACCACACTGACAATTGACTTCCTGCTAAAACACTGCTCTTGCACATTTGTATTTTTTGTAATATTTGTATTTTTATATTGTAAATTTGACAACTTATTTTTTTAGCTTTTATTGTATATCTTATTTTTTATTGTATATCTTATTTAATTATAATTCCACTTAGTACTGCTAGTTTATGTACCCTTAGTATAGATAGTCCACATATTTAAATTTTAGGTCCCTATATGTTTATTGTATGCACCTTCCTGCCAAAGCAAATTCCTTGTCTGTGCAAGCTTTCATGGCGAATAAATCCAATTCTGATTCTGAAGACCCCGAGATACTTGAACTCCTCCGCTTGGGTCAAGATCTCCTCCCCGACCCGGAGATTGCACTCCACCCTTTTCCGTTCCATTGTTATGTCTACAAAATTATTTAGATATATTATAAGTTTAGCTAGCTTGCAAATCCTGAGGATAGCCTACTGTAGCAGACCTTTCTATGTGACAACGGACAAGGGTGTTTTGTCCCTCGGGAGTTGCCGTAGGCTTGATGCTGAAAGCATTACGTGAAATCAGTGAGGGCTGTTCGAATGGCGATGTCAAGAAGAGCAGTGGTAAAATACAAGTTATGAAAAGAGACCGCGTCCGTGTCTTATTGTCCACACTATCATATACAACTAGAGAGGGTACAATATCTGGGGAAATTGTAGGGTGTGCTTGCTTGCTTCGGTTGCAGGTGGGTCCGTCCCCTTCAGTTTTTCTCTTCTAGTGACATTTTTCAAGCATTTAGCCTACTCATTTTGCGTAATTCATTAAGAACCCCCTTTGAAACAAACTACTGTAACAACGTTGTCACCGGCAGTATTTCAGATGGAATCGCGATTCAAACAGTACCATCTGCCAACTGAAAATATGCCCCCAAAAACTTAAATAAGCTTGACATCTATTTAGGGAGAATTGGCTAATTCGAAAGAGGTTTGCTACGAGCAAGCTAGTTGCGGTGGCTAGCCAAACTTCACTGAGTGAGGGGATTGTTTGAAAGCGCCGGAAATTAGAACGTTTCTTTTGACATTAAGTTTAGGCTGTGGCACTGAAGCCAGCGACGCACCACACAAGCTTGAGTTTAAATACATTATTTAATGTTACATTACTTACTGTACATGCAAGTCTTGATTTGCTTAAATGTACATGTATGATGCTGCTAGTACACCACGGCACGATACTCGCTGTGCAACAGCACATCTATGCACGTTGTATCCATGCGTCGTTGCTAACGTATGCTGACGTTGTGACGTAGGCTAGCACTGAGTACCCTTTGTTGACACAAGGCACTTTTTGCCACAAAAACTTAAGTTCAGCCTAAACCGTGCAACGGAACGTAAATCCCAATAGAAGCAACGCAATCGTGACCAAGACGAACATTTTGACACCAACGTTGTCTATGTAGTCCAAATATTGACTGATCCTTAGGGGTGGGAAAATACCCTACTTGCCTCAGGGGGAATGTCCCTGTACTTACTGTAAGTCGCTCTGGATAAGAGCGTCTGCTAAATGACTAAATGTAAATTACAGACCAATATCAAATCTTCCATTTACTGGTTAAGTATTGGAAAAGATAGTATTAGTCCAATTAAATTCCTTTCTTGAAGAAAATAACATCTTTGAAGTCTCTCAGTCAGGTTTCAGAAAATATCACAGTACTGAAACTGCTCTCACCAAAATAATTAGCGACCTCAGACTAAACTCTGATGCAAATAAAGTCTCTATCCTTATCCTGTTAGATCTCAGTGCAGCATTTGATACCATTGATCACGACATCCTAAACAATAGACTGGAAAAGCTTATTGGGTTCACGGATAGTGTATTAAACTGGATGAAATCGTATATCAGAGGAAGGAACTCGGCGACATAATCAGAGAACATTTAGAACACAACGATGCAACAGCCATGAATTCCATTACCAACTGTCGGCAATAAACAAATGGATGGATGATAACTTTCTTAAATTAAATGAAGACAAAACTGAAGTCCTACTATGTGGCCCCAAATCCAAAAAAGAGATGTTAACTAAGAATCTAGGAGGTTTAACCCCCTGGCTTAAACCAGAGGTGACAAGTCTCTGTGTAATCCTGGACTCAGATTTGAATTTCAACTCTCACATTAATAAAGTGACCAAATCTGCTTTCTTTCACCTCAGGAATATAGCGAAGGTATAAACCATTCATAAACCAAAATGATGCAGAGAAGCTAATTCATGCTTTTATATCCAGCCGGCTGGACTACTGTAATGCACTTTTCGCTGGTCTTCCCCAAAAAAACACTGAAAGACTACAGCTCATTCAAAACTCTGCAGATAGATTATTAACCAAAACTAAAAGGAGAGAACACATTAGTCCTGTCCTAGCTACTTTACACTGGCTCCCTGTTACCTTCAGAATTGACTTTGAGGTAATTTTCCTCACATACAAAGCTCTAAACGGACAAGGAACTAGCTACATTGCTGACTCTCTTACTAACTACACACCAGCTAGAACACTGCGATCATCAGATGCAGGCCTATTAGAGGTCACCAGAAGCAGTCATAAGAAGATTGGTGATGTGGCCTTTGTCAAGTTCGCCCAAAAACTATGGAACACATTACCCATAAATATTAGGGAAGCAAACACGCTAGACATTTTCAAAACACAGCTTAAAACATATCTTTTTACCAAAGCATTTGACTCATTTTATCTCAGAAGGGTTTTATTACTTTTGTTTTTATTGATTGTTTTGGATTCCCGCAAAGACAGCGGCTTGTGTTTTGTTGAGTTACATTTGATGTATATCGGGAAACCACAAAGACTGGCTCGAGATACCGCAAAGACTGCAGTTTTAAATCAAAAGGCTTGAGCAACTAGGGGTGTCATGATACAAAAAATTCAGTAGTCGGTGCCAATACCAGTAAAATAACACGATTCTCTATGCCGATTTTGATACCAGGGTAAAAAGGTTTTTCTCTAAGATTCCATGTACTTGAACTTGAAACATGAACTTCTTTATTAAAATACTTGAAAATATCAAAATGTCATAACAAGACACGCAATATAGCATAGAACAACATAAAAAAGTGCAGTTAATGCTCACAGTGCAACAACTAGTGTCCCCAGACTCATTCCAGACATCTTTTCAAAAGGTACTGTGCAAAAACAACAACAGTGCAAAACAAAACAGTGGATATAGCAGTGCAGCCATTCTGCTAACAAGATGAACATGTTTTTTTTTTTCTCACAGCATTGCACACCTTTTTTGGGCTAGTTCAATGTTTTTAGAGAGGAAAACTAACATGTCAACATGGTCTTGGGTAAATCGATGTCATATTTGAAATTAATTAATCTAGATTAATCACAATTAATTAGGCTAATCGCGGCACATTTACAGCTCTGTCACTCGCAAATCGTCTTTTACATGGAGTTGTATTGGCATCGTAAAAAAAGTTTTGGGGGGTAATCGTGTTTTGACAAACCAATTGCATATTCATTTGTAACTATATTAAACTAGGATATTCAGTGAATTTTGCTTGTTTTGACATGATACTTGCAAGATGCTCTCTTTCTCTCTCTCTCCCCTTCTAACTGAGGTATAGGCTAACGCTAAAACTACAGCATAAGCTACGTACATAACATAAGCCATTGTAACAAATGTGCCCACCATCCAAAACATCTTGTAACATGTATTTCAGTATGACAGATTAAAAAAAAAACTGAAAACGTTCGTTCTTTGGATGTTGTTAATATGAATCAGAACTCACATCAGTTCCGGAAGAGGCGCAGCACCGATGCTGCCAACACTGGCATCGTTGCTAACACTGGCATCGGTGCCTCAAAAAATGGGCAGTCTGTGTTTTGTCATTTTAGAACCAGAAGGTTTCGGTAGTATCGGTTCTCGTGACATCCCTATGAGCAACATAGGTTCTGGACTGCTCTGCAAAAGGTCCGAGATTGTTCTGGATTACCACAAAGACTGCGGCCTGTCTTCAGAAGGGTTTTATTACTTAGAATATTGTTTTTATTGATTTTATGTAAAGCACTTTGAGCTGCAATTATTGTATGAAATGTGCTATATAAATAAAGTATTATTATTATTATATTCAGTGATCTGAAGGAATGAATTTGTTCTAAGTGTAGATCCAATCGTAACATTAGTGAACACGCACACGTCAAAATATATTTTACAATTAATTTATTTAAGTACTGTAAATATGGATAGTATGAACAAGTAAGATTCTGAATTTGATATGAGATTGGTTTTAATGAACAGAATGAAATGGTCTAACTTAAAGACAGAAATTGTACAGTCAATGATTACATCCTTACAAATCATAAACATAGCTCACACCAATGCCATGTCGGGGAGGAAAGATCTTTAGCTATAGTTACGTTTGATCAATGAGGTTGAGGGCGGTTCGCGACCGAGGCCCATTTGAAGAATCTGAAGTCAAAGCGCAGCTGTGCTGCAGGGATCATGAAACTGAGTCTGCGTGATCTCAGTCAGGTCGCAATTAGAATTGCGTTTTGGGTACTTCTCCTGTAGAAACGTTCAGGTAGTGTTGTCCAGTCACTACCGTATTTTTCGGAAATGAAGCCGCGGTTTATACCCCGATTTTACATTTTTGTTGTGGTGGTGAGGCTTATATTTCGATGCGGCTTATAATTTAGAACGTTTTTATAACAAAACAGTCTTCAAAATGTACTAATAAGAAGGCTAACAAGTAACACTAGCATGGTAGTAGCATTGCTACAAGTATTATGCTAGCTAAATTAGCCCGGTAGCTAACTAAAGCTAGCTAGCTACCGTTTCGGAAAAATAACTTATGCTTTGGGGACCGTCGGAAATATTTAGAACTCACGCGTCTAAAGATAAATATTAGTTTATTCCCGGTTAATAGAAAACATACATTACGCACTTACTTAGCGTTACTTTCGTTTTCGAAGTGTGTTACACAACAGCGGAGCCCAGAGTACTGGGCTCCGTGACTCCTCGAATTGGCCTGCCACAATTAGTCTCCACTCCCTTCACAATGACTTCCTCATTCACAATCAAAGTCCCCCTTTTCTAATACTACCTGCCTAACATTATAACAGCCCACTCAATAAAATTGCTTACAATAGCATTTCTGAAATATCGAGAGATATAAATAAGTAAATAAGCATTTTACAACCTCTTACATCTGGCTGCAATGAATGCCCATATTTTGTACAAAGAGTGCGTGAATGTAACGGTAAGCTAAATGAATGTTTTCTTGAGCTGTAAGTTGGCCTATCAGAATGGAATGCTTGGAATGTTGGGTAACTGGATTTGAGTAGACAACGTTGAAAGGACCCAGCTAACACAGTTACGTTGCCCTTACGTTGCCGCAACGTCACTCGATGACCAAACATACGTTGCCGCAACGTCTTTGGCGACGTTGCGGGACCGTGCATCTGTGGGACGCCATTACAACGTAATCTTGTGACGTTGCCAGTCCGTAACCGCGACGTCCTGGCAACTTAATTTTTGTGACGTTGCCAGTCCTTAACCGCGACCTCCTAGCAACGTAAATTGTGATGTTGCCAGTCCGTAACTGCAACGTTAATTAAGTAACCTACATTTCTCAATTCTACTGCTTATATTGGGGCTGTTCATATGCAGACCTCATTTGCCCAAAATGCTACTTGTTCTTGAATAATAGGCTACATGGTAGCCAACTTTAGGAGGACTTTGTTTGTGTGGTGCATGGGCGTCGCCACAATATAACCTGGGGGGGTCACGTCCCCCCCACTTAAAAAAAAAGGTAGTTTGGACCCCCCCACATTTGCTATCAAAATATTAGTGCATGACGACAGGTCTACTAATCCAGCGTTCTTTCCATTGCTTCACAATCAAATCCGTTCCACTTTATCAGTAGGGGGAATACCCATAGCAATAGTAATCCATTCCGCGTTTTCCTGGTTCCTACACAAACAGATTCATCAGGCACGCAGATTCATACTCTTTGATCGAAGCAGCTAGCACTCCAGGTATCGGCTGTTCGAGATGGACATAATTTTTTGTCGGAAGAGAAAAGTAGGCTAAGTCAGAGTTGCCCAAATTTTCCCTTCAGTGGCCAAAGCACCTTTATGAGACATTCTCTGACTATAATAGCATGAAGTCACAAAGATCCTTCTGCAAACATTATGATTATAGCTAGCCTAGCTAGCTATTTACGTACAACTAGCACTAGGCAATACCATACTTTATTTACCCATTACAAGTGGAACAGCATTTGTTGATTTCTTAATCTAGGTTAAACAGAAAACTCATCTACAAAACTACATCAATAAATGTATAATGTGTAAATCCTCCTTTTAAGGCTTTTGCTCTCATTAAATGGAGAATAAAGTGCCAAAGTTGTCAGTGTCAGTCCTCTGTGTATTACACCAAAACATTATCCTGGCTATCACCAGACCAAGCTCAATCTTATTTAAGATTGCAGATCGAATGGGTTTACCCAGTCTACCAGAACATAATAGTAGCCAGTAATTGCAGACCATGCCGACTCCAAGGAAAAACAATGAAAGAGATATTTTTTTATACATACATACATAAAAATAAAAAAAAGGTAAATGCACCAGAATGCGGGAAATTGCATCTACATCTTAAAAAAAATTCTGGTGGAGAAACCCCCAGACTCCCCGGCAAAATGTGTCCCCCCCACTTTCAAAATGCTGCTGACGCCCATGGTGTGGTGTGTAGCCTAACTCAAGCTAATCATAAAAAAGGCAGCATTTCCATGTAAAATTCAGTCATTTTATTTCAAACAAAGTGCCAAACAGTGAATTAAAATCTTCTGCCAGTCCCCGCTACAGGTCCTGTCTGTTGGCCCTGACAATGAAGCACAAAATAAGTTAGTGTCCTATCAACATAATTGCATGTGTGAAAGGGGCTATACAAGTCATTAAAAAATCAAATGTAAAATAATATACATCATCAAAAAAAAATTATATGGTATTCTAGTTTTTTGTCACATAGCCATGTGAAATATTGGATATGGAAGCTGCAATCAAGATTCATTCACCTGGCTTGTTTTGAATGGGCTGCCGGGGCGTGTTTGAGTGTCTCTGCTATCAGGAGCTCCACAGCGTTCTCTCCCAGTCCCGTCTTCCACTTCATCACAGCATCTGCAATTAGAAGTCATGAACTTATTGTCAGCACCAATTTGAACGTTGAACGCTGCGTGTAAGCCATAGTTCATGGCATCTCCAAACACCTACCACTCTCTTTCGGAACTCCAGCTCCTTAAGGCGCTCCTCAATGTCTTGGAGTTCAGCCTGTGTTTGGGCCACCTGTAGGTCCATCACTGGCACCTCTTCAGTGTGTCTGCCCTGTAGTCGCTTGAATAGTAGAGCCTCTCGCTGGTTCTCCTCCAATGTCTCCATCTTCCGGAGCATAACCTGTGCATGTGTCTGACATTAAAGACATGTAAAACGAGTTTACAAGAGTTTGCATGATTGGCATACACTGTGGTTCTTCTAGATTAGCTGTAACATTGATATAAATAACAAATATTACCTTGAATGGTTGTATACAAAGCATTAGTATGACAACATTTGTTGTTTTGACAAATATGTATCCCAGCGCCACGATCAGAACAACTTAGGTATGCCTTACAATGAGTTGGCAATGCTATTTAAAAGCTTTGAGTATTTTTTTGAGTGTCTTATATTTGCACTTGCCTGGCTGCCAGCTGTTTTCCTGGGCCCCCAATGGGTTCTCCTCCACCAGACCAGAGTTGACACCTAAGGGTATGGCATCTGGTGATGCAAAAGTTTTAATTCATGCTTTTGCTTCAAAACATAACCTTCAGAGTTGCCATGGCTCATACAATTATTGTCATTCATCACTTTACCATAATTTCCCAGGGACACAGTGCTAGGCCGTGTGACGGTGGTAGGATAATCTGTCCAACATGTTGCAGTCACTGGTTGTGGTCATGGCAGAGGAGGAAAGGTAGTCTCTATGCACAGTTAAGATAAGTGACATTGTGATGAAATGATGGCATTCATACTAGTACAGTCTTTGTGACATAAAAAAAAAAGATCTAACCTTAGTCCTTTTTTTGTTGTCCACCGTGGCTTGGGATCCATCTCAAAGCTGTGTTTGTGTTTTTAAACTTCAGCACTCCAATTAATGTGAAGTCACAAGACTCCAGAAAATGAGGTTCTGGGTCAGTGTGCTCCTATTCCATGCCGCAGTCTGGGTGTCTTTGAAGAACTTCTTGACTGGATGCAACGAATTTGCACTGCATGCAATGTAAAGGAGCATGCATGCCTCTATGTAGCCTTTTGCATTAGCTAGCTAGATAATTATATTAAAACAATATGGCACTAGCTAAATTAGCTAAGCAGAGCTAGCATTGTGAGGAGCATCGGCTAACTTTGCATGTGTTAGCTATTGTAATGTTATGCTAACTATTCCAACTAGCTATTCTAATAGTTAGGAGTAATATAGAAGCATTTTGTAAGTCAATTAATTTAAGGTGATTTTGAATTAGACGGCTCAAACATATAAAGGTCCTTACTAAAGAGCGACAACACAGTTTGATATAGCGCCGCCATTGCTGTGCATTCCATGACCGACCGTGACTACCGTCTCAAAACGTGATAAGCCACGGGCTAACTACAGTCTTAGAAAATTGAGGGCTAAGCTATTGTGGAACAAGTTTTTATAACAGTTCTAAACATTTATTTTCACTGATTCTGTTGTGGGTGATGTGTGAGACGCTAAACTTTGATATCATACATGCATTTCAACATAACTTTCTGGAGGCTTTAACTTGAGTTATTTTACCTCTACGTAGCTAGCGAAATCCTAACAAAAAAAGTGAATCTGATACCAAATAAACATGCATAAATAGCCTACATTTCAAACCTTATAAGAAATAACATGCCCCATTCAATTTCTGCATTTACATTTATATATTTAAAACTATTTCTGTAAAGAAACTCACCTTAAAGTAGTGAAGTAGTCCAGGTGAAAACATGCGTGAAAGACGGTGGAAGATAACCCCTGCAAAATCTCTTCTGAAACCCCACTTTCAGCGATGCTTTGAAATGGGCATGCGCAACTGTTGCTCAGGGGCAGATCGAGGGGCAGGTTTGCTAAGGAAGAACTGTAATATTCTGTGATGACTTGTCATTGGAAATCAAACTCTTAAGAGTCGCTGACCTTTTGGTCACATTTAACAATTTTGTATTACAAAATTATTGGAGCACAAATTTGCATTGTGTGTCACAGCTTTGGTGTGCTATACAAAGAATGTTTGCTTAATCATGTTACACATCACACATTGATTGCTTTTGTACATGTTTATAGTAAAGAATGAAAGACTAAATTATATTCCAAATTCAGTCTTTTATTTATTAAAGCTATGTTTCTGCATATGACAAAATTGATGACCAATGACATGCTGCTGACAACGTTGCCGCGACGTCATCAAAAATAATGTATCATTTTTGCTCTTTGGTCACAACCAAAGAGCGACGTAACGGCAACTTAACCCATGGTACCAAAATTAACGTATCCAGCCGACCAAGGTACAACGTCACAGCAACGTTGTCCACGGGACCAAAAATAACGTATCCATCCGACCAAGGTACGACGTCGCGGCAACGTTGTCCACGGGACCAAAAATAACGTAACCAGCCGACCAAGGTACAACGTCGCAGCAACGTTGTCCATGGGACCAAAAAATTACGTAACCAGCCGACCAAGGTACGACGTTGCGGCAACGTTGTCCATTGGACCAACTGGCAACATTCCCTTTATAACGTTGCTACGACGTTGCCAGAAGGTAACGTCGCGGGTTACCAACTGAGCACTTACTGGCAACGTTGCCGCAACGTCATGTGTTAGCTGGGGAACTGTTGCGACCAAATGCATTGTGATACACTACGCAATCGCCTGAAAGATGCATTCATGGTTTACAAGCAAAAAAATGAAGAAATCCTGTGCACAATGCAATGACCTAGATTAGTATATTTAGTTTGTAGATGTAAAGGGAACAAAAGTTATTAAAAATTATCTGTCAGGCTAGTTGTTGTAGAGAGGTGACCTATTTGATTTATCAAATGCAACTTTCACTTTACACATAATGCGTGACTGCACTTGCGTAACCTGCCATCTACACTTGGAACTGGAGTCCCAATCTTACAATAAGTTAATACCCTACTTAAAACCACAATATAATTCTCAACCATATGATATTATCCACTGTATATTATACAATGCCTGTCTTGTCATTCCGAAAGTTGTTAAATTGGATTAGGCTAAGCATGTAACATCAAGTACGCCTATAGAATTTCCTAACTAATTACACCACTTGGTTCTCATTTTTGCAATAGACTTATTGGACCGTGTCCTGACAATAAATTAAGAAGATTAGCCTACATGTTCTGCCAGTATAACTGGATCTAATTAGGCCATTGAAAGTTTATGATGTCCCTGTGTGTTATACTTTTGACTGGGGACCACAACGCGATCAGGCAGATCCAATAATTTTAAACTTCAACAGAGTACCCGCCTACAAGGAAGTCAACGCTTGTCAATGGAGCGAGGCCGGACTCCCTGTACAAATGAAATGTACGAGAGTCTGGTTAGGACCAGGCTAGTGTGAATGATGCTGTGGCAAAAAAAAATTCCCGAAGGCTCTACTGCGATCAGCACGGTATAATCAAAATCCATACCGTAGGGCAAATTCATACCTGTTTATGTCTCTACCATTCATAAAGTCTACCCGTAATACATATACCCCTTTTACACCAAGGGAGTTTGAGGCTGCGGGGGGCAGGGTTACCGATACCAACAATACCAACACTGGGGAGAAAACTCATAACTGTACCCTATAGCAGTAAATATTTCTATATACTACTGTTGTCATGAAATGTAGTTTTAAGATTTTTTTGGCCAAAAAATTGGTTGTTTACACGTTTAATATGTGGTCTAATTAAAAAGATAGTCTAATAGAAGATTTTCTCCAACGTTTTCGAAGAGGTGAGGTAATGTGGATTTACCGGGGCTGTCAGTGCTCATGGTACTTCGCCAAGAACAGCCTTATATCGGCAGGTCCTTTTGAAATGTAATCTCAATATCATCCAAACAACTCACTCTCGACACACCTGCCAAGAGTGAAGTTGATCGTATTAATGGTTCTCGAGATGTGCGAATCACAGGGTCTGCCCTGAGTGGCCGCAAGCCGATTAAAATAAATTAAATGTTATTAGATTTTGGAACTAAAAATCACTTCTTACACGCTATATAAAAAACTCCAATAGATGGACTAGGTTCACTTAATCTGAATGCGCTCACGGTTATCTCCATGCTTGACGACATTGATGGGAAAGATTTGTGCGTGGAAAAAGAAAAGTAGACTTACTTAATGAAGGACAGAAGGCAGTATGTCTGATATCTCAAGAAAGTATTGCAGTTTTTAAAGATCCCATGACATGCTGTTTTTGGATGCTTTTATATAGGCCTTAGTGGTACCCTAATACTGTATCTGAAGTCTCTTTCCCGAAATTCAGCCTTGGTGCAGAATTACAGCCACTACGAGCAGTCCCACAATGAGCTTTCCTCAGGACATGCCGTTTCTGTGTCTGTAGCTTTAAATGCTATGAGGAAGAAAGAGGTGGGGCTAACTGCCATGCTTCGGTCGTTTGCAAGCCATGATGTCTCTCGAGGAAAAAACAATAGGTGAGTTCGACTTCATGCAGCGCCGGCGTCGCCTGCAGCCCGGCTGACTTGAAGCAGCCAATGGCATTTTCAGCTTCAAGGCATCCGGCTGCAGCCGGCTGTCGGCGCCGCCGGCGCTGCATGAAGTCGAACGCACCTAATATCACGCTTGCATGTTTGTAGCTCATTTTCTCATTGGTGGGCCAAATTTTCTGTGCGGGCAAAGAAAGGGGAGGTAACCTTTCCTATTATGATGTCATAATAGGAACATTTTCAAAACCGAGTGTTTGAGCTCTTTTTCTCAAAGGCCAAACCCAGGGCTTGGTTTACACCTATCGAAATTTCTAGCCACTGGGGGACCAAAGGCAGGCTAGGGGAACTCATGTTAAATAACCTCCTAAAGAGAACATTTCATGTCATGGGATCTTTAAGGAATGCAATCTGTCGTAATTTTTCAAGCAAGAATGCCAACTATACTATTAATCTGTCCTTTCAGGAAAAGGCAAGCAAGGCCTCTAAACTTGCCACAAACCTAAAAACTTGACAAAATGTTTTTTTACTACATTTACATTTAGTCATTTAGCAGACGCTCTTATCCAGAGCGAAACAGACCTCTACTCCAATCGGTAAATAAGGCAAGATAAATAGTGGCACATAAAATTGCAAAGCATAGCAAGCCTTTTGGTGAAGGGGAGTTTGTGAAAGAGTGTATGGTGGAGACTGCTAGCAAACTTTGTCCTAATAGTAAAAGCCAATTTGAGAAAATTAGCTTGTCACGCCAAACCATCACCAGGCGTGTGGAAGTCGAGCTGAAAAAGAAAGCAGATGGTTTCAATCTTTTTTCCATCGCACTGGATGTGAGTACTGTCATGAAAGACACCGCTCAACTTTACATTTTTGTCAGAGGAATTAATTATAAAGTTGAAACAAAAGGAACTCCTTGCAATGGAATCGATGATGGGGACAACCAGGGACTCTGACTTATATGACAGTGTGTCTGCCTGCTTGGAAAAAATGAACCTACCGTGGTGTAATCTGAAAAAAGTAACATCAGATGGATCCCCAAATCTAACCGGAAAGAACATTGGCCTATTAAAAAGATTACAGGACAAAGTAAAAGAAAAAAGCCCAAACTGAGGAATTTATATATATTATATATATTTATTCACAAATCTTTTTCGCTATCATTTGAGCGCAAATACTGTTTTTTGAGCCTCACAAGGGCGTAACCACGAATTCTTTGGGGGGAGTCGTGTCCCCCCCAATATTGAGAAAATACCAATCTGTCCCCCCCCCCAATATACAGCAGGAAATATGTAAAATATATGTTCTTTTATGAACCCTGTCAATGGATCGGTCTCTTGTTAACTTATTTATTTTCAATTTATTTCCGTTTGTTAAGAAACACATAAGTGTGTGAATCCCCCCTCCTAATTGTACACTTGTGTGATTTCGTTTGAATCCACCTTGCGTCGTTCTGCGTTGTCGTGGTTACCAAACTTCAGTCAGTTGAGAGCAAAGAAAGTAACGGATATTGCGGAAAGGAGGTAGAGTAATGGAGGATTTTACGTTACCTAAAAAGCGGAGAAAACTGGACCAGCAGCCAAGCATACACATTTTTTTTCAGACAGTAAGTAACTTGATACCGAGCTAAATGTGTAAGCAAATAAAACGAGTAGCCTCGTAAAAGCAGAATATTAAATGATAGATCATGAAGGTCAGTCGCTTCTGATAAAATGACATGTGGTCACAATGCAGGTAGCACAGAGAGACAAGGAGAGAGACAGGCATGCTGAAAGCATTGGCCAAACAGGGACATGCTCTGGACATGCAGGTGATCAAGTGAGAAATTTGAATGTGAGACTACACTAGAAAGTAACGTTAGTTAGCATGCTACACACTGACCTGTGTAGGTGGCTCAAGGGGTCCCATCATCGTCCACCTAGCTCTCGACGCTCGTTAGAAATTTTACCAAAATGTCGTTATAATACAAATTAAAAACGTTATGTCACAGCATTGTACTTTAATATATAGATACACACCTATATTATAACATTCCGGTTTTGAAATCCAATCAGGATATGCCTAGAAATGTTACTTTCCTGATTTTAGCAGTTAGCCAGGGGGTCCCATTATCGTCCACCCAACCACTTTCAATGGAGAAATGTCAGTTTGACGCTGCGGAAGGCAGGTTACACATACGGTTTGAGAGCGTATTTAGATACTCAAATCTCAAAGTAAGAAGCTGTAATTTGGTTTGCAGCAATATAAGATGTGTACATATCGACTAAGTTACTTTCTTTCGTTGCTGCTGCATATCTTCTTTAAGAAATTAACGGAAGAAACGGTTGTGGACGATAATGGGGCCCCGAACGTTGGAGATTTAGAGTGGACGATAATGGGGCCCCTTACACTAAATTGGTGGAGAGGAGGTAGGCTAATGGAGGATTTAAGGTTACTTAAAAAGCGGAGAAAACTGGACCAGCAGCCGATCATACGCGTTTTTTTTCAGACAGTAAGTAGGCTAACTTGATACCGAGCTAAATGTGTAAGCAAATAAAAAAAATGGACCCCCCCAACGTGTACACCATGGTTACGCCCTTGGAGCCTCATGTAATATTGTTTTTATGTTTTAGTCAAATTATGATGATCGGTAGGCCTATCATTTAGAATCTTTCTTTAGCCAACCTCAATTCTGACTTGTGTGCAGAGTCCGACACCTGGACTTCTGTGTGTGTGCTGCAGTGGCTATTTGTCAAACTCAAAAGAGCGCGCTGACATGGAATTCATCGGTTTGTGTTTTCGGTTAAACTGCTTTGATTTTACTAGCATTGATTGGGATACTGCATTTATTTTTTCTGGGATTATCAATCTAAATGAATGCACTGACTAATAAAGTAAATTGTTAAAACTCAAAAATTTTACTGGGGCACAGCAGATTTATACTGGGGCACATGCCCCAGTAAAAAGGGTTTAACGATGCCTCTGGTCACGCACATACTGTAAAATACATGGATTCACAAATATATCTTCTTGAAATAGTCAGGTCAAGAGAGAGGGTATGATAGGTATGTCTATAATATACGTATATACTGTACAGTATTTGTACATTCCTTAGGGGATTGAAAAACACTCCCATTTATTCAAAAACATTTTTACCTGGAAAACATGGATATATGTGGTCATCTTTCTTCTTATGGACTCTAATCAATCAATTGAATCCCATAAAGGATTTGGACTTTTAGTCCAACAGTAGTTTACTGAACTCTTGGTGTGTCTTGACTTTTCAGGGCTGTTTCCTGATGTTGGAGGTGGCTACTTCCTGCCGAGGTTGCAAGGGAAGCTAGGTCTGTTCCTTGCCTTGACGGGTTTTCGTCTAAAAGGACTTGATGTGCAGAGAGCAGGGGTGGCCACTCACTTTGTGAAGTCTCAGAAGGTAAATTCAAACCACTCACTAATAAATCTCTACAATTGAGGGGGGAAGTATTTAAATTGATTAAGAATAAATACAGCACCAAAGCTCTGAAGCAAGAGTACTCATTTATACCTATGGCAATTAAGATCTTTAACATCAGTACAAACCAAAATGTGGAAGCCTTTGCAACCACACATCATCATCTATATGCCCTTTTTTTAGATGCACCTAAAGCAATTTGATTCATTAGTAATTTTTTGAGTCCTCTTCTAACTTTAACATTGGGTGTAACACTACATGCCTGGTAGAAGATCACTTGTCAGCAAGGGTTCCATTTTGCGAGGGTATTTTTTTTGAGGATTCTAAAACAAGTTAAGGATTCACAAATATTTATAAATTTCAAGCCAGTGGAAGCAGTTGCACACCTATTTTACCATAATTATCTAGTCTTTCTCTGTCAGTCTCAGTGTTAAGCAATATCCAAACTGACTTCCTATTATCTTTTTCACCCTAGATTGCAGCCCTTGAGAAGGACCTGGTTGAGTTGAGGTCTCCCTCCAATGCAGATGTTTCTAGAATACTAGATTCCTACCAGAAACAGGTAAAACAAAATTGGAAAATGAATCTTTCATTTCTAAAAAGGCTTGATCATGGATATGTGTAATATCAAGGCATTAATGAGATATTTGGCCTTCCCAGAGCATTCTGGATGCAGAAAATGGATTTGTCCTTCAACAGCACACAGATGTGATTGATAGGTAAGTCCTTCAAGTACCCTACAGTCTTCAACCCTCAACACCTCCCTTAGAATCACCACTTCAAAGTAATGTATCAGTCACAAGCTTCAATTCAATACGATATCCAATCCAAGACAATCCAGAGTAGTGAGATTACAGTGTTGTTTTCCAGATCAGATGGACTGTGTTGCCTAAGATGGACTTACTAAATAAATTGACCTTAGGTCTACTTGACATTCTCTATGTTGAGCAAATAGGTAAATGTATGAACTGTTCAGTGAAAGATTTTGCCTTTCCTGCACCATATCTTTATTAGTGCTGTTATTCTTAGTTGGTGCAATATGTTGCACAGACATAAATAAAATGTGACACAAGGGGTACTTTGACCTCACCTTTTAATCATATTTTCAAATGCCTTGTGTCTAGCAAACATGACAATTTAGAATGTACTATCTTAGAGTACACTGTACAATGCTTTAGCTTACCAATGTCTTCTCTCCTCTTTCTGAGCGCAGACTTTTCAACTCTAGCAGTGTGGAAGGGATTCTGCAGAACCTGAAGACAGAGGGATCACCATTCGCACTTAAACAGGCTGAGGTGGGTTTGTCTGTGTGTGTGTGGCTCGTCTATCTAGAGAACCGGGCACTGTTTGGATTTGAAATCTGGCAGGTGTATAGCTCAGGATCCAAGGAGTTTCAACTGAAGTTGGATGAGCGGTTTGGTATCTTGCAAGAATGCACACTGCACTAGAATTTGCCGCCAACAAACTTCCAGCTAGCGGCTAGCCAAAATAATATATCAGTTAGCCTTTTTAATGAATGAGATGCAGAACACAAATGGCTGTGCAAGACACACGTTTACTTGCCTCAGGTCAATTGAAACATTTTCCACATGCTGTGGCTCTCTTGGAAGGGGAGGCTAGACGTTTTACAGGTGAGGGCACAACCATGCTGCTGTACATGGGTCATGCAGCCGTCTAATGTGCCTTTGATGTTTTTCATGCTACATAAGGTGCGTTTGCGTAGATTCCGCAGAGTCTACCACTGATTAGGTGCCACAGATTTTTGGTGTGTCGGGAGGAAAAGTGGTGGATGAGAGCAGTGCTGCTCATCCTCCCAAATATCGCCATTTTCTCTTGTACACGTTGTAGCAGAGTCACCACCACATAGCCACACAAAAGTACAATGGAGTGGGGGACCTCTCCACTCTGCATGCAATGGCCTTTTATTTCTACAAGGAAGCTTCAAAGGGTTTGCTTTAGACAATACAGTACAATAATAGAATACAAATATAGCTGCAAGCAGCAATGGAGGGGCCAAGCAGTCCAGAGCAGGACATGGCCTCCATAGCACTTGTGCAACAATTAAGTCACAACAACCTGTTGCACTCATGCAACACACCAAGTTTGGTTGAAATATCTGTTTGCGTTCAAGAGTACCGAGTGTTCAAAGTGTTCATTTCTGGTATAACACCGCAGGCCTCCTCTGCTCCTCGTGAGAACAAAGGAACCGAAGTTTGGTGACAATCGGACAAATGGTTGTTGAGTTACGCTCTCACGTCTCGTTTGGCGGCTTTGCCGCCGCCTTTGATCGGCTCTACCGAACAAACGTTTTTGAAAATGGAAAATACATCTGATACCTTTTGTGCAGCTGGGTCTGAAGATAATGTGTGCCAAATTTGGTAATCATTGGACAAAATTTGGGGCGTGAAAAAGGTTTTTACACTTTTCCATAAAATCCAAAATGGCGGCCGCGTCAATTCGGAGGTCAGGCTTGGGATCTCACAAGACATCAAGAGACAAAGAAAATACTTTATTAAGGTAAAGACTTCAACAGTTATTAGCCAAAACACGTTTATGCTTCCGGCCACGCCCCCTTTTAGTCACATGACACCATTTTTGGAGGACATCCTCAGAATAAGGTTCAGAGTAGGCGTAACAAATTTGGTGCCACTGCCTCAAAGAACTGCTGAGATATGACTTGCCTTCCTGTTTGGCGGCTTTTCTGCTGAATTTGATTGGCTGTACCGAACAAACGGTTGTGAGGATCAAAATTATTTTCGATAACTTTTGTGAGGCTTGGTCTGAAGATTATCTCTGGTAATTCTGACGAAGATTTGACAAAAATTGTAGGAGGAGTAGAGAAAAAACCTTTTTCAATTAATTCAAAATGGTGGCCGCATCAATTCGGCTTTTATCACAAGTTATCATGTGTCACACACGGGATGTCCCAAGATATCAGGAGACAAAGGAATCACTTAATAAAGGCAAACAAATCAATAGTTATTGGCCAAAACACATTTTTGCTTCCTGCGGCCACGCCCAGTGATCACATGACACCAAATTGTGTGGACATCCTCATAAGAGGGTTCCGGGTCATCATACCAAGGTTGGTGTTGATATCTCAAAGATTTGCTGATATATGACTTCACTTCCTGTTTGGCGGCTTTTCTGCTGAATTTGATTGGCTGTATCGAACAAACGGTTGTGAGGATCAAAATTCTTTTCAATAACTTTTGTGAGGCTTGGTCTGAAGATTATCTCTGGTACTTTTGACGAAGATTTCACAGAAATTGTAGGAGGAGTAGGCTTTCAAAGGGTTTTGATAAAACCGGAAATTGCGGAAATTCTATATAACCGTAAATTGACGCCATGGTGTGCGTTGAACTCGGGTTGATCCAAGGAATCCATCGGAACTTCATTTTTGACAATCGGACATGCGGTTCAAATGTTGCGTGTGTAAACACAAGTCCAACTTTGACCCATTGGTGGCGCTAGAGTGCTCCAATGAGTGACATGAAAATTGGTGAATATAAAGAGGGGACTGTGCTTAATGAGTGTGCCAAATTTCACAACTTTTTACCATATGGTTCTAGGGGCTGCCATAGACTCTAATGGGAGAAGATGTGTAATAATAATAATAAGAAGAAAAGGTAGAAACACTTAAGTGGCTTCGCCGCTTCGCGGCTTGGCCACCAATAAATATAGCTGCAAGCAGCAATGGCGGATTCCTCCTAACATTGCAAACCATTGAAAAATGTATATTCTACACAAATTGTCACTGTATAGGAATATCCATGCTGTAGACTTACCAATGGGATACCAAATCTGAAATGCAATACCATCAAGATCCACAAGGGCTTTTATTTCAAGCCAAGGAGTGAAGGGAGGGGGCTTCGTGAGCCTACCCATTCCAGAAAGCCTTGTATCTTTGTGCATCTGGGCGTGGCCTGTAGCGTCACCTATGGGTGATATTGGGCCATTTGTGGTGTGGTAGTTACTCTTGGCCTATACTATCAATGTTTCTGGATTTTGAGAACTTTTTACCATTGCATTCAAAATCGGAAATGCAATACCATCAAGATCCACATGGGCTAAAGACCAAGCAATGAGTGGGGGCTTGGTCAGCCCTCACTCTCCTGAAATGTTGCGTGTGCGTCTTGCCAAGCCTGCGCGTGTGTCAAGGGAAAGGCTGAGTGTGTGTGAGAATGTGGAGCGCGCGCGCTGAGGAGCAGAGGGAGACATCACATTGCAAATTTCCTTAGCAATTAGCCAAGCACGCATGTTTCAAATATTCACCAAAAATCTACTTTTCATGTTACAGTCAACTTTTCCTCAGATTTGTGTACTAAACATTCTCAAGAGTCTTCATATGAACTTGTGATTGAATCAAAGTATCAGTTTTTGACTGGCGAATGTGTAAAGCATTATTTTAGCGTTAGCGATAAATTCGATTTCCTTTATATCAATCATTTTTGGAGATATGAAGTTGCCTTTGCACATGGTAACATGTTGTAGTGTCTTTCACCGATATACCAAGTTTAGTGTTGATATATCAAAGATTTGCTGAGATTTGATCCAAATTCCTGTTTGGTTGCTTTTTTGCCAATTTTGATTGGCTGTACCGGACAAACGGTTTAGAAAATCAAAACGCCATGGGATAACTTTTGTGAGGATTGGTCTGAAGATCATCCCTGGTAATTTTGAAGAAGATATGACAACAATTGTAGGAGGAGTAGAGAAAAAAACTTTTTCAATTAATTCAAAATGGTGGCCGCATCAATTCGGCTTTTATCACAAGTTATCATGTGTCACACACGGGATGTCCCAAGATATCATGAGACAAAGGAATCACTTAATAAAGGCAAACAAATCAACAGTTATTGGCCAAAACACATTTTTGCTTCCTGCGGCCACGCCCAGTGATCACATGACACCAAATCGTTTGGACATCCTCAGAAGAGGGTTCTTCCATAGACTCCAATGGGAGAGGAAGATTAATAATAATAAGAAAAGGTAGAAACACTTAAGTGTCTCCGCAGCTTCGCTGCTCGGCCACCAAATATATATCAGTGGTATATTGTTGGTATTATTGGGTGTGCTCTTGCCAAAGGCTTGAGCACACCCAATAATATCAACAATTCCAATAGGTTTCCTCCTGACGGAGGAATCCTAATAAAATGGTTCCCCGGGTGGTTGAACCCCTTTTCCCCCTGTGCTAGATAGATGTTAGAGACTGTGGTAAAGATTAAACTTGTTATACATAATGATAATGATTTCACATTAACCTCTTAGCGCCCCCCCCCCCCCCCCCCCCCCCCCCCCCCCGAGTTACTGGCCACTAAATTCTAACAAATATATTTTTAGACTGCTACACATGCCATACATCATTGGAGAGCTACACAATCCATTTCAAGATTGTGTAGCAACAGCAGGTACAATCAACTTCTTTGTCCGACCACGAAAATGTCAAGAATGTGAAAGAAACATTTTCCACTTGCCTAATATGGCTCAGAGCTGTCCAGTTATGCAAAACATCCCAACAAAAATTGTCTGGTTACATTCCCCAAGGTCCAAACTATCTAGCCATGTAAAGTATTTCATCCAAAACAATGTATTACATCCAGAAATAGCCATGATCTCTTGCAGTCACTCACGTTCAATTGGTCATAACGTCGGTTAGCTTCTGAATATCTACAATAGAATAGCCTTGAAATGGTCACTATACTCTGACCTTTCGATTGACACCTCGTTTGACCCAAAAGGAGCTTCCATGCCCTGTCCATAGCCTTCTATAGCCAACCAGGTGGCTCCCAAAATCCGTCCGTCCTCCCCCCTGCACCCCCCCCCCCCCCCTCTTTCTTTGTTAACAACTCAAAGTGGCTTCATCTGGCTCTCAAATTAGCTTGTTAGCCTTATATCCAATGCAATTCTGCAGACGTTGATACCCCATATGCTGGCTATTTTTGGAACCTTCAAAATAAAAGTCCAGGCGCAAAATGGCTGACAGAAGCAAGGTTCTTTCTGGTGAATCAGATAAAACACTCCAATGTGTTCATGCTTCAGTTTTTGTGTTTCAGCAATACTAATGGGGGATTTAGCTATAATATATGATAGTTCTAAGTACCACCTTTCATTAGAGATAACAATTATGAAAAATAATACCTTTTTATCCGAAGTATTTGACCTTGGTTACCAAAGGTCCTTTTGGAGTCTCCACAAGGCCCTTTTAGAAAACGCCTGGATGTACTCTTAGAAAAACATGTCAAATATGAATATATTGTGGTATTATATTCGAAATCACAGTCAAGGCAAAGAAAAGGTTATTACTTTTACCTATTTCGGCCATACACAGTCATTTTAACCGCACACATTTTTTACTTTAGATCTTTCCCTGCGGCTGATTGTTGCTTTGCCACTCTTATTGTCTATGTCCAAGAAACTTTGCTAGTGGTCTGGGGTGCTATTGCTAATATGCTTACAAATATAAACTATTAGATTAAATTGGCTAATCATAGTTGAATGGAATTGAAAATGTTTCATTGCGTGTTTATCATGAAACCGAGAGATTAGAGTTTGGAATCTGAATGACCGCTTATGGCAATTCTAGTAATTATGGAAAAACGTACACTCTTTAAAGAAATCTATGGAATTCAGATGTTGAGTAAATACCTTTTTGTGAAGTTTTGTGCTTTTTTTATGTATTATTTAAGCCTAGAACTATATATTTTTCTCTTTGTGTTATTTCACAGATTTTATCCCAGATGTCTCCTACGTCGCTAAAGATAACCTTCAAACAACTGCAGCAGGGAGCCACCATGAGTCTGCAGGAAGTGCTGGTGATGGAGTATAGGCTCAGTCAGGCATGCATGGTATGTAACCAGTAGTGGCTCGTCAGTGGAGTCAAAGGAATCTGAGCCTTCTTAAAAATTACTCAGAAATGATTGTAGGTAAAGCAATAAAAGTGACTTTCTTACAAAATTGTTCATACCTTGTTGATGATGACCATAATGTATAGATTTTTGAAAAGATAACTGCTCCTCTCGTTACTAAATTTAATGGATGTTCAAATATTGCAACGTCATTTGTTTACATTAAATAAGTTTCCAATAAAGGCAGAAGGGAGGCTAATTGACTTGTACCTCCTTCCGCATAAATAACCAATAAGCATTGATCTCCCATTCCTAAAGCAATTAGCATTAAATATTACATTGAAGCAAGTCTGCCATTGGTTATGAGAGAGCAGCAAAACCTCACTTTAGCCAATATGGCTGTAACAGTTAGTGGATTATTCATTACAAAATCAGTTAGGAAAATTTAGTATTACAAAACAGAGGACAGAGCTGTTTAGAATTTTCTGTTGTGATGTATTCTTCAATTAAATCAATTAAATCGACAAATAGGTGAGTAGAAATGTTAGACCAAATGGTTAGGATTAGGTTTGGCGGGCCGTAGGATTGTTTGGTACTAAACTATACGACGCACACATTTATTTGTTTTAGACCAAGTAAAAGATTTCGTCCAAACAATGTATTACATCCATAAATAGCCATCAGTGGCGGACTTTTATATATGGGGTGGCCAGGACTACTTCAGGGGGTCCACAGACCAAGACTGAAAATGTGTGTGTAACCTTAGCCTGGCATCTAAGCAGTGTAAATTATTCATATGATTGCTGATGAGAAATAGAAATTCAAATGTACTTAAGCCTGAGTTCTTCAGTGTGGCCTAGTATGGTCCACTAGGGTTACTTAAATCAAATTCTACATTTACTATGAATAGACTGTGTCTTTACATCTGAATCTCATTTCTTTCTTACACACACTGTACTGTACTCACAAACTGGAGAGACTTTGGTCACTCTGTTTTCATTAATATATAATCTGGGTCTAATCAGGTTAGAGGTTAGATCCTTTGATGAATCTTTTACATTAAAACATAACTATTAGTGTATACTCACACAAAAAATGCCACAGCCATCAAAACAAGAACACTCATGAATCAACAACCAACATATTAAAGTGAGGCTTAAGTAGGCTTACATGTGTGGCCTACAAACACAAGCTAAACTTGGCATGTGACTGACTGCCTATGCTCTGACCTGGTGCCTGTAGCCTCGGGGAGGGAGCTGCTCTGAGGTCTTGGGGTGGTGCAAGGACTGGGGTCTATTTACACCTGATCCTGTTTGCTCAGCTTTTTGAAGAAATCTGCTATCTCACCATTTTTTTTTATGTTTGAAGTGAACCCTAAGCAAAAATAACATGTAGGCCTACACATCCAATTACCCACATTTGAGTCCAATCTCAATCTTAAACATATCCCCATTATTATCTTCAATCAACTACCAGCCTTTAAGTTACTAGATCATGGCTAGCCCTACTCTGAAATACGTATTTCAAACAGGCATTATACAATAGCAAACAGGGTAACTATCTGACTGCAGTGTGTTAATGTTTTGTAATGTTAATAGATTGATAAGGCATCTCATCAAGGAATCTTAGCAGTTAAAGTACAAAAATAGTGTAGCGACCCACACAGAAAGACGTGTGTTATATGTTAGGCTGTTGGTTGTTTACCAGTAGTGTTCGCGGGGTCCGACATGCCAATCAACCTGCTGTCTGCCAATCACGGGAATGCCCAGAATGTTCGGATGCCAGGCATCCTGATGGTTTGGCGAAGGGGGAGGGGGGTTGGGCAGGGGAATGGAGCATTCGAAGTTAAGACCAGGTTTAGCGTCTGTTCTTTCTGTTACGTCTGGGATTCACAAGAGACGGTCACTATTGTTTTGTGGGATTGTTAAGGCGGGTCAAACTGGGTAGTGGAGAATGATACAAGGTTAAATACCGGACCAAGTTATTTGTAATTTATTAATAAGTAATGATGCAATCACAAGAATACATCACTCCAGGATGTTCTTAGTCTAGAGCAGTAAAACCAGTCGATGATGTCATACAGCTTCACAGAGCAAAGAGTTACAGAGTAGATGATAACGAAGGCCTTCGTGAGAGAGTAGTCTTGACTGAAATCAGAGAGAGTTCTGCCCAGTCTAAGTTCTGTCTCCCTGTCCTCAGGAGACAGGTCTTGTACCCCCAAGAGAGGGAGAGGAGGTGTTTGTTAGGTGATTGCTCAGAAGACAATGGGGAGGGATGAGGGATGTGGTCATCCTATCAAGTGTCAAGGGCGCTTGTGGTCACCCAGGGTGTGCATTCCAAGGATCTGCTGACGTGCAGGAGAAGGGGGACAGAGTCTCCAAGGTAGGGACCAGACCATCCCAAGGTCTGATCATGTCAGGGGAAGGGGAGCAGATGATGTCCAAGGGAAGGGGGCATGGGCAGAATATCCAATGGGAGGACACAATGTCCAGTGGGAGGACAGACCAGTTGGTCTGATGACGTCCAACCGCCAGAGGAGTTACATCCGCCACACCCAATGCGTCTCCTTATCTCCTGATGTTGACACTTTTTACTCAAAAGTGCTGAGGGGCCCATTGTGCTCACACCCATCACCCCTCCACCATTTAGCCTCCCCTGTCAGTGTGCTGACCTTCAGCATTCCATCTCACATCAAAAGTTACATTCAACATGACATGGGTTACTCTCCACAGACTTAGAAGCGTCCTGTTGCAGAAGTTCATCTGTTCTTAATTAAAGCAATTGATCACATTTGGATATATGTTTTAGTATTAAGCATTACACATTAGGGCTGCACGATTAATCAAATTTTAATCACGATTTCGGCTTCACACGATCAAATTCGTGTGATCGAACGATATTTAAAATGCGTCATTCCGTTCATAGAACGCTCCGTATCAAAGTTATTTTTTGCAAAGCCAATCTACCGCTCCGTAAACCAATAGGTGCGTTCGACATCGGCTGCATGAAACGAGCAGCGAGAGTTACTGCTTGCAGTCGGGGAGGAGTTATAAACGGCTCCGTAAAGTCGGAAAAGTGGTCATTTATGTATTGGGCTATGGTAAACTCCAAACTGCAGGCTGCAGCCGGCTGCGAATACACCTAATGTCTGATCACGTGCCTCCATGAGACAGAGTTGTTCCCTGCACCACACAGCTTAGTTTCTAGATGTAGACGGTTACAGAGGACAGAGTAACGTGAGGAAAATTCCACAACAGATAGCAGTCGGTCATAAGGCTACTATCTTAACAAATAAAACCAAAACAATTCTAACGTAGCGGGGGCCGAGGGCCTTGTCCCGAGAATCGGATCGTCATCCATTGTGTGGAAGCATTTTGGGTTCAAGGCAAGTGACACAAAACAAGAACAGGTCTGGTCATATGCAAAGAGTGCCGTAAAGTTGTGTTGGCGCCACAAAGCAACACAACAAACCGTTTTAACCACTTAAAAAACACCATAAAGTTCAATACGATGAATGTATGAGGGCCAAGAAAATGCGTTGCAAAAACTAAACAAAACACAAACAAACATCAACTCCAGAAAATTTTGACAGGCTAGTGTTTCTTTCCAAAAACCTGTAAACTAGTCTTTCTGCATAGTTCTGAAATGTTATCATTTGGTAACATTCTGTTATGGAATATTTGTTTTTTATTGATTGTATATTTTGAGTTGTATTCACATCCATTATGCAGGTACAATAAAATTTGATTTGGTTAAAATCAACAAATAATTGGATAATTAATCGTGATCTCAATATTGATCAAAATAATCGTGATTATCATTTTGGCCATAATCGTGCAGCCCTATTCCACATTTTATATACTTGAGGTAGTAATTGGTATAGCAGAATTGATTAGCAGTAAAGTTATCATTCCTTCACACTACCTTTCTTTTATTTAGAGTGGGCTAGGGCCAAACAGCTGTTTGGCTTACTAGTAGCCTGTGTACCGTGTGGTTCATAAACGTCAATTTGGGAGTCGGGCTAGTAATCTGAAGGTTGCCAGTTCAATTACCAGGTGTACCAAATGACATTGTGTCCTTGGGCAAGGCTTGCTAATCGTCCAAGGTGTCGTATGCCTGGACGATTGTTCCTTTCTGACCTAGTCAGGTCATTACAATAGATTTCAAATGGTTAAATGATACTGTTGTTTTAAAAGTGTGCTGTTAGCTACTAAGGTAGTGCTAAGTCTAAGTGCCAAACAAAAACAGAGACATTTCTCTTATCTGAATATGTTATGGAACCAAATTGCCAATATGCATCTTTTTCTATGGCTCTGCAGCCCAGCAACTCAACTTTCATAACATTTTGTTCAGGAAGCTTCAACCTCCAATGCTAAACCTTAAAATGATAATATGATGCTCTTGTCTTCCGTCGCTGTATCAGATGCTGGCGTAGTGATTTGTGACTGACTGGTGAACTGTGGAAATATCCTCGATTGAAAAAATGCGCTGCCAGATGTAAAAAGAAACGCTTCTTTTAACAAGATAAATTAAATGTCAATCAGCATCCAATTGCCAGGGATAGCGAATTACATTTTGGGGAAGCACCTGGGGTGGCCAGTCCGATATCAGTGGGGTCCAGTGCCACCCCGGCCACCCCTCTGGCTCCGCGAGTGATAGCCATGGACACTTGTTGCATCATTTTAAATTTGCGACTGAAGCATCCAGTCATTCATGTAAACTTGGTCATAACTTCCTAAAAATCTCAGTCTCAAAATAGCCACTGCACTCTGACTTTTTGATTGACACTTAATTTTACCCAATAGGAGCTTTCATTGATATAGGTTTAGGAGGAATTTTGGAACCTTCAACTTAAAAGTCTGCGCGCATAGCTGTCTCCAAAACTAAACCAAAGCAGAATACGTTTTGGTATTGTTGACACTTTTGGATCTCGAATCATGGCAAAACAGACTAAGAAAACGAAATAGTTGCTCCAAGGAGTGGTGAAAGAATGCACTCGGCGTGAAGGCTGGAGTCTGGTGATAATATTTTTATTTTTTTAATGATTATTATTATTACTCATTGACATTGATCTTCAAATAACAAACCAAGCAGTATTTTTGGATATACAAAGTAGAAATAAAAATAAATGCTAATGAATAAAAGTACATCCAACTCAAGTACATCAATTAAAATAACAGGTGTTAATAGTCTTAGGAAGTATCAGAAATAAATACTGATGAATCAGACAAATCACTCTGTGTTTATGCATTGTTGAACATTTCAACTCAAGTGATAGATGCGAAATAGGGCAAATTGGCCGTCATTCCCGCAAATTTGCGTGTTTGCATTGACTTTACATGTAATTTCGACGCGCGGTGGGACTAAAAGATTATCAAAGCAATAATCCACAAGAGGGGCATAAATGACAATAAATCCTACAGCAATCGATGGATACATTTACATTTATTCATTTAGCAGACGCTTTTATCCAAAGCGACTTCCAAGAGAGAGCTTTACAAAAGTGCATAGGTCACTGATCATAACAACGAGATAGCCAAAACATGAAGCATACATTGTGAAAAGCAAATAAGTGCCAATGGGAAGAACCATAAGAGCATGTAGTTAAACAAGTTACAAATTAAACAACATGAACCTCAAAAGGTGCAAGAGTGTACCTGTAGAAAAAGCAAGCAACAATAATATAATTCACAGCGAGTACAATAAGTTAAATCAGTTAAAACTAACCAACAAGAGCAACAAGTGCCTCAATAACAGTCATTGTGTTCCTGGAGGAAGCTAACATCAGGTCCAGCAAATCATTCCTAAGTACCGTTGTACTCCCGGAACAAGTGCTTCTTAAGCCTTTTCTTGAAGGTGGGGAGACAGTCAGAGTTGTGTTACGGTGTGGTACAGAGTGGACCCAAACGCAGCACAGATACAATTAGGTGATTTATTGGGTGTAGTCCTGAGTTGTGGTCTTGTTTGGTGAATCAGCGGGTCGGCAGGCAGGGACTGGGTTCACGGATGATGATCCTGGGCACAAAGAAAACAGGTTTACAGAAGGCAAGTGAATCAAGCAATGCTTGAGGGTCAAAAGCGCATACTACCACAGTAGCTGTGACAACGATCTGACGAGAAGTGGTTGGAAAGCCGGGTTGAAGTATGCAGGATGATGAGGTCATGGGCGGCAGGTGTGTAGGGTCTAGGCAGGATGATACAGGAGAACCAGCAGGGGGTGTAAAAGGGACAGGGACCAGGCCGTGGCCGTAACAAGTTGATTCCACGATTGGGGGGCCAGACAGGAGAAGAGCTTGGGTTGGGAGCGGGCGCTCTTGAGAGGTGGGACCACCAGACGGTTGTCAGAAGAAGACCGTAGGTGGCGGGTACGGATGGATACGATTCAGAGATACGAGGACCTCATCGAGGTAGTGCGATAGAAGCGAGACTGTTTCGATTTAGGTCAGTACGGTAGTCAAGTCTACCCTAGATAATAAACAAACTTTCTCTTTCTCTAATTTACAATCAAATCACCATTATGTAGTGCTTACAGTTTACAGAACACCCCGTAAAATACTTGGGGGAAAAGTGGATTATGACAACGAGTCTAAAGTCACATGTTGTAATGCGATGGAAGATTCCACTCAGAAAGCTAAATAGAACACAGCACTTATGGCCAGGCAGGGCTAACCAACTTCAAGTCAGACTTCCAAGGAGCGTATTGAAATGCTAGAGCAGTAGAGAGTAAAAAATGTGTATGTAGAGCTTGGGTTCAATAGGTGGTATAATGGGACAATTTTAGATATTACAAGAAAAAAAGATGGCTTACTAGTATGTTTATACAGGGTGGCCGCGGGTCCTTAAAGTCTTAAATCACTTTTAATAAAAATAAGGCCTTAAAAAGTATTACATTGTCTTCAATTCAGATTGGATGGGTCTTAAATTGTGTTGTGTCATGTCACTGCGAAAATGCAGGCAATCTTTTCTGTCAGGCAAACATTACTGCGCAGCTTTTGATGACGTAAAGCATCGGCAATACAGGTAATACAGCAATGGTTGATAGCCACTCAACTTAGAAACATGGGGAAATGCAAGTTCAATTACAAATGGCTTGAAAAGAATGAGTAATAAGGTTGTGCCTGGAAATGCTTATGAAGCGAACTGCGTTATGTGTCGGAAGAATTTCAAACTTGGGACAATGGGGATCAGAGCGGTGGAATCGCACGTGCAGAGCAAAAAATACAGAGACTAACGTAGTGATGTGTCGTTCATGAACGATTCGTTCATTTTGAACGAATCATTAGTATAACTCGGGAGTAACGAGTAGTCTCAGAGAGTGATTCGTTCATTTTCTCGTGGCCAAGATAAAAAAATTAAATAACAACCTGTAACTAGAGAGGGTACAATTTCTGGGGAAATTGTAGGGTGTGCTCGCTTGCGTCGGTTGTAAGTTTTTCCCTTCTAGTGATATTTTCAAGCATTTAGCCTACTCATATTGCATATTTCATTAAGAACACCCTTTGAAACAGCTGCAAACCCCCTTTGAAACAAGCTACTGTAACAACGTTGTCACTGGCAGTATGGAATCGCGATTCAAACAGTACCGTCTGCTAACTGAAAATATGCCCCCCAAAACGTAAATAAGTTTGACATTAATGTAGGGGGAAATGGCTAATTCAAAATAAGTTTGCTAGAGGCAAGCTAGCTGCTGTTGCTCCACATTTCACTGATTGTTTGAAAGCGCCGGAAATGAGAACGTTTCTTTTGACATAAAGTTTAGCTGTGGCATTGAAGACAGTACTACACACTGCCAGTGGGTGAGCCGAGTCTGACTGAGGCTAACGTCAAAACAAGCCGTGGTGTCACTCAAATTCCAAGTTTTACACAAATCACAAAAATATGCTGACGCGCTGGCTGTCTTCGCAATCGCCATATCTTTATAACACTGCCCTCCTTCTGATTTTTGATGTAGAATTGACCCTGGTACGAAATTAAGAAAATACTCATCAAAGATCGACAACAGCTGACGCAATCGTCAACGGAGGCTGACGGGGCTCTCACGTAGCAAACCAATCAAAGTTTTTACAGCAACCTACATTAAAATCTCACCATCTGGCTGTCTTCACAATAGTCATATCGTCATAACATTGCCCTCCTTCTGTTTTGTGGTGTAGAATTGACCGAACTATAAAAATACGAAAATACTAAACTACTATGACGCTTGCATGGCTGCCGCCTAGGCAGTCTCACGGGCGACCCGCACTCGCTCAAATTACAAATACTTTCACAACCTAAATAAAAAATCCGAGATGGCAGTTCCACTCGAAATTGCTTTCTCAACAAAACCCAATGGTTGGTAATTTGGGGGGTTGGCATTTTTCACTCATAATCCAAGCTCCAATTTGCGTGCTAGAACGTCTCTATCACGTTGTATCCATGCGTCGTTGCTAACGTGTGCTGACGTAGTGACGTAGGCTAGCACTGCTACCCTTCGTTGACAGAAGACACTTTTTGCCACAAAAACTTTGTAACCTCCTAAACTGTGCAACGGAACGTAAATCCCAATAGAAGCAACGCAATCGAGACCAAGACGAAACGTTTGACACCTAGGTTGTCTATGTAGGCCAAATATTGACTGAGTTTTAGGGGTGGGAAAATAAGAAGAAGAAGAAGAAGAAGAAGAAGAAGAAGAAGATATATGTGAGAGAACAAAGGTTGTGCCCTTGCCGAAGGCAAAGCACACCCAATTATTACTTGTGAAGGAATGTCATTCACGTCTTACTAAGGTCACGTGAAAAATAATCCAAAGACTCGTACCCGGCAGATGAACGAATCATTGATCCGAAGACTCGGTTGGCAGAAGAACGAAACATTGATCCGAAGACTCGGTTGGCAGAAGAACGAAACATTGATCCGAAGACTCGGTTGGCAGAAGAACGAAACATTGATCCGAAGACTCGGTTGGCAGAAGAACGAAACATTGATCCGAAGACTCGGTTGGCAGAAGAACGAAACATTGATCCGAAGACTCGGTTGGCAGAAGAACGAAACATTGATCCGAAGACTCGGTTGGCAGAAGAACGAAACATTGATCCGAAGACTCAGTTGGCAGAAGAACAAAACATCAGAATCAGAATTCGGTTTATTCGCCATGTATGTTATACAAACTCGGAATTTACTGTGGCAGGGAGGTGCAAACACTAAACATATATGAATCTTAAATTAAGTAAAGGTACAGAAGTTTAACTATTCCTAAAAACTAAACAATCTAAGAATAAAACAATTTAAATATAAAATAAAATATATATAAAAATAAGAATGAGCAGCATGAGTGGTCAACATAGTGCAATAGTGCAATCAGATACTGGGTTAAATAATGAATGAATGTCAATGGGAGTCCTTGGCCTTGTTGAAGAGGCCAGTAGCAGATGGAAAGAAACTGTTCTTATGGTGTGAGGTTTTGGTCCTGATGGACCGCAGCCTGCTGCCGGAGGGGAGTAGCTGGAACAGGGAGTGGCCAGGGTGGGAGGGGTCGGCCACAATCTTCCTCGCTCGCCTCAGGGTCCTCGAGGTGTGCAGGTCCTCGAGGGAAGGCAGATTGCAGCCGATCACCTTCTCAGCAGTACGGACGATACGCTGCAGTCTGCTCTTGTCCTTGGCAGTGGCAGCAGCGTACCAGATGGTAATGGAAGAGGTGAGGATGGACTCAATGATGGCTGTGTAGAAGTGCACCATCATTGTCTTTGGCAGGTTGAATTTCTTCAGCTGCCATAGGAAGTACATCCTCTGTTGTGCTTTCTTGGTGAGAGAGCTGATGTTCAGTTCCCACTTGAGGTCCTGGGAGAGGATGGTGCCCAGGAAGCGGAAGGACTCCACAGTGTTGACTGGGGAGTCGCACAGGGTGATGGGGGTGAGTGGGGCTGTATTCTTCCTGAAGTCCACAACCATCTCCACTGTCTTAAGAGCAGTGTTCTGGCTGCACCAGGTCACCAGGTTGTCAGCTTCCCACCTATAGTCAGACTCGTCCCTGTCAGAGATTAGCCCAATGAGGGTGGTGTTGTCCGCAAACTTCAGAAGTTTGACAGACGGATGACTGGAGGTGCAACTGTTGGTGTACAGGGAGAAGAGCAGAGGGGAAAGGACGCAGCCCTGAGGAGATCCGGTGCTGATGGACCGGGAGTCAGAGACTTGTGTTCCCAGCTTAACGCACTGCTTCCTGTCAGACAGGAAGTCTGTGATCCACCTGCAGGTGGAGTCGGGCACATTCAGCTGGGAGAGCTTGTCCTGAAGCAGGGCGGGGATGATGGTGTTGAAGGCAGAGCTGAAATCCACAAACAGGATCCTGGCGTAGGATGCTGGGGAGTCCAGGTGCTGTAGGGTGAAGTGGAGGGCCATGTTAACGGCGTCATCCACCGACCTGTTGGCTCTGTAGGCAAACTGCAGTGGGTCCAGGAAAGGGTCGGTGAAGGATTTGTGGTGTGCCAGCACAAGGCGCTCAAAAGACTTCATAACCACAGAGGTCAGGGCGACGGGTCTGTAGTCATTGAGTCCTGTTGGCCTTGGCTTTTTGGGCACAGGGATGATGGTGGAGGACTTGAGACAGGCTGGCACATGGCATGTCTCTAGGGAGGTGTTAAAGATGTTGGTAAACACCGGAGACAGCTGGTCAGCGCAGTGCTTGAGGGTGGCAGGAGAGACAGAGTCCGGCCCAGCTGCTTTGCGGGGGTTCTGCCTCTTGAAAAGTCTGTTAACTTCACCCTCCTGAATGGAGAGAGTCGTCACTGTAGAGGGGGGGAGGGGGGAGGCCACATGGGTGGGAGGGGGTAGATCAGGACAGTCCAATTGTCTTTCAAATCTACAGTAGAACTCGTTCAGGTCGTTGGCCAGGCGGGAGTCGTTAGTGGAGTGGGGGGCTCTGGGCTTGTAGTTGGTAATCTGCCTGAGCCCTCTCCAGACAGAAGCAGAGTCGTTAGCAGAGAACTGGCACTTCAGTCTCTCTGAGTACAGTCGTTTACATTTAGTCATTTAGCAGACACTCTTATCCAGAGAGATCCAGTTTAGCCTCTCTCACCGCCTTGCTAAACCTGTTCTTCGACTCCTTGAATCTGTCTCTATCCCCACTCCTAAATGCTTCCTCCTTCTCTGACCTCAACCTTCTGAGCTCTGCTGAGAACCAGGGCTTGTCGTTGTTGAAGTTCATCCTGGTGCGTGTTGTAATACAGCAGTCCTCACAGAAGCTGATGTATGATGTCACAGCCTCTGTGAGTTCATCCAGACTATTGGTAGCAGTCATGAACATATCCCAGTCAGTACAGTCCAAGCACGCCCGCAGATCCTCCATAGCCTCACTGGACCACTGTTTTGATGTCCTCACAACCATGGCATGGTCAGAGTGACCCAGTGCTGCACGAGGGACGGCGTGGTAGGCTCTACTGACTGTAGTGTAACAGTGATCCAGAGTGTTCTCTTCTCTGGTTGGGCATTTGATGAATTGTCTGTATTTAGGGAGTTTGTGGCTGAGATTACCTTTGTTAAAGTCGCCGAGTACGATAACAAGGGAATCCGGGTTTGCTCGCTCCACACTCAGAATCTGGTCGGCGAGCATGCGTTGGGCCTCTTTAACCTGTGGACCTGGCGCCATGTAGACTCCGACCAAAATGAGTGACGCAAATTCTCTTGGCGAGTAAAAAGGTTTACAGTTTATAAAAAATGATTCCAGATCCGGAGAACAATGTTGCAGAATCACTGTCACATCTACACACCAACCACTGTTGATGTAGAAACAAATACCACCGCCTTTGGTTTTGCCGGAGAGTGCAGTGTCCCGGTCAGCTCTCACGAGTTGAAAGCCTGCCAGATGTAGTGCGCTGTCCGGGATCAAATCGCACAGCCATGTCTCCGTGAAGCACAAAACCGAAGATGAAAGAAAGTCTCTGTTTTTCACCATCAGTAGCTGAAGTTTGTCCATTTTATTGCACAGTAAACGTACGTTGGAGAGGAAAAAACTTGGAAGCACTGTTCGGATTCCACGTCTGTGTAGCCGAACTAGCGCTCCCACTCGCTTTCCCCTTCTTCGGCGTTTCACTGCATGGGCAAAGCCTAGCGCGGCACTGGCTAGAATTCTCACTAAATCTGCCGCTGGAAGCAGAAAAGTGGGAAATAAATCTACAGGAGTTGTAGCCCTGATGTTTAGAAGTACTTCTCTTGTTAGAGAACCCCGGAAATCTTGGCAGAACACTGAATTAACAGACAAAACAAGACAAAACATTGATCCGAAGACACGGTTGGGAGGTGAACGATTCGTTCATCTGCCGGGTACGAGTCTTTGGATAATTTTCACGTGACCTGCATAGGCTCAGTACTGGTAGCTAGAGGAAACAGAAATGATTCGTTCATTTTGACTGGGTCTTCGGGTACGGGTCTTTGGATAATTTTTCACGTGACCTGCATAGGCTCAGAAGAGGAAACAGAAAGGATTTGTTTACCTCGTTCACTTTCGCGTGACTAGGTTTCGTAAGACATGAATAATATTCGTTCACAAGTAATAATTACAGGTTTCGTTATTTATTTATTTATTTTTTGCACTTTATTTTTTTTCAAAGTTGTTTTTTTTTTTTTCACAGATACAGAGGAACAGAAAAGTAAACACACACACACAGACTGACAGAAAATAATACAAAAACTAAAAACTTAACAATCATGAACATGCTGGATTGCATTGATTCCACAAAGTGATCCTGAGACATATACAGTTTTCAACCATCAACCTGTCATTGACATTTAAAAAGAGTCCATTTCACCCATTTCTCTTCACGTTGTTCTGCCTGTACTCTTAATCTATGTGTTAGTTGTTCCATCACATACATCTCATTCACAATTTTCAGCCATTCATCTCGAGTTGGGGGACCTGGTTTATACCATCTTTTTGTAATGGCTTTTTTACAGGCCGCTATCAAAATTTTGAACAAGTATCTGTCTGATCTTGCCACAATATTTCCAGCCATATTACCAAAATAAAGTACTGTACATGAATTAGGTACTTCGTAACCCAGGATGCTGGTCAAAGTCAAGTGCACATCTTCCCAAAACTGAATAATGTCTGAGCAGAGCCAGAAGACATGATCTACATTTACAGCACCACATTCTCTCCAACATGGTTGGGACACTGATACAAATTTGCTCCTAAGTTTGGGAGTAATAAAAAATCTTATTATATTCTTCCAACAGTGTTCTCTCCATGAACGTGATGATGCAGTAGATTGCTGGGTTCTCCATATATGTAGCCAATCTTCCTCAGAAATATTCACACCCAACTCTTTTTCCCATTTCTGCTCTCATAGGAAGTACTTTACTCTCCATTAATTGCTGATACAAAGCAGATATTATTCTGAATCTCCCTGAGTTGTATGTTCCTATTACAATTGAAATTACACCATTTTTGTCCTGGTTTGTATTAGGTTTTACCTCCCTCTCAAAGTAGTCCCTTAGTTGCAAATATCTGAAATGATCCCGGTTATACAAAGCAAACTTTTCTTTCATCTGCTGAAAACTGAAATTACCCTCTTTTGTTACTGTACACAGTGCTGTTATTCCATTTGGTATCCACTGTTTGAATCTCTGGTCAAGAGTGTTTGGAATGAATTGTTCGTCATAGGCTGCCCACCTAAGTAGTCTGAGATCACCCTCTAATTTATATTTACGTGTGGTGTCATACCACACTTTGAATGTAAATATGGTGATCCTGTCCATCTGTTTAATTAAATCTTTAGAGTCCTTACCACCCCCAATGAGACTTTGGATTTCCCTTCCTTGTATATATTGTTCAAGGTTTTTCCATTTAGCCTCATAGCGTTCATCACACCAGCAAACTATAGGTCTAATCTGTGCAGCATGAAAATATTCCTTGAGGTTTGGTAACGCCATTCCCCCTTTATGTTTCCCAAGTTGAAGAGTCTCAAATCTGATTCTCGGTCTTTGTCCATTCCATATGAACCTTGAGATCATTTTGTCCCATGCTCTAAATTGTTTTTCAGGTATCTCAATGGGAAGAGCCTGAAAGAGGTAGAGGAGTCGTGGGAGAATATTCATCTTTATGGCCTCTATTCGTGAACTAAAGTCCAGGGACAGGACAGCCCACCTGTTTATATCATTCTTGATAGTTTTGTCCATTTTAACTAAATTGGCTTCATATAAGTCTTCCATCCCCCTTGTTATAGTTACCCCAAGGTATTTCATTGTTGATGATTTCCAGTTTAGATTGTAGTTTTGTTGTATAGCTTTGGATGGGGAATAGTTCAATGTTAATATCTGAGTTTTCGTCAAGTTCAACTTATAACCAGAATAAAAACCAAAGATCTCAAGTTGGTTAATTTGTACAGGAAGACATGTGTCTGGGTCTTGGCCTGGTCTTGGCTTGGTCTAGGTAGCAGATCACATCATCAGCAAAAAGCCCAATGGTGTGGTCTTCATTCCCAACCTTAATACCCTTAAGATCCTCATTCTGTCTAATTGCTTGCGCCAGCGGTTCTATAAAAATTGCAAAAAGTGTTGGTGATAGGCAACAACCTTGCCTGGTAGATCTCTCTAATTGTATGCTCTCTGTCAGACTGCCATTTATTTTAATCCTTGCAGTTGGTTTTTGATAAAGTGTTTTAATGCATTGAATGGCCTTCTTGTTCAATCAAAAATTTTTGAGGACCTGATAAAGAAATTCCCAGTTTACACAGTCAAAAGCCTTTTCAGCATCAAGGCTTATTAAGGCTGCACTGATGTTGTTGTGTCCAACATGCTCAAGAATATGTAGTGTTCTTCTTATATTATCATGGGTTTGATAAAGCCTGTCTGGTCTTCATCTATAATGTAATTCATAAAGTGATCAAATCTTTTTGTAATAATTGAGGTATATAGTTTGTAATCTACATTGAGTATAGATATAGGTCTGTAACCTGAGCAGGATTCATTGTTATTCCCCTTAGAAATCACTGATATCACAGCTTCTGTCCAGGATGGAGGTAATTCCCCATTCTCAAGTGTGTGATTGAAAGATGCCTCAAGTACTGGTATAAGTTGTTCATTGAATGTTTTGTACCACTCTGATGGTAGACCATCACTCCCGGGAGATTTATTTGCCTTTAGTCTACTCACTGCTTTTTCTATTTCTGCTCTTGTAATTGGAGAAGTCAGAAGACCATTCTGTTGTTCCCCAATTGCTGGCAAGTCCAGTGTCTGTAGAAATGCCTTAATTTGCTCAATATTAGCCGATGGAGGTTGGCTATAGAGATTCTTATAATAGTTTCTCAAATTAGTTTCAATCTCCTTAGGCTCATAGGTAATTTTATTTGTGGTTACATCCCTTATCTTATGGATCGTCCTATCAGCCTGTTGTTTTTTTAAATCTTTTTGCTAGTAATCTAGTGGCCTTAGGCCCCACTTCATAATAAGATTGTTTTAAGAATCTTGTCTTCTTTTCAATTTCTATGTTTAATAGTTTATCTATACTATTCCTAGCTTCTTTAATTTGAGGAATTAGTGAAGGGTCGCCTGTTCTCTTGTGTAGATGTTCAATCTCAGTCAGTTTCTCCTTTTCTCTCCTGTAGGTTTCCTCTTTAGCTTTTTTAATAGACGCTGTCTTAGCTATTAGCCTCCCTCTTAAGACTGCTTTAAGAGCATCCCACAAAATAACAGGGCTAACCTCTCCATTGTCATTTTCAGTTAAGTATGTTTTAATCTCTTCTTTTATTTCCTCGACAAGTGCTTTATCATTTAAAATACCAACATTTAGTCTCCACAATTTTCTTTTCTCTTGTGGTTTTAGTTGGATTTTCAGGTACACTGTACAGTGGTCAGAGACATCAGCTCCTTCAATTTCACACTCCTTTACTCGGTATAAGTCCTTTTTGTTAATAAAAAAGTAGTCAATTATGGCATAGCTATCTGTGGGGCTGAGTAGTGAGTATAGTCCCTCTTAGAGGGGTGGAATTCCCTCCAGAGATCAGCTATACCAAATTCTTCGAATGTAGTTTTGACCATTGAAGTGACTTTGTTGTTTTTTTTCTTTTTATTTGTCGTATCTAGTTTATTGTTCATCACAATATTGAAGTCGCCCCCACAAACTAATATTCCTTCTGCTTCCAATATTATGTTGTTGAGCAAAGATTTGAAGAAATGCTTTCCACTGTCAGGTGGGGCATAAACATTAACCAGTGTCATTACTTCATTCTCTAATTTTCCCTTTACAATAATAAATCTTCCCTTTTTGTCACTAATTATTTTGATACATTCAAATTTGACTGAATTTGATATTAGTATGATTACTCCTCTTCTACCGCCTTGACGGAAGGAACTATGGAATGTATTGGTATAGCCAAACTTCTTAAGTTTCTCACTTTCCTGCCCAGACAAGTGTGTTTCCTGTAGGTATATAATTTGAGCTTTGTCTTTTTTCAATTTGGTCATTACCTTTTTACACTTAATGGGATTATTAAGACCATTAACATTCAATGGCAGTATCGTAATGCTATTCTCTATCATTTCTGTGGTTGTAATACTGCAATCCAGACCTTAACATAAAAACACTAACAGTAAGTGAACTCTGAACTATAAATTGAACATAAAACATTGTGACTTCCAAAGAAAAGGATGAGTTTAGCCATCCTCTATGTTCCCTGTTGGTGGGAGGAGGGAAAGGTGCCTTATGCTCGTAGGGGCCCTCCCTAGTGGTGAGAAAATACTCGTTCCTACTAGAAATGTCCAACATTCGGCGCTAAGGCCATTTCCTCAATCGGTTTTGAAAGATAGACTTGCTAGAGTCTGTAGTCTATATATATACATATATGTCGCCCTGAATCGATTGTAGTTCGCATCAAAAGGGGAAGAAGAGAAAAAAACAGCAACAAAAGAACAGGCTAGCAATAGGCGGAAACCCTGCCTTCAAAATTATATGCAATCTAAATAGATTATAACAGAGACTCAGTTCGAATGGGAATCTAATTCAATGTAGATTTATGTGTATTCTAATAACCAAAATAATACCTCTATTTTTATGTCTCTTCAAAAATGAGCTTACGATTTCTTCTTTCTTTGAGCGTTTATCTCCCTGGTCCGTCAGTCATGGTCCCTTCTAAACTCTGTGAGTCTGTCCCTTGCACGGTGAGCTGCTCTGCCTGAAGTGGTGGTTTTCCATGGGAGTAGCTCATTCAGCCGTTCCTCAACGACCGTTGCAGTGATTGTCTTCTCCACAGTGACCTGGTATCCTCGTCTATTCAGGTCCTCGGCCGCCTCATCTGCACTCCCGTAGATTCGTAGCCCAGTTTCCCAGTGGACGCGCATCCTCGTGTAGGGTGTCTGGAAACGGATCCCCTTCTCCTTCAATATGGTTTTGATCGGCCCATACGCTTTGCGTTTCTTCACGATGTCAGTTGCATAGTCATTATCAAAGTAAATTCGCTGTCTATCGATCTCAAACTTCGTCTGCCAGGCTTTCTGAAGAACCAACTCTTTGACTTGGAATTGAAGAAATTGAAGTTCACTATTATCGATCTAGGAGTTGCTGTCGCAGCTGGCTTAGGGATCAGTGCACGGTGCGCCCGCTGTATCTGAAGGTCAACTCCAGGTGGCAGACCGAGCTGTTTTTCGAGCAGTTCGCTTACAAAGTGAGCGACTGATTTTCCTTCTTTGCCTTCTGGTATTCCATAGATTCGCAGGTTATTTCGTCTAGAGCGGCTCTCCAGATCAATCATCTTGTCCCGCATCTCCGTGCTTTGTTTCATCACTGTTATCAACGTGTCTTTCAATTCCAGGCAGACTGACTCCAGATCGGCTATGCGTGTTTGCGCCTCCGTAATGCTAGCATTCTGACTCTGCAACTCATGCAGAACTTCTACTTTGAATTCGGCAAGGTCATCCTTCATAGACTTCGTGACATCGCTTTTAAATTCACTTAGGTCCTTTCTCATGTCCTGTTTGAAATCGTTCAGCTCATTAGAGAGTTGTGACAGACTTTCTAACACATTGCTAATGCTAGCCTCGTTACTCCTACACGTGGCCATTTCTTCCTCTCCCTCTTTCCCATTTCCTGACTTTTTAGGGATCTTTTTGTCGTTCTTTTGACTCTTTTGCATCTTCCCTCCTCTCACATTGGATTTTAGATGTATATGATTCTGATATTTTTTAATAGGAGGTATTTTTTTTAAACCGATTAGAGGAGCTCTCTACTATGTGTCCATCTCGCTCTAGCGCCACCGGAAGTCTCGTTATTTATTTATTTTGTACTTTACTTTCAGTGCAGTGTAATTGTTTACCGTGATAATTAGGTGTCAGGTGGCTGAGCGGTTAAGGAATCGGGTTGGTAATCAGAAGGTTGCCGATTCGTTTCCCCGCCGTGCGATATGACGTTGTGTCCTTGGGCAAGGCACTTCACCCTACATACCTCGGGGGAATGTCCCTGTATTTACTGTAACTCGCTCTGGATTACAGCGTCTGCTAAATGACAAAAAAAAAGTTTTAATGCTTGTGTGATAATAATTGACTATTTCAAATCATACAAACTGTCATGATGCATTATTTTAATTTTAATTATCTGCTGGTTTACATGCACAGGCCTACATGAGAATATGATAAATGTTTGCAGTGGACGAATTTAGGCCAGGGAATTGGCTATAAAATGTTGAGCAACAACCCCCCCCCCCTCTAATTTAAATTAAAATAGATCGGATACCCTTCCATGACATCCCAGAATATCCATTTTCTATTTGAAACTATGTATTGTCATACATTATGTCTGTGGAAAGGTTTAAGGGCCTAAGTCTAGCACAGAGTATGAGTAGTGTGGCAGCATGGCAACACAAAGACAAAACAAGTCAGTAAGTAGTAGGAATAGGCAGTAGCTATTGAACTACAGCTGGATGATACTTACGCTTGGTCAAATTTCGGGTCTAGGTCTATAAAAAAAGCCACTCTCCTTCATCTCGCTCGGTATCATCATCGATAACGTTAACATTATCCGAGAGCTCGGTCCATCAGAGTCTGAGGTGTTGCCGGACGACACGAGTCTGACACGTTCTCCTCAGAAGCCTGAGGCTCAGGTGCCAGAAAGTACTCATTGATCACAATCTGCTGACAGCACCACATTGCTGTTCAACAACCAAAAAATGTTTTCGTCACAGTGTAACAGGCCGAAGTATACCCCCGGTCCGGGGGTTAAAGAGGCCTAGGCTAGATTATACCCCGGGTATATTATGGCCTAGACATTTACATTTACTCATTTAGCAGACACTCTTATCCAGAACGACTTACAGTAAGTACAGGGACATTCCCCCCGAGGCAAGTAGGGTGAAGTGCCTTGCCCAAGGACACAACGTTATTTTGCACGGCCAGATGGCTGAGCGGTGAGGGAGTCGGGCTAGTAATCTGAAGGTTGCCAGTTCGATTCCCGGCAGTGTCAAATTACGCTGTGTCCTTGGGCAAGGCACTTCACCCTACTTGCCTCGGGGGGAATGTCCCTGTACTTACTGTAAGTCGCTCTGGATAAGAGCGTCTGCTAAATGACTAAATGTAAATGTAATCCCTTCAGAGTGAACATTCCCGTTATGACTATGTTCAGCTAGATTACAGGTATCTAGCTACTGTGGTGTACCTGGCTTGCTTTGCAGTGGCTTGCAGTCTAGCTAAAGAGATAATCAGCGTCACGACTGGGTTGATCGCTGTGGCTGGATTCAAAATTCTGAACGTGCACTTACCAGCACAATGTCTTATCCTAGTGAGCTATTCACAAAGCTAGAAAGATCTGTGTTCAGTTACTGTATAAACAAAATAGTTGTTTCTCCTTTGGCAAGCATTGTCATATTTGGACCAAGTTCAAACAGCTGTAATTCAGTCATCTTTTGATATATCAAGGTGAAATGTTGCACTGTACTTCAGAGTGATGTCATCTTGAAGCCTGTTAGATTTGAAAAACTATCAGTCAAAATGACATTTGATTTATTGACACATAGATATGGAAGCAATGTGTACATTTACATAAATGCACCCCTTTCAGCCATGTTTTATTCAATTCCTTATTCCTTTTCACCCTATATAGACAGACATGTATTCTGGACGTACGGTTCAAGAGAATACCATTTTTGTAGGTTTTCCCAAATTTTCACTGGTGGACCTTATAGGTCCTTTAGGCGTTTTTGGTCCCCATGAAAAATAAAGCATGTATACACATTTTCAGGCATTTTGGAGTAATGGGGCGCTGGGGAAATCACGTAGACTTTGGGCGTGGCTTATAGTGCCACCTATGGGCGTACATGGGCCATTAGCGGTCTAGGAGTAGTGATTGTATCATTGGGCCTGCACATAATGAGTGGTGGAGATGAGAAGTTAAAGTAGTGAAATTAGTTTTAGTGAAACAAGCAAGGCACATTTTTTTGTGTAATGGGTTTTTGTATTTTTTCTTACAGAGGGGCCAAGACTTCTACGAGGGAGTTAGAGCTGGTAAGATTATTGACTTTGAAACTCCTACTAAAGGCCGATTTATACTACTCCGACTCTGTTACAGACAGACGGACGGAGTTGGACGGATTCATTAAATTTATAGTACTCCGAAGGCTGTCGGTGCTGAAAACAATTCACCGCCAGAAGAGTAGGTGGCGCTGCACTGCGATGCTAGCTAGGTTATCGAAAAGTCGGAGCAAATTTACAAATTAGACGTTTCATCAATAAAATAAGCACATTTTCAGCAACTACACTGCCCATTTCTTGTCACATTTGAATTCAGATGCTGTTTTACATGTACTGTTTAGCTGAAATATGAATTGTAAAAACTTACAGCAATGACAGCCAATCAATCAAAGGATTCTGTTTGTCTTGTTGGTCACGGCAACCCCGTCCCTGACGCAAGCAGTTCTTAATACGGACCAATCACAGCCAAGTGGTATCCGTAAAATTACGGACAGGCGGACGGATAGTCAGGAAAATAAACGGAGTAGTATAATTCTGCCTTAACTATTATACTATTTTTTATTTAATTTAAATGAGATTAGTACTTAATTCATTGGAAGCTTAACTTGCCTGTTCGCTCCACTTGTGCAACTTGCAGGCTCAGTCTCTTTGTTTATGATAATGACTGTGTGTGTGTGTGTGTGGGGGGGGGGGTACATTTTATTTAAACAGAAGTAGTTGCCTAAAGTGTTTTGGTTTGACCACTTTAGAAGGCATTTTCTATTTTAGAATGATTTCATTTGAAAAGTGTTTGCCGTTTTTGCCACTTTGTGTTGCCAGTGCTCATAAACAAGGATCAAAATCCGAAATGGAATCCCTCGACACTGGAAGAGGTGTCAGTGCAGGATGTGGATGAATGTTTCTCCTCCTTGGGAGACCAGGATCTTCGACTCAGAGGCCCAAGACAGCATTCACCCTCAGTTCTCCACCACCTATGAGTCCCACTGTCACACTCTTGCTAATGAACATTTCTAAATGTTTGTTAGTTTACTACACAATACCCTAACAGTGCAGTGCTACAGTAACAACATTCCCTGAAATAAGATAGAAGCTGGCTTGCCAGAAGCTATTTGGCTATTAAAAACAGGATTTGTTGGTTTGTCCAGTGTTTGTGATGACTACAATTAAAACAAACTAATGTCCCCTTCAATAGGACATAGCTGTGAACAGGTCAGAGGTGAGCAATAACATTGTTGCAGAAGCAGGAAGAATCAGAAAAAGGAATTATTCAAGTTGTGTGGGTGGTCTCTTGGGTAAGGCAGAACAGAGTACTCTAAAGAGAAACAATAGCTAAGTGTTTCTCTCAGTACACCTGAAAAGTCGGCCAAAATAGGCAATGTTTGTAGCTCAGGCATATTAGGATTATTAGTAAAATTTGATTTGTTCTCGCACTGGTACAAAGCTAACATGTGAGGCAAATAATTGGCTGCACTCTTCAGTAGAGCTGTACTCTGTTAATGATTGTTGAAATTAAGCAATATGGAGTAATATGATTTATTAATCGACAGAGTCCGGATTTAGACCGTTCCCATTTATTGAATAACTACCTGTAGTCCCCGAAAAGGTCTTTTGGATTTGAAAGATTGTCTTTACTATAACCAAGCATCAACGAGAATGTATTACATGGCTAGTAATACATTGCATGTGCATTTAATAGGATTCATGTTCAAATGAGACGCTTCTTTAGAAAGTTATTGCATACATGGTTGCAGTCCTCTTTTACTGTCTATTTAATGTTGTGTTACCAATATGGGCCATATAATGCTGTCTAAATTTGATTAAATTATATCGTTTTTTCAAGCAAATCAATATAGCAGCTTTCGAGGGCTCTCTGGAACAAGTTGACGTTACAACAGTTCCTGAACAAAATAGTATAACGTTCTCTATATTAAAAAAATTGATGAATTGTGTCGAAACATATATTTGGGTACCTATCCCAAGGATTGTCTGTTAATGATTGCTTGGGGTACTGGATATGAACGTGGTTCTTTTGATTATTTCTGAGTTCCGGTTGTCATAAAATGTCAAATGTTGTTGCATTCTTTACTGTGCTTATTGTAACTGTTACCTGGTACATTGTGTGCAGAGCAAATTGAACTGATTAACATCTTTAAGTGGGGAAATGTTTATAACAATGACATATTCCGCCTAAATATATTATTGTCTTTTGGATGTATTTAAATGAAGGGGGTTCTCAGATACCTAGCACAGCCATCTCAAATAACTGTTTTGCAACACTACGTGGCAAACAGAAATTGGGGAGGATAGGAGGAAAAGCACCCGCTACGTAGTGTAACATGTTCAAGTTAGTTCTTATGTTCAAATGTAGCAATAATTTGATAATTTGACTAGCAACCTAACTTACTATAAAACTAGGGTCAGGTAATGCACCTAACGTTTATACCCATCTTCATAAGTAACATACTATCAACAGTGTATAGCTATCGATCATATTACAACACAAAGGATGAATATTAAAAAAGGGGCCAGGTGAACGGGAAGACAGACACATCTAGTCACTAAGGCTCTAGATCAGTGGTTCCCAACCCTGGTCCTCAGGGAACACCTGTCCTGCATGTTTTAGATGTTTCCCTGCTCCAACATAGCCTGGTCCTAACCAGACTCTCGTACATTGCATTTGTACAGAGAGTCTGGCCTCGCTCCATTGACAAGCGTTGACTTCCTTGTAGGCGGGTACTATGTTGAAGTTTAAAACTATTGGATCTGCCTAGAACCACTCTGGATCTGCCATAACCAATCGCTAGCGTTCGCCTTAGCCAACTCCTTCACCACGGAGCTAGCTGCCGTAGCTGGAAAACCTAACTTTTCCCGAACCCCGTGGGGAGGAGGGCCACAACATCATGACCACCAACAAAACTCAGCAAGGATTGTTCTTGCTCCGGCTTTAACTTATGGATATTCGGCAGCGTTGCCACAACCGCAGAATAGCTTCGCTCGCATCTTTCTCCGCCGCCATTACTGAACTACAACTCAAACTAGTGCACAACATCAACGTCATCGTTCTCAGCCACTTCCTCTGTTCGCTGATTCGGCGGTAGAAAATCAACCTGAAAAATCTCACTTACGTACCTCATGGCCAGACCTATGTACAGAAGCAAAAATAAAATTGAGCGGAAGTACGTAGGAGGGCAGAGCCAGGCTAGCTCCAACACACCTGATTCAAATGAATGGGTCATTATCCAGCTCTGCAGAAGCCTGCTTATGACCATTCATTTGAATCAGGTGTGTTGGATATAAATATATAGGCTATCCTATATTATAGATTATTTATCTAAACTTTAGAAATAAATTAGCTAAATTACTTTGAAATTTAGTGTGAGCCCAGAACAAATTGGTCGTTCTTTGCCAGTTTCTTCACTGTGTGTTGCAGATAAATTAGTTTCAGGCTGGAATTAAGCATTGGAAATGTGTGTAATGGATGCAAATAAAAGTGTGACCATGCTTTGATCCATCTCATACAACAACTGCTGTGTTAAACAAAGAAATTGCAACCATGTAAAAAAAATCATGGTTCAGGCAGGAGGACTCAGTAGTAGTATTTACTTGATACTTTATTACACACGATACAATACATCATTGTAATACTTGATTTGGCATCAAGGTTCTGCTTGCATCGGCTCCCTGCTGCACCCAACGGAGACACCGTCTCGACATCCGAGCAGAGACGCATTCCCCCTATGAAAGGAAACACAGAACCAAGGGTGGAGGCCGGGGAGGCGGAGGCAGCTGGATGACTGATGTCTGTGTTGCACTAGCAATGCATATGCCGGGATACCCTGCTATATACCCCCCTATTAGGAAGGTGTGCCCCGACTGCGTGATATGACGAGTTGCTAGTGACGCGCTTGTGTCCTTGCATGAACCAGCTCCGCTTGATTTTATGAAACAAGGGCGTAGGTTTGATTTCAGTTTTTGTGTGTTCTACGCTCTTAATTGTTATGGAAAAGTTGTAACAGGCCTAGCATCGTTCCAAAGAAAACTGAAGATTTATGAGATTCAGAAAAATAGCCTTGTCTTTAGCATGGAAAGCCTTGTCAAAAGAAGCTTCAGATGATGGAAAAAGCAAGTCTAATGATACAATTTTGAAAATGTGGCTTTGAATGTAGGACTAAACTTCTAATCAAAAACACACAAACACCCCCCAAGAAGACCACAACGCCCCCCCCCCCTAGATGGAACGGCTCCTTCTAGATGGAAATGAACAACAACTTTTACACAACACCCTCAGATTTTATAAGGAAACCAAGAGAAAGATAACAGGTAGGCAAATTTGGTTGATCTTTTTGTTAACATTTTATATAAAGTCCATATGTGTAATGCATTATACAAGTACTTGTAATGAATTACAATGCAGTAATAATGCAGTATAAGCATAGTTACAGACACTTGTAAAGACTCATGATGTTATATAACAATACTATAGGCCTATATATATATATATTAGTGCTGTCAAACTATTAAAATATTTAATCGCATTAATGTCACAGTTAACTCGCGATTAATCGCACATTTTTATCTATTCTAAATGTCCCTTGATTTCTTTTTGTCCCATAATTTTTTCTCATTTTAATGCTCTTATCAACATGGAAAAGTGGATTCGATTGCATATGTAGCGTGCTTCACTCTGCGTTGTGTAATTTGATTGAAGACACTGCCACAATGATCGATCTGCAGGAAACGGTTTATTTTCTCCTATACACGAAGAGACAGTACAATTAGCTCTTCTGTGTACCTCGCTCCTAGCTCTCGGCCCCCTCGCTAGCTGGAGGTCAGGTCAAAGACAGCCAAAAGAGCAAAAGTAATAGACAGGCATGAAAACGGGTCAGGGGTGAAAAAGGTGAGAAGGATATTACCCCTCTAAGGGGGTCTGGGTGCATGCTCCCCCATAAGAAACATTTAAATATTCCATATTTTAAAGCATCAATCTGATGCATTTTGAGATACTTATTTTGCCAACCTGGGGAGAGCTGGAGAAACGTAACTTAAGCCATGAGTCAAAAATTATTATGGCCTCCTTACTAAGTATTATGCAAGCCATTTCATGCCAGCCTGTCACTGGGTCTAACATTTACAGTATATCAGGGCTTAATGCATAACCCCCACAAGAGATGGTGGACATGCTGTAACTTAACTTGTCTACTCTTCCATCATGATTGACAGCCAATACAAGTACCAGCGTACTTTGAAGTCAAATTGCGTACAGGTTCGCAGGTCTGCTTATTGATAGAACGGCAGGGACGGACTGGGAGTAAAAATAGGCCCTGGACTTTGATCCAGACCGGCCCACCAGAACCGGTCCCGTATACGCCACCACAGCGAGCGTCCTGCTAATGCATGCAAATTCTGACCGATGTGATGCTAGTTAGGGACTTCCATGCTTAATGCAAAAAAAATTTGGTCAGATTTGAGCAAAAAATAGTTTTTGGAGCTTGAAACAAACAAACAGAGCTGTTTGTCCAATTGGTAAAACGTTGTCTAGTGAAAGTAATTACGTTTACGTTTCTTAGCCTGATTTTCCATCTTTATATTGTCTCAAATTAGCTTTCGATCTGTCAGTGTCACTGTTGTGTGTAAGCGGCACTAAGGGCTGCATAGTTCATTTGGAATTTTCCACTGGAGCTTTAGCTAGCTGGCTAACGTTGCGTTCTCTCCTGCTGTGTTCAATGACTCAATTCATCAAGCTGTAGCTAACGTTAGCTAAGTCTATGTCAACAGAGCTCCTGGGTAACTTAACTTAGATATACCAGAAAATATAAAAATGATTGAAACCACCATTCACCAAATTCAGTCAGGTAAATCGCCGAGGCCAGTGCTTTCAGCTTCTGATGGAGGTCTGCACTGGTGATGCAAGGCTCTTCGCGTTAATATTTCCATGCACTCGCGCTCCCTTCTGACATGCGCACCTGTTCGCAGTTCACTGAATGAATATACCCCCCCCCCCCCCCCCCCCCCCCAAACAATTTCTCATCGAATCTACACGATTCACTTAGGTCACCTATTTTGGTTTCAAAACAGCGAATTTCGCCGAAAGGTGAGGGATTTTCATGTCTGAATGCATCAAAAACAACAGGTGCTGTGCACATATTCAGCGCACAACAGCACAACACACGATCCAATACAACACAATTTGGACAAAAGCAAAAGACATACCTATACACGAAGAGACAGTACAATTAGCTCTTCTGTGTACCTCGCTCCTAGCTCTCGGCCCCCTGAGTGAGCACAGTTGATGAGCACAACCTCATCAACCGCCGTCCCCACAAGTCACAACAGGCATGCTAGTTAACGAGCTCTAATATTTACACTAATTATTACATTTTACTATACATTTTACTTATTGACTTGGTTACAAAACATGAATATGAACCCGACATTTCACCACATTGAAAAAGGTAAAAGGTGTGGAAGTAGGCCAGACATTATTAGAATAATCTGGTGTATATTTGAGATTTTTTGACACAAATTTGAAAAAGATATTGAGATTAGCGAGGATTTCATGCTATTTTCATAGATTAGCGATTAAATGGAATTTTATTCAAAACTTTATTGAAAAAATAAAGGGTGTGGAAGTAAAACTGACATTATTAGAATAATCTGGTAACAGTTTGGTTTTTATATCCATAAAAATATTATAAAAGTCATAATTTTTCAAAATTGTATGGGTAATTTTCACCCGGTCCCTAACTCGACGCTGCAAAGTTGCGTTTTCCGAATGTGAGACGAATGTCGAATATGAAACTAACTTCACCTCGCTTAATATTATAGGGAATGTACCCAAAGTTGAATGCTAGTAAGGGGGCTGCATTACATTGCTAGTAACGTTTGCCTCAATGTAACTCCAATTAACTATATGGCCAACTTAAGTTATATTATATAGGCTACATTACCTGAAAAATCATTGACATTTTTTCAGTGTAGAGGTCCTCCACCCTGAGGCTCAGCCGCCGACTCCCCCGAAAAACAATGAAGCTCGCAGCCATCTGTGCACGTACTGAAAGGAATGCGCCTGCACCTCCACATTTCCCCCAGAATTCCACGACTTCATCAAAATATTACAATAACGAAACAATCACAATGAAACAAATCATTTTCCCGTTTTGGTTTTGAAACAGAAAAACCGCTACAGTAGCCTACTTGTGATTTTCTGTTGTTCTTTTTTCCCGTTTTTCCGTTCTGGTTTTAAAACAGAAAAATGAAAGAACGAAGGGTACACGGATTCACTACTACGTTTATGACTTTGACTATTCAAAAAACATACAAATAAAAGTTTGATCATTAATGTGGATGATCACATCAAAATGCCAAAACCCAAAACGGGAAATGCTATAGCATTCTGTTTAATCCACCACCACTTAATAACTTCTGTTAAACTTGTGGGTATCAAACGAACGACAAAATCACTCGGGAAATGCATGTCACGCTAACCCTATAGCTGCCATGCTGTTACGCTGCGCCACCACTCGTTTCTTCATTTAAAGTTTTACATCGGACCATTTCTTCTTAATTTCTGCCATGGTCCGGTTCTCTGAACCCACAGCATTTATGGCCCTATAATAATAATAATGATTTTATTTGTAATGCTCTTTACATTTAGCTAAATCTCAAAGTGCTACAGGTTAAAAACAAGAAAAGGTGCAAATAGTGACAGTTTTCCACTCCGCCGACTTTCTTTTGTCGCTAATACCTGATGACAGGCCGCCAAACAGGACACATTTTCTCACCTCCACCTCTGTTGCCAGAACCTCGATCTCACAGTCACCGTATTTCTTCGAATAAACGCCGCGGCGTTTAACGTTCATTTTTGGTGCGGCGTTTATTCGAGGGCAGCGTTTATTCGAAGACATACGGTAATTCAGACAAATAAATTACCTCAGGAGCGCCTCTTCTGGTATGAAAGCTGCGCAATCCTTTATACATGAGGCCCCTGATCTCTATAGCCAAAAGTTCAAAGCAGCTGCTTCAATCAACCCTTTCTAGAACTTCCCCTCAGGTCTTAAGACTCACACTACGCAACAGAACACGCTTTTATCGATGAAAAAATAATGTCATCGACAAAATTCTTAATGATCAATTAATCGATCGTCGATTAATTATGCCCATCCCTACTTGAAACACATTCCTTATATATAAAACACATACATTATAACTGTATTCTAAATTTCCACGACAGGAAGTAGTCGGTTTTAGCATCAGTTATGCGGGCAGAGAAGGATTTGAGGAGGGAGTGATACTTATCGAGGTCCAGACCGTCTTTGGACTTGCGCCATCTCCTCTCAGCTGCCCGAAGGATGGACCGTTCTGCACGAATCACATCCGTGAGCCACGGGCAGGAGGGAGAAGATCGCGCAGGCCTGGTTGACAGGGGACAGAGAGTGTCGAGTGATGCAGTTAGTGTGGATAACAGGGTGTTGGTGGCAGTGTCAGTGGGGTGGCACATAAACTCGTCAATGGGAGGGAGGGAGGATGTTACAATGGAGGAGAAATGGGAGGGGGATAGGGAGCGGAGTTTGCGGCGGAAAGTTACGAGGGGAGGGGGGGTAGGAGGAGTTGGAGGGAGAGAGACAGAGAATTGGACGCATGGTAGCTACCATATATATATATATATATATATACAGTATATAGGCTACCGTTTTACAGCTACATTTTTTAATTGTGGGATTTGCATAGGAAAGAGGTGAAAAAATGCTGCCTTGTTTATGATTAGCTTAGAAATAGTCCTCCTAAAGTTGGCTACCATGTAGCCTATTATACAAGAACAAGTAGCATTTGGGGCAAATGAGGTCTGCATATGAACCGCCCCAACATAAGCAGTAGAATTGAGAAATATAGGTTACTTAATTAACGTTGCAGTTACGGACTGGCAACGTCACAAAATTAAGTTGCTAGGAGGTCGCGGTTACGGACTGGCAACGTCACAAAACAACGTTGCTAGGAGGTCGCGGTTACAGACTGGCAACGTCGGAAAATGACGTTGCTAGGAGGTCGCGGTTACAGACTGGCAAAGTTGGAAAATAACGTTGCCACAACGTCGCGGTTACGGACTGGCAACGTGATTTTGTGACGTTGCCGTTACCTCATGGCGTCTTTCACCACAACATAACTTATATTTTGATGAAACATGAATTAAATAGCCTACTGACAGTTTCCTCAAAGCCTAAGACGAGGGAACCATAGGCTTGTAAAAATCGCCTCGGTTCGTCACTACAACTAGCAATACACTAGGAAGGCAGTGCGCGTTCACGCGTAGGGGAGTGGGATTCTGTGGGGGAGTGAGAATTCGGTCCAACCGGTACTCTCTTGCATTGGCAAATCATTATGAAATTTGAGATTTCTACAGTGAAAAACAAAACTTGGAGATATTGCTGGTACAACAACAATTTATTGTTAACCTATTTATTAACAACATAAATGCATAGCCTCGGGAACATATTTTATCAGGGGGGTGGCTTAATGTTGCGGGGCGGCAGGGGCGGACTGGGAGTAAAAATAGGCCCTGGACTCTTATCCAGACCAGCCCACCAGAACCGGCCCCCGTACGCCACCACAGCTGCCTGCTAATGCATGCATATAGTCTGTGTTTGATGTGATGCTAGTTCGGGAGTTCGATACTTAAAGGACAACTTTTTGGGCCTTTATTTGAGCGCAAAATAGTTTTTTGAGCTTTGTGTAAAATAAAAATGGCAGTTTTTTAATTGGTAAAACCTTGTCTAGTGAAAGTGATGTATTTTTTTCTCTATATTTTTCAGCCCCACCCTTACGTTTCTTATCCTGGTTTTCCATCGTTATTCTTCTCCCGGTGTTCCCGATGGCCAGTCCGCTACTGCGGGGCTATTCCGCTGTGGTGTATTTTAAAGTCATATCATTTTAAATTCTCGTGCTGCAGCACCCTCAGCACCCCTAGTTCCCGCAGCCATACATTTACATTACATTTACATTTATGCATTTAGCAGACGCTTTTATCCAAAGCGACTTCCAAGAGAGAGCTTTACAAAAGAGCATAGGTCACTGATCATAACAACGAGATAGCCCCAAACATTGCGAGCAGCCAAAACATGAAGTATACATTGTGAAAAACCAAATAAGTGCCAAGGGGAAGAACCATAAGAGCATGCAGTTAAACAAGTTACAATTAAACAACATGAAACTCAAAAAGTGCAATACATAAATGTAGTATTTATTTAAACAAGTTTGAAGCTCATGATTCGTAGCCTACCCGATGTTTCTGGTTGGAGTTGGACCTCTGTTGACGTGTCTGGCTCTGGCACACGCGTTCTTTTAGTGCCTTGAAGCCAGGCTAACATAATTACTTACAAACGAAAGTCGTTTAGTTTCTAGGTTCTGAAAGCAGCAGTGAAAAATATGTTTTACTCAGGCATCAGCTGATGCTGTCTAGATAACTTTTTCGAATCTAGCGTACCGGCACGCAAGAAAAGGTGCCGGTACACAAGAAAAGGTGCCGGTACGCTTAAGAGTAAAATGTAGAGGTGCCGGGGTACTGCGTACCGGTGAGCATGGGCGTCGCCACAATATAACCTGGGGGGGTCACGTCCCCCCCACTTTAAACAAAAGGTCGTTTGGACCCCCCCACATTTGCTATCAAAATATTAGTGCATGACGAGGTCTACTAATCCAACGTTCTTTCCATTGCTTCACAATCAAATCCGTTCCACTTTATCAGTAGGGGGAATACCCATAGCAATAGTAATCCATTCCGCGTTTTCCTGGTTCCTACACAAACAGACTCATCAGGCACACAGATTCATACTCTTTGATCGAAGCAGCTAGCACTCCAGGTATCGGCTGTTCGAGATGGACATAATTTTTTGTCGGAAGAGAAAAGTAAGTCAGAGTTGCCCAAATTTTCCCTTCAGTGGCCAAAGCACCTTTATGAGACATTCTCTGACTATAATAGCATGAAGTCACAAAGATCCTTCTGCAAACATTATGATTATAGCTAGCCTAGCTAGCTATTTACGTACAACTAGCACTAGGCAATACCATACTTTATTTACCCATTACAAGTGGAACAGCATTTGTTGATTTCTTAATCTAGGTTAAACAGAAAACTCATCTACAAAACTACATCAATAAATGTATAATGTGTAAATCCTCCTTTTAAGGCTTTTGCTCTCATTAAATGGAGAATAAAGTGCCAAAGTTGTCAGTGTCAGTCCTCTGTGTATTACACCAAAACATCCTGGCTATCACCAGACCAAGCTCAATCTTATTTAAGATTGCAGATCGAATGGGTTTACCCAGTCTACCAGAACATAATAGTAGCCAGTAATTGCAGACCATGCCGACTCCAAGGAAAAACAATGAAAGAGATATTTTTTTATTAAAAAAAAATAAAAAAAGGTAAATGCACCAGAATGCGGGAAATTGCATCTACATCTTTAAAAAAATTCTGGTGGAGAAACCCCCAGACTCCCCGGCAAAATGTCCCCCCCCCACTTTCAAAATGCTGCTGACGCCCATGCCGGTGAGTACCGACCCACTTCGAGTACTGCCAACGCCAAAAACACCTCTCCACCGCCGCGAACACAACCTTTAATCTGTCAAAGCATCTTCAACGGCAACATGTTAAAGATCCTGTAAAGTAAATTCCATGTTTTGCTTCTAAGTACATTATATACGTGTGAAATGAGTTCCTGAAAGCATGTGCAAAGCGTTAAAACTTTGTCACACTGAAATGTGGAGTTAAACCGAAGAACAGTTTCTCTTCCGTTTTCAGATGCATCTGTATGTTTCACTCATTGAACAAATAAATTCTAATTCTATATGTTCGGCTTGACATAGCGTCAAGCCGAACAAAACCGTATAGAATTAGAATTTATTTGTCCATTATCTGGGTCGGTGGTAGGCACTAGGCAGCGAGGGGCGGAGCTTCAGCTCCTTCAGGCGACACGCCCCCCCAGTCTCAAGCAGAGAAGACTGCTGATTTTTTCACGATTTCAAAGCCTAATTTAACATACTTGTCGGTGTTATTTTTTCATTCGAATTTGGATGGGTAGTTAATAACACATTATTCTGTGGTGTGGCGAACTTAAAGCTTGTTTCCAGGTCCACTTTACAGGATCTTTAAAAGCAGCCCCATTGAAGTCCATGGAAGCTGAGCTTCAACAGGGAAATGCACTGTGACGCTACGGGAATGTATGATAAGGAAATCAGTCAGTCGACCTGCTATATGTAGCTGATTCTGAAAGAACTCGTCTTCGATATGAACGTGTTCTAACGCATTTAAAATGTTAACACAATCGTAAATATTTGACCATTAATTTTTTGAAATTTTAGGGGACGCTGAGCTTCCCTTGCAGTCTTAAAGAAATCGCCACTGTTATGTTCACAACTTTTTTGTCAGTTTTGTGGTATTAAAAAGCACAAAAGAGAGATCTGTCCTCATTATAATAAGTATGAGTTGATTTGGGCATATACAGGGGCGTTGTTAGACATAAAATTCTACTGGGGCACAGGCCCCTATTCATATCCCTTTTTTTTCTTCCAAGCTGTTGCACAATGCACTACTAGGCTATAAAAACTCCCCTTGCTTAACCTACTACAACAGTTCAGGGACGCAAGTTTGATATCAGCTTTGGCAGGGACATCTATAGTCAATGCAAGCGCACATTTTTTTTTAGCTTCATGTAATATTGTTTTTATGTTTTAGTAAAAATAAGATGATCGGTAGGCCTATCATTTAGAAACGTTCTTTAGTTTTGCAATGTTTTCTTAGACTACCTCAATTCTAACTTGTGTGCCGAGTCCGACTCCTTGACTTCTGTGTGCGTGCTGCAGTGGCTATTTGGCAAGCTCAGATGAGCGCGCTGACATGCATCGGTTTGTGTTTTCGGTTAAACTGCTTTGATTTTACAAGCGTTGATTGGGATACTGCGTTTATTTTTTCTGGGATTATCAACCTAAATTAATGCATTGACAAATAAAGTAAATTGTGAAAACTCAAACTTTTGATTTTAGTGGGGCACAGCAGATTTATACTGGGGCACGTGCCCCAGTAAAAAGGGTCTAACGACGCCCCTGGGCATATACAGTATATTGTTATTTGGCAAGTGCATCTCAGGTGATGTCACAGAGTAATCCAAAAGTAATGTAACTAGTAGTGTAACTAGTTACTTTCAGCAGTGAGTAATCTAGTAAAGTAAAGCATTTTTTTTAAAGTAACTAGTAATGTGTAATCTATTACTTTTTTGAGTAACTACCCCAACACTGGTGACTGATAAGTAAGCTAATAGGCTACACTAGGTTTTAATCTAAATAAACGCATGATCAGACCGTGCATTAAAAAGTGCGTGTACCAAGGTTGTTTTCATGGAGACAACCCTAAACCATCATTTATTGTTGTGGAAAGAGTTAGCAAGATTAAGCTGATGCGAAAATAATAAAATGGATGAGAAAAAGATGCCAGGGGGAACTGAAAAAGCAAGGTAAAAAAGAAAGATCTGTCACTTCATAGGTTCCTGCAAGGGTGGGAAAAATATGTTTTCTCAAAAGCCCTGAATCTTTCAGGTAAAATTTGGGTTGTAATTTCCATAAAATATAACAATATGAGTCCAACGTAATGATTAAATTACATAAAGCTCCAAAAACTATTTTGCACTGAATCTAATGCAAAAAATCTCGTTTGCGCGCTATGCGCGCTCGCATTAATGTGAAGTTCCGATTTCAGCTCACATAAAAACCTTGACTAGGTCCTAGGTTCAGGTTAAACCCCGAATTTTCAACGTATGGCTCGGCCCCTGGGGGGATGGGCTGGTTTTGGCCATTACACTCCCGGGCTGAAAATGGGTCCCACTCTGGCCCTGATAGTATTTATATTTATTTATTTATTATTTCTATATATTTTATATATATAATTGCGCAGCTCCCATCCTGTCGGATGTACTGCAGTCAATTGTATGGTGTTCTCGATGGACTATTCCACGTGTATGGGGTTATTCGCGAATGAGACGGCTCTAAGAGCTGGCTCGCATATCTGAAGAGCTGACTCTATTTTCTACTATGTAGGCCTAAATGCGCACACACATTCGTTTCGACTGTCTGATCAGCCTCACATTCTGTTCCTGTAAATCATACACACGGTGTCAACCAAGTCCGAAGAGTAGTCAAAACTCGGAGGAGAGAGCCATAAAAAATCAATGCATTTTCAAGACATTGTGGTTAAGGTAGAGTAGGATTTCATTTAATAATTTAATTAAAATTGTTTTCACACCTATCATAGTCAAAGTCATAGTTAAAACATTTCTTTTGTAAAGAGCCGTTTGGGAGCCAAAAGAGCCGGCTCTTTTCAGTGAGCAGAGTCAAACGAGCTGGCTCACGAAAAAAAGCCGGAATGCCCATCATTAGTATGGGGTAATTGCAGGGGCGGACTTGGGGAAAAAGTGGCCCGGGAGTTACTGTCAGACTGGCCCACTCAATACATGGCGCGCGACCCACTCAGTACACGGCGCGTTGCCCACTCAATACACGGTGCGTTGCCCACTCAATGCATCGCAGGTATCAACCAATCAGTGGCCTACTTAAAATACCCATACACTTAACATTATTTTGGATGATTACAAAGAAATTACATCATATATATATTTTCTTACGTTGAACGTCCGAAGTCCGTAAGAACACATTTCAGAAGACACTTAGGAAAATGTAGCAGAAAAAAATAGGCACCATGAGTGTTAATACAGATCACGAGGAGTATACAACTCAGTCAGTGATTTTAAACGGTCCTAGAGCAAATTATACGTGTTCAAGCTGTGTAATATGGAAAATAGTTTGAGGTGCTGGCAATGTCAGAGGAAGGGCCGGTTGGTGATGGAAGTGGGCCGGTATTTTGGACCATCCAAACCCCGTCGGTATCCCCGATGGCCAGTCCGCCCCTGGGTAATTGTACGCAAGACGTGATATTTGTAATTAATGTAGGCCTACGTTTTTTATTTTTTTCAAACTACAATTATCGGCTGAATTAGACTTCCGTTAGAAAATAATTTGTGGAATTGTGGAGTCGCTGCGCCTTTTCTTGGACAATGTCACCCTCTTGTGGTCCGTGAGTTGACCTTCTAAAAAACATTAAAACTCAAGAGCTTGATCTAATTTCCTGAATGTATTCATTCAACATTTTGAGATTTTTCCCAAAGCTTTTTCCCAAAAAAATTAAATGTAGGCCTATAATGAAACCTACACCCCTGATGATCTCATATCACACATATAGGCCCCTAATCGATGTATCAAGGCTCTCTGGGTGTACCGTCAAATAAGATTTAAGTTGTATAGCATACGGTCCGTGTACGTGAGTTTAATTCCTTATATCATTATAACGGAACACGCATGAATACGAAAAACGTTTGAGTCAGTTTTTTCGTTTTTTTGCAAAAACGAAAAAACGGATTTTGACGTGTTATTTTGTTTTCTCGTTTTTTACACACAAACCATAAAACGCCTTTATATTTAGATTTTTCTCACGTGGGTGGAGCTAAGTGTGAAATTCCTATCATTGGCCAAATGTGTCGTCAGCACTACCTGTTCCTTCAAAGTAAAGGTTTCCCCCTTCTAACTCGATTAGCCTAATATAGGTTATCTATCAGTAACATTTTAGTCTATTCACGTTTATAAACTTGCCAATTACTCTTTATTGACTTGGGAGTTCGCCCTTCCAACTACTACTTTTTCATAATTGATGTAGGGCCTACCAAAATGCTGTAGGCCTAGTCGTGTTTTCCATTTATATTTGTATTAGTAATATTATAAGATCACAGCAATCAATTGTATTGGCCTGTTAGTGTGGTGGTGTTGCTGTAAATTGTTAGCTAACTGATTATGGATTAAACATTCCATTGAACTTCTTTCACATTATAAGATTAGATTAAACTTTGTCATTGAACAGTATAAGTATACAGTACAACAAAATGCAATTAGCATCTAACCAGAATTGCAAATAGTATTTACAAGTATTAAGTAGCCTACATTACACAGTATATGTATATTACAAGTGAAATACATAGATGTGCAAATGGATATTCTAAGTGGCATTGTAGATGCCAAATGAAGGCGAAGGTTGCATGGGCAACCAGGATGCGGAGATAGCCGTCGTCGGGTCACCGAGGTAGACATGCGTATGTAACAACTGTAAAAAGATATACATGATGGGAATTCTAAATGTGCAGAGGAAAATTTAATGTGCAAGGAGCATGTGCAACTAAAATGCAGGGATAGCAGCAGTGAGGTTCTAATGCACTGATGATCCTGCGCACCCTGCTCAGACACAGCTTGTGCATGCCACCAGGCGCTTGACCTCCTCCCTGTAGTCTATCACTGCCACAGAGTTTCATGCATTAACATTTCCCCCCACTCATCTACACATCATACTCCACACATGTAAGGGATACTTTTAAGTGGAAAGAAAAGTCACACTGTATTAATAATACAGTCAAGTTCCATGGGTAGTTTTGATGGAGAGTAATCGTTGGAGAGATATAGGTTAGGGCTCTCACTGGGCTACTCAAGGATATGTACCTTTTTATTCCTTAGACCAGTGGTCACCAGTCCTGTTGCAGGTGAGCTCCCTTTGTGTATAGGTTTCAATCCACATGGCCTTAGCTGCAGTTAGTGAGTGGTTGCACAACTAGGGTTTGCTTTTTTCTGTTCCTTTGTGATGCAACATTCAAGTACCATACAAAGTCAAATGATTTTCAACACCTAACTGCTGCCTTTTTCTTTCTGCGTGAAATACTCTATCTGAAATATATCCAGATGAATGTGTTGGTGATACTAGATTAATTTAAGAACTCGGAAAAATACTAAAAATACACAGCTGGAGCAACATTTGCATCATGTCATTGCATGGGCTCAGAAACACCTCCAGAACTCATTGTCTGTGAACATAGTTTGCCGTGCCATCCACAAACGCAGGTAAAAGCTCTATCATGCAAAGAAGAAGCCATATGTGAACATGATCCAGAAACACTGCCACCTTCTCTGGGCTAAGCTCATTTAAAATGGACTGAGGCAAAGTGGAAAAACTGTTCTGTGGTCACACAAATTGAAATGTGAAATTATTTTTGGAAAACCATGGATGTTGCGTCCTCTGGACTTAAGAGGAGAGGCTTGTTATCAGCGCTCAGTTCAAAAGCCTGCATTTCTGATGGTATGGGGGTGCATTAGGGCCTATACAATGGTCAGCTTGTACTTCTGGAAAGGCACCATCAATGCTGAAAGATACAGGTTTTAGAGCAACATTTGCTTGCATCCAGGCAACATGTTTTTCAGGGAAGACCTTGCATATTTCAGGAAGACGATGTTAAACCACATCCTGCATCTGTTACAATAGCATGGCTTTGTAGTAGAAGAGTCCGGTTGCTGAACTGGCCTGCCTGCAGTCCAGAACTTTCACCTGTCATGACTTCAAGGAGAGCTCCAACTATGAACGCTCTAGTCTGAGAGTTGTCATGTGTTGGGAGCAGTGAATCTCTTTCTCTGAGACTGTTGTAAAGTCATTACTGCCTGTCTGTCACAATCTATGTTTACATTCTTGTGCCCTATAAAAGATGATTCTCCGGCTTTCAGAGCTGAGAGAGACATGATTGAGACCTAAGCCTGGTGTTGTGTTGTCATTTTACTGTCAGAGGTCAGGTTGTCTCTCCCAATCTGCAGATTGATAATACTTATTAAAATCCAGAACTCAACTGAATTTAGTCACTCCGTTTATGAAGAGACGGACAAAACACTTTCTTCATCACCTTCACCTTGTCTGAACCCTTTTGAGATGTGTTGCTGCCATCAAATTCATAATCACCGTATATTTCCCTGTGCTGCCTTCGGGTTACATGACCCAAACGAACCATCGTTGTGTTTACCCTATTTTACCCAATACAAAAACAAAAACAAATAATTTTCTTTTAACCTTCGCAATGTGGGGGGTCTGAGACAACCCAACAGTTAAAAGAAAATGCTTCACTTTGTTTTTGTATGCGGTAAAGTTGTCGCAATACGATGGTGGGTCACAATGACTGATGGGTCAGCATGTTACATTTCATCAGTTTAAACATTTGATATGTTTTCTATAGTGAATAACATTTGGGTTTATGAGATTTGCCAATCATTGTATTCTGTGTTTGATTACATTTTTCACAACGTCCAAACTTTTGGGGAATTGGGGTTGTGTATTGATCAAGTTAAAGGGGAAACTTCTACTTTGAAAGATCAGGTAGTGCTGACTACACATTTGGCCAATGACAGGCCTTTTACGTTTAGCTCCACCCACGTGGGGAAAAATCGAAATATCAAGTCGTTTTACAGTTTATGTGTAAAAAACGAGAAAACAAAATAACACTCAAAATACGGATTCACAAACTTTTTTCGTTTTCATGCGTGTTCCGTTTTGATGGGATAAGGAATTAAACTCACGTACACGGACCTGTATTACGATCCATTTTCTCGTTTGTTTAATTATTCCATATCCTTTATGCTGGTATCTGCAAAAAAGTTTGATCGGCCGTATTATGCATACTAGCACAAGTGAAAAAGAGAGAGAGGGGGAGAGATGTGTAATGATTGGGGGTGTTATTACTTCCGAACACCAGAGGGCAGCAACGACTAGCTTTAAAAAATAAGAATTCCTGTGATCTGTAGGCCAACAATCTTGACGACATAGCAGCAGGTTCTTTAGTAGAAGACACACACCAAACTGGAGGCACATGTTGACCGAGTTTGCTAGTTGCTACTTAGTTAATAAATCTTTGATGAATCCAAGTTTCTTTAATATATATTAGAAACATTACAAGACGAGGCTCCAGTGTGTGTTCAAACAAGGCCAAAAGTGCCAGATGGTATCAGTTGAAAAAGACAATCACACCCGTGCAAGAAACACTCCACACCCCAACCCTCCCTCCCTCCCCCCACCTAAATTACCGCTTTCAGCTCTGTTGTATGTTTTAATGAAGTGCATTAATTGAGGCAATCATAGTGAGCAAGTTGAGGTCATGTGGGCTACCTTTGCAGTTTACATAGACACACAACTGAGGCACTGTTGTGGATACTTTTTTCAAAGTTCTGATCATATTCTATGTCCAAATTCAACTTCTTCAAAAAAACAGCACGGAGCAGCAACGAGAGGGTTCCCGGGAAAATCTGATTTCCTTTGTCTGTGCTACACCTTTCATATCCAACAAATTACACCCCTGAACTTTTAAAACAGATCTATTGGCCTACTACAATTGTAAATATCCTATGACTTCTGCTCCAATTGGGCCTTGATGCAATGCCATCTAATATTTTCTGCTGTTTCTGCAACATTTTTGGGGACTAACCAGGGACCAAACCAGTACCTTGTGCCCAGTTCCTCTATTCTGTCCTACTACATGTTTTCCAACACCAGTTGCAATCAACCCTGGGTTATAGCCCTTCACCATTGCATGGTCCCATTCATTCTTTACAGGTCAAACCCATCAAGTCAAAGTGAATAGTAACTGGTCCAACTCCATATCCAAGCCCATGGTATCTGTGGAGGAATACAGTCATCACACTTGTCAAATCCTCCCCACACAAGTCCAATGACTTTAATAACTTTTGTGTAGGCCCATACTATAGCAGTTTGCAGACGAGACAGATGAGACTCAGGAGAGTGAATTAGAGATAATGGTAATGGGAAGGTGTTGCACTTTTCTGCTTCTCTTTTTCTCCACACACTTCTTTACCTTCTCATGTTTTCCAATTGTTTAAACAAGTCTCTATACTCTATTCTCTCTGTATTCTGCACAAAAGATGACTGTGTACTGTATATAAAACATTCTGGCATAAAAATCCACGTATCTTCACACTCAGGTCCTGTCACCCTTCCCCAGTCCGCTGCTGTTTTCAACTAGCCTATATACTACAGCAGCATAATACAATTCCCGAAATTCATTTATGGCTTTTGATTTTGGAAAGCCACCCCAGGATTTCAGTGGCCCCATCTGGCCACTCCTATAAAAAAATTCTGGGGGTGCCACTGCTTTTGCCTGTTAATGCCTGCACTGCAGCTAAGAAAACTGTATGACAACAATAATGTTTAATGTAACTGGCCCCTCTAACAGAACCACTGGCCCCAATGTTACTGCCCCTACCCCCCCCTCATGCTGTCTGAGTCTGTCAAATGTCAGCACTCATGGAATGCCTCCTGTCCAATTAAAGAATACCTACTTGGTTGGAACTAACTGTTGTGTACACATTTATATGTAAATTATAAACAAACAACAAGAAAAATTGTATGTAGACACAGCCACCCCTCTAATTGCATTCACTCTCATTCCCATAGCTATGGTGGTCTCAAGCTAGTATACTAACTTTAAGCACAGAAATGTAGGCTAATATACGAATTGTCACAAGCAGAACAGTAATTTTCTTTCAAAGGACATTTGTAAATTGTGTGTAATGTAGTGTATGAATGCATTGATGTTGGCTAAAACGTGTTGTACATTGAGGGATGTAAGGACAACAATTGTATTGTCACTACAATGGCCTTTTGCATAATTGAATAGATTTAAATGTAATGTTTTGGGTCAAGTTAACCCTACATTTTATCCAAACTGAATAAAAGTTACATGAGCAAATAATATTATGTTTTTTATAAATAAAAAGGGAAGATTTGCTCAATGATTGCCTCAATGCACTTCATTAAAGTTCAGGGGTGTAATTTGTTGGATATAAAAGGTGTAACACAGACAAAGGAAATCAGATTTTCCTGGGAACCCTCTCGTTGCTGCTCCGTGCTGTTTTTGGACTTTGAAGAAGTTGAGTTTGGACCCCAACTTTGAAAAAAGTATCCACAACAGTCTCTGTCAGTTGTGTGTCTATGTAAACTGCAAAGGTAGCCTCACATGACCTCAACTTTCTTACTATGATTGCCTCAATGCACTTCATTAAAACGTACAACAGAACTGAAAGCGGTAATTTAGGTGGGGGGAGGGAGGAAGGGTTGGGGCGTGCAGTGTTTCTTGCACAGGTGTGATTGTCTTTTTCAACTGATACCGTCTGGCACTTTTGGCCTTGTTTGAACACACACTGGAGCCCCGTCTTGTAATGTTTCTAATATATATTAAAGAAACTAGGGTTCATCAAAGATTTATTAACTAAGTATCAACTAGCAAACTCCGTCAACATGTGCCTCCAGTTTGGTGTGTGTCTTCTACTAAAGAACCTGCTGCTATGTCGTCAAGATTGTAGGCCTACAGATCACAGAAAAAAGAAAAAAAAAGCTAGTCGTTGCTGCCCTCTGGTGTTCGGAAGTAATAACACCCCCAATCATTACACATCTCTCCCCCTCTCTCTCTTTTTCACTTGTGCCAGTATGCATAATACGGCCGATCAAACAAATGAGTAAATGGCTCGTTATACCGTTTGTGTTATATGGTTATTCCGTTATTCCAAAATAAAACAAAACAACGGAAACCACGCATTTCCCCATCATCTGGTTCTGACATCCGAAATGGACAAATCGATATTACGATACTATTTTTCCATCTTTTGCAGATATCAGCATAAAGGATATGGAATAATCAAAACATCGATTAATGGCTCATTATACCATTTGTGTTATATGGTTATTTCATTATTCCAAAAAAAACGAAACAACCAAAAACAAGCCGTTATACTTAAATGTGTGTTCGACTTACTAAAGTGACTTTATATTACGGCCCTATTTTGCGTTTGACAACACGGGTTGCAAAATAGAAAAACTAATGGCCACAAGGTACATGGACCTCGGAGGAAGGCCAACTTATTAAACGGTGCTTAGTAAGAAGTCATTTTTTATAAAGGATAGGCGTAGTCCAAAGGACTGACTCCCAGTGTCAAACCTGTTTCTGTGTTGCCTGCAATAGACTAGGCTATTGTAAGATAACATTTACTATAGGCAACTTTTATTTTAGGCACTTTGCAACTTGGTTATTGAATTATGTCCGGGATCACTCAAAATAACGCAATGCTTTGCACGAATGAAAATATGGAGCCCCACCTTCTTGGGCCTTGTTGTTAATATAGGCCTAGCACTGTTACGAAATATTTTGTTATACTTTTATAATGTTTTACTGTTATCGTTAGGCAATTATTATTTTAATTACTTTTTACCTCCGAGAAAACAGCACATAGCCTACACGAAGGCATAATTAATAGGCCTATAGGCTATCTGTCCATTCAATCCGTGGTTGTCCCCCCGACCAATCATAGAATTTGACGACACACATTGAACAGGCCAAAGTTGCGGTATAAAAGGGGCTGCGGAATTGAAGGATGACACCTGTGGAGGCTGGTGTCATACACACGTGTCTCTAGTATATCTTTATACCAATATATAAAATATATTTTTTTTTACTGTAGATCATGTCTGTTTTTCAGTTCTTGGCTTATTTTTGTTTTATGGTCGCCTTTGGTCCAATGGTTCTTGGTGATCAAACTGGGCAAAGTGAGCCTATAGAAGACGATGAGCAGTGCTCAACATGCGACTTCCGACAGCATATTAAATTAATAAGAATAAATGCGATCAAGTCGCAAATTCTAAGCAAACTTCGATTGAAGCAAGCTCCTAATATTAGCCGAGATGTTGTAAAACAGCTACTACCCAAGGCACCACCCTTGCAGCAACTTCTTGATCAGTACGATGTACTTGGAGATGATAATAAGGATGGAATTATGGAGGAAGACGACGAACATGCCATCACAGAAACTATCATTACGATGGCCACTGAACGTAAGTTCCACTAATTGTTTCTCATAGGCTATGCTTTCTATTATCACCGATAATAATTCAACAGCGCATAATATTCTACTCTTGGAAAAAAGCACACCCAGAACTAAGCGCACGGTATGACCACAGTCCTTGTCCCTGTTCCTGTCCCCGCCCCCCCCCCCCCCGCCCCCCCCCCCCCCCCCCCCCCACCACACACACACATACACACAATTAGAGCTAATACAATTTTACTATTTTGTCTGTGTTTGCACTATTGTCGAAAATATAAACATAGCTTTTTTTTAAAGATAGTTTTGTTAAATACTGGGCTATGTATTTTTTTCTGCTTTGGATTCATGGAAACTACTTAATTTTTAAATACTAAACAATTATTAGGCTATTAATTAAACGACGTTGGTTATTAAATTTGATCATGGGTTTTGCATTTTTATTTTCTAGCGGAATCAATCGTACAAGTAGATCGGACTCCAAAGTGTTGCTTTTTTCCCTTCACTCCGAAGATTCAAGCTAACCGGATTGTCCGGGCTCAACTCTGGGTGCACCTTCGACCTGTTGATGAAGCCACCACAGTGTTCCTGCAAATCTCCCGCCTTATGCCTGTCTCAGACGGGGCAAGACATATTCGAATCCGGTCATTAAAGATCGACATTAGTACTGGAATGAGCTCTTGGCAAAGTATAGATGTGAAACAAGTGTTGACTGTGTGGCTGCGACAGCCAGAGACAAACTGGGGTATCGAGATAAACGCATTTGATTCGAAAGGGAACGACTTGGCCGTAACCACCGCAGACTTGGGCGAAGAGGGCCTGGTAAGATCAGCTTTATTACAGAGAAAACTGCACACATATTTACGGTGTGTTCACACTTGTCAGGTTTGGTTCGATTAAAACGAACTCCGGTGCGACTGCTCTGTTTGTGAGATTCATTTGAACAAGAGTGAAATCTGCCGTTAGAACCTTGGTCGCACCAAACAAGCGGACCGAGACTGACTGAATAGGTCTCAGTCCCGCTGTCAAACGAACATGAAAAAGTCGCAAGCCTGATAGGCTTTTACAGCTTTTATCCTGTTTAGGTTCTGTTTAGGTTCAGTTTAAAAAATGTCCAGTGTGAACGCTAAGTGAACCAGGACTAAATGTATAATTTTCTTTTTTGGTCGGACAAAGTGAACCAAGAGAACCGAACTACAAGTGTGACCACGGCCTTATTGCCAAATGTAGCCACATTCAACAGAATGGCTTAAGACATGCACACTGTTATTCTTGCCATGCTTTGTTGGTAAACAAACTACAGTAAAATTAAGTGGACACATTTTTCATTATCTAAGAATCAAAGTTAATTAAGTGTAGCAGACACCTTGCTGGTTCTTTGATGGGGTTTTGGGGGACAGAGGGTTGGGTTTCATGGGGTCAAACAGTTGACATTTAGAAGACACTTGTGGATAAACATATGTTTCTGGATATTTGTCCAGGCTACCAATAACCTCAAGCCCTAATGCATGATTACACATAAGAGTTCACCTTTCCTGGAAGTCCTCAGTGCCTTTTTTGTGACTTACCTAATCTATGTAATGGCCTGCTTGTATTAGTATCAGTAACAAGCATGCTATTTCTTGTAGATATACTTTACATTGTTTCTGCCTTGTCTTCTAAAAACTCAGTGTTAGTTTTACACCTAAGCTAGCAAGCATCAAAGATTCAAATTTGCAGTAGAAACTTAATCCGATGATCCAATTGCTTGTGCTAAACATTCCTGTTCTCACATTCAGCATTCTTGATACTCTTAATTATAGCAACCGTTCATGGAGGTTAAGATCTCCGAGAGCCCTAAGCGCTCCAGGAGGGACTCTGGGTTGGACTGTGACGAGAACTCGCCCGAATCCCGATGCTGCCGGTACCCGCTGACTGTCGACTTTGAAGACTTTGGCTGGGACTGGATTATTGCTCCGAAACGCTACAAGGCTAACTATTGCTCTGGTGAGTGTGAGTACATGCACTTGCAGAAGTATCCACACACACACCTGGTAAACAAGGCCAACCCCAGAGGCACTGCAGGCCCCTGCTGCACCCCCACCAAGATGTCCCCCATCAACATGCTCTACTTCAACCGCAAAGAACAGATCATCTACGGCACAATTCCCTCCATGGTGGTGGACAGATGTGGCTGCTCATGAACTAGAGCCCCTAACTCTGACAATTCCATTCACCAAGAACAGTGCTTTCTGCAGAACAAATAGAGCAAAACGGTGCACTATTTGCAATATAGCAAAACAGTGGAAAGTCAAAGAACTGCCTGGCAATTTGTTGACCAGTGCTTGACCAAAGACATGTCTTGATCTGATGGTTTAGGTTGTTTTCTTTCTCTATATCAAATATTTGCCATAGAGGCTTGTTACAGGGTTGGTGTAAGAACCAAGTGCTTACTAGACTCGGGAGTACACCTAGTCAAAATTACAACATTCTTTCACATTCTTTCCAAGCTTCAAAGCTTTTAGGGCAAATGCTAAACTTTTGGTTTGATAATCCTTGTGGACTTTTGAAAGTGATGGAGAACTGTTGCTGAGAATTTCCGAAACTTGCCTTCATGTACATTGTCATAACAACCCATATACATACAGTACATCCATCCAAATATATATTTTAATCATAGCTTCACTGTCATTCAACTGCTTAAACCACTGACACACTTGAATTATTCTTATTCTAAATCGATTTAGACTATTATACTCAAAAGGAGGACTGAACCAGAGGCACAACAAATGCAGTGTACAGTATACACTGAGATATGTTTAAAGGCAAATTAATCCATTTTCGAATGTATGTATGAATATCATACAAACTCATACAAAACAACATCGTTTGCACTATGGCAACCCAATATAAATAATGGTTTGCTACAAAAGTTATAAAAACAATGTTTTGATATATTTGATGATTTATGTGTTATTTTCATCAGGATTTACTGCTCTCAACCTCTGTATGAGCACAGCCTACCAAAGTGTAACTTTGAGTATATACCTGTCAAAAGTAAAGGTGCTTTTATTTTTTGTTATTTCAGACCTATGCCAGACCTTTTTTGTATTAATGATTTTGGTCAGCACCTATCACTCGTGATACAATAAAATCCAATACAATAAAAGTAATGCAAGTATTGTAAATCATCTGCAACAAATAAGGCTGTAATAGTTAAAGATGATCAGATTTTAGTTAATTGGTTGTTTGTTGAGTAGTTCAGGGGATTGATACAGTATATCTGAAGGGGACCAGCTAAAAGGGTGACTTTCAAAGAACCAAGAAACAACCAGTCCATGCTCACAAATCAGACCTTAGAATGGCATGGTATTGTTACCTAAGTAATTCAACAATATGTACCTATCAGATAGGCTTGCATCATCATTCTAACAGGTATTAAATGTTGCCTACGTCATCTTTCCCATCAGGAGTTGGTCCACACTTGAGCTTCGGCAATAGGTGTCAGTTAATGGGTTCCCCGACTATTCTTTCATTCGAAACATTCTCGACGGCTTTGTCATTCGTTCCACTCAGTTCCAATCAATTCAATTCGAAGCCTCACGACTAAACAGTTGAACGACATAGCGAGGCATCCACCAGCATAAAGTCATGGCTACATAAGCAACATGTGAGCTTGTGGATGTGTGCTACATACTGTGTGTAAAAATGTGCCATTGTGGGAATTTTGTTGCCTTTTTAATTTCCATCAACTTCCCTGAATCAGCTATTCCAGGGGTGGGCGGGGGGTGCAGTAGGGGATGCAGAAGGCGATGTAGTCCATAATGAGAGGATGTGAACTGTTGCTCTCTGACAGCATGACCTATTAGAGTGATGATTTCACGGAGACATGACTTCCGCCCAGTAGAGGGCGAACTGAGCACTCTCTAAGAACAACTTCCTTTCCTGCTGTGACTTGGAGGCATGCCACAACAATCAGGTGCCACAGACAAGCACAGTAGATTGACAGAGAACCTTGTTTTCCCCAGTGTTTTCTAAAAAACTGTAATTTTTTTGATTGCTGTATTTATACAAACTAAAACAATACAGAACAACTGGACAAAGACCCTAGGGGAAAAAAGTGGTGGCGCTTACACCATTATTGTTATTGTTATTCCGTATACCTAGTTTTATTCAACAGTTATTTATTAAAAGTTAATAATTATTTTTTTACTTTAAAACTGTTTAAGCTAAACTTAATGTTCAGATATCCATGCTGAGGCTGATGCTAATTTGAGGCTTGACCTCTCGTAAACTATTGAGTATTTCCCTCGCTCTTATCTTTTTGAAGACAACACTACTGGAAATACTAGTGGGTTTAATTCAGTCAGAGATAGCATTATCTGGTACACCACAGGCCCACAACACACTGTTAAAGGTGTAAATAAACAAAATATAAACTTTGCTGGAAGGACAAACTTTGTTATAGGCTCTTTATGCACACCATCTAAAGTTACCCTCTACATGACAGTCAAAATGTTAGTGATAAGTACAGGACATTCACACTCAAAGCAAATCTCCATTTGCTGCCTTGGATCTGTCCCTGGTGACTGTAATCAGGTATATGTAAGGAGGAGACTTTTAAAGCTTAGAGAGACTGCACTGTAGTTTTTAAAGTCTCTTGTCCCCAGCACTCCACAGTAGCTGCCACACCATGCATCTTAGCACCAGGGGCTTTGACTGTATGGTGCTGCTCTATATTCCATATAAACTCCAGTTCAGAGGCAAACTGATTGTTGTTCTCCATGTTCGGTGGATAGGACTATCGTAACACAAGGGCTTACCAGGCCCTAAGGCAGCAGGGAGGCACAGGCTGAACATTTTTGTTTCTTTTTGTCACACAGTGTGGCGTTGAGCTGTGCACTACAGAAGCGGTACTAGCTGGGCCAAGATGGAATTCACCTGTATGTGGGAAGTGTTCTAATTGCAAACCAAATAAAGGAATTAAATGGCTGTGATTGACAAATTGAACGTTTCATTCATAGTACAATTAATTTAAGTAGGCAACAATTAGTTTAGCCTAATTGACGTTTTCTTTTGTAATCCCTGAGGGTATCTGTAGTCATTTGAATGACTACAGAAATGTAAAATGACTGTCACAAAAGCAGACGACTAATTCCATAGAAACAAACATGTCTTTTCTAGTTTAACAAATATCTCATATCACATACCCACAAATATCTTGACATGCACAGAATGTAATCAATGTCAGTATTTCTAATATTGGTCATCAAAGTTTGTCCATTATTTAAGTTGAAATGTCACCAGAACTAGATCAATACATTTCTTTGTGATTAATTGTTTATAGCAATCTCTAAAACCTCCTTATACAATTTTGCTTGAGATGTAAAACCATATTTTGCCATTTGACAGATACCTGAAATTATCCGGTCGACGGAACTGCAAAGTATGACACCAGGAAGACTGGAGGTTTCCTTAGCCAGGCTTCTTCCAGTCTCCTCAGAGGAACATCCATCCTCCATCACTGTCAGTTCACTTTTCCCAAGGAATCCATGCTTCATTACTGTGATCCTTCAAGCCACATTTATGTCAAAACTCTACAGGCAAAGACTGATATGGAGACATAAAAAATGGAGTGGACATTGGATAGATAGCCAACTTAAAGTCACAATAAAACAATGGTCTGGAATGAATACATTGAATTTCCACCGCCGTATATTTACCATGTCATTAATCATTCAATAGTTTTACAGGAGTTACTTTAGTTTTTGGGATGGGAGTTGTGATTCCACCACTAAGTGAAAAAGCAAGCAGAGTGTGGATGGGAGAATAAATCATTTTAGGAGTGAAGACAGGTAGCGTCCAACAGCTGGACATCTGGCTGCCTCTGCCCCAGACTGGCCTCTTTTATTGCTTTTCATTGCTTTCTTTTGACCCTAGAGATATCTTCATAAGCAATCTGTCAGCTGGCCTAGATTATCATCCTCTGCTGGTTATTTTAGTGTTTACAATATGCTTACAGGTTGACCAGAAGCAATACAATGATTGAGACCTATGTTTTCTCTTGTGTAGTTTAGTTGCTGAAATCTTTCACCAACTCTGTTAATAGGTGTCCTGACCAAATTCATGCTGTTAGAACCTGACATCAGTTTGAAAGACCAGCGCCAGTCAAATGCATCCAATACTTTCTACTGTCATGTCTCATACTTTCTAATGTTAGGACTGGTGGTGTACGGTTGAAGTTGGAAGTTAACATACACTCATCATGGACATGAATGTCATGGCAATATTGGGCTTTCAATAATTTCTTTGAACTTTTCTCTTTCTGGGGCAGAATGATTGTACAATATCTGTAATGAAAAACAAAACAAGAATTTGGTTCACAAGTTTTAATTTATTTGGAGTTTTCTTCAACACAGGTCCAAAAGTATACATACAGGGTAAAAAATATACATACACACACTTGCATTATAAATTCAGTGGTGCTGAAAGTTCCAAAATATCCTTTAGTTAGCCAAGACCAAAGCCTCTGAATTTCCTGTTAGTGATCATGATTGACTACAGCTGGCAGCTTCTCTGTGCCAATAAAAAAGGGTTTGTCTGACAGCACTCATTGACCTGACCAACACAGTACTATGGAAAAGTCCAAGGAGCACAGTGCAGATCTGAAAAAGAGGATGGTGGATTCACACAAGTCAGGAATGTCTCTTGGTGCCAGTTCTAAACAATTGCAGATTCCAAGATCATCAGTTCAAACAATTGTACGTATGTACAGGTTATTGGGAAGTGTAGCCACTTTGACAAGGTCTAGAAGAATACCCAAACTGTCACCCTAACCTGACAGGAAATTGGTTCGGATGGTCAGGAAAAACCCAGGAACCTCCGAGGCACAGGCCTGCCATAAACTGGAAGGCGCTGAAACATCAGTCAAGCAATTTTTACATCGCCATGGACTGAAAGTCTGCCGTACAAGAAAGAAGCCCCTGCACCAAAATTGACACCTTAAAGCCCATCTAAACTTTGGCTGACCATATGAACAAAAATAAAGCCTTCTGGAGGAAGGTTTTATGGTCAGATGAGAAAAAGATGGAGTTGTTTGGCTACAATGTTGGAGGATTAAAGGTGAGGTGTTAAACCCCAAGAACACTTTACCAATGGTTAAGCATGGTGATGGTAGCATTATGCTGTAGGGCTGTTTTGCTGCCGATGGAACTGGTGGATGGAATAATAAAGAAGGAAGACTACCTTTTTAATTATTCTGCATAATCTCAAACCATCAGCCAGTTGAAACTTGGACACAATTGGGTGTTCCAACGGGACAATGACCAAAACACACATCAAAGCTGGTTTAGGGAATGAATAAAGCAGGCTAACATCATGCTTTTGGAATGGCCTTCCCAAAGCCCTGGGGCCTCATGTATAAACGTTGCATACGCACAAGAAGCTTGCGTACGCTGGTTTTCACGCACACGGTGTGACGTATAAAAATGTACTTGACGTGAGAATGTGCGGGCCATCACGGACATTTTTGAGTGAGAATGTGTAGACCGTCTGCAAAGTCTTGTCTGGCTCTGTAACGTGGCAAATTCTAACTGAAAAGTGCCGAAACCCTAGCCTGGGTGCCAGCTGAACTTAGCCCTGCCCAAAATTTTTTTTTTACAATTTTGGTCAGGAAGTTCGGTCTGGCATTTGCTTTGGTTTTAGAAGACATCGACAGCGCATTAATTTTGAAAGAGGAACAGAGAAACGCGATCAAGGCATTTGTCGATCGAAAATATGTTTTTCCCATCCTTCTTACGGGATTCGGTAAAAGTTAACATACTATGTTGCTCTGATTGGTTGTAGGTCTATCCAATTGAGCGAAGAGGCTTTTTTTTCCGGATTCGGTTGAAATACGCCCCATAAATACAGCCCAATGGAGCAGTATCAGACTCATATGCTGACTAGAATTATGAGTATGACAACGTCATGCTACCGAAACCCATCAAACAAGTTTCCACTACAGTTAATGTCATACGTCTATGACGTTGACTATTCCAAAAACATAAAAATAAAAGTTTGATCATTAACGTGGTCACATAAAAATGCCAAAACCCAAACGGAAAATGCTATATAGCCTACTGTTTAATCCGACCACCACTTAATAACTTCTGTTAAACTTGTGTGTCAAACGAACGACAAAATCACTCAGGAAATGCATGTCACGCTAACCCTATAGCTGCCATGCTGTTATTATGCGCCACCACTCGTTTCTTAATTTCGAGTTTTACATCGGACCATTTCTTCTTAATTTCTGTCATGGTCCGGTTCTCCGAACCCACAGCATTTACGGCCCTATAATAATAATAATATTTTTTTTTGTAATGCACTTTAATTTAGCTAAATCTAAAGTGCTACAGGTTAAAAACAAGAAAGGGTGCAAATAGTGACAGTTTTCCACTCCGCCGACTTTCTTTTGTTGCTAATACAATGTTGACACATTTTCTCGCCTCCACCTCTGTTGTTAGAACCTTGATCTCACAGTCTGTGACTTTTTCTTTTTTGCTTGTTTATCCATTTGAGTTCAGACAAAGAAATGACCCCAGGAGCACATTTATAGGCCAACTGCATATTGATTTATGGGAGGAGGCAAGGCGGGGTAAGTGGCTCGTTCACGTGCGGTCAATCTCACGTTGATTGTGATTTATAAAGGAATGGTGCGCAGGACCTGGCGTATGACCGGTTTTATACATGTGAATATTTCTGTGCGTAGGTACTTTTCAAGTTTTGGCCGTACGCCATCTTCTGGTATGAAAGCTGCGCAATCTTTTATACATGAGGCCCCTGATCTCTACCCTATTGAACATTTGTGGACTGTCCTTAAAAGTCAAGTCAGGGCCAGGAAACTTGACAAATTCTGACAAAAAGAGTGGTCAAATATCCAACCAGAATTCTAACAGAAGCTGGTTGATGGCTACCAAGAGTCTGCTTGAGGTGAAACTTCAAGGGACATTCAACTAAATATTAGGTGTGCTGTAGGTATATTTTTTTATCCTGTATGTATACTACTAACCTTGTGTTGACTACAGAAAACCACAAATAAATGTAAACTTGTTAACCAAATTATTATATATTTTTTAATTAAAGATGTATGTTGTACAATCCTTCTACCCCAGTTCAAATAAATTATTGAAAGCCCAATATTGCGATGTCAGGTCCATGACTATAGCTGGGTCCATAAATATTTGGACACTGATACATGTTTAGTTATTTTGACTGTAAATACCAGTTAGTTAAATAATGACTATGGGCTTAGATTTTAGGGTATTCACATCCAAATTGGAGGGAGGGTTTAGGAATTACAGCTCTTTAATATGCAGCCCCATTTTTTTCAACGGACCAAAAGTAATTGGACAATTGACTCAAAAGCTGTTTCATGGACAGGTGTGGGCTATTCTTTGTTATGTCTTCATCAATTAAGCAAGTAAAAGGTCCGCAGTTGATTCCAAGTGTGGCATTTGCATTTGGAAGCTGTTACTGTGAACCCACAACATGCGGTCGAATGAGTTTTCAATGCAAGGGAAACAGGCCAAATCACCAAACAGTGGTACATTCTGAGGGAAAAAAGAATGCTCTTGTGAGCTCGGCAACACAAAAAGGCCTGGACGTCCAAAGTCAGACAACAGTGGTGGATGATCACAGGATCCTTTCCATTGTGAAGAAAATCCCCTTAACATGCATCCAGCCAAGTGAAGAATACTCTCCATGAGGTAGGCATATATCATTATCCAAGTCTACCATAAAGAAGACTCATGAGAGCAAATACAGAGGGTTCACCACAAGGTACAAACCATTCATAAATCTCAACAACAGAAAGGCCGGATTAGACTTTGCCCAAAGGAAAGTTTAAAGTCAGCCCAGTTGTGGAACAGCATTCTTTGGACAGATGAAACTAAGATCAACTTGTAATGTTGGGAAGAAAACAAGTATGGAGAAGGCTTGGAACGGCTCATAATCCAAAGCATACCACATCATCTGTAAAACACAGTGGAAGCAGTGTGATGGCATGGGCATACATGGCTTCAAATGCCACTGGAACACTAGTTTATTGATGATGTGACAGAAGACAGAAGCAGCCGGATCAATTTTTAAGTGTATAGGGATATTTTGTCAGTCAAAATCAGCAAAGTTGACTGGATGGCACTTCACTTTACAGCTGAACAATGACCCAAAACACACTGCGACATCAACCCAGAAGATTTTAAATGCACAGAAGTGGAATATTCTGCAATGGCCGAGTCAATCACCTGATCTCAACCCAATTGAGCATTAATTTCACTTGATGAAGACAACTTAAGGCAGAAAGACCCTCAAATAAACAACAACTGAAGACAGCTGCAGTAAAGGCCTGGCAAAGCATCACAAAGGAGTAAACCAGGGGCGTCGTTAGACCTTTTTTACTGGGGCACAATGCCCCAGTATAAATCTGCTGTGCCCCAGTAAAATCTAAAGTTTGAGTTTTAACAATTTACTTTATTAGTCAGTGCATTAATTTAGATTGATAATCCCGGAAAAATGCAGTATCCCAAGCAACGCTTGTAAAATCAAAGCGCAAAAACACAAACGATGCCCGCAGAATTCCATGTCAGCGCACTCTTCTGAGCTTACCAAATAGCCACTGTAGCACGCACACAGAAGTCCAGGTATCGGACTCGACACACAAGTCAGAATTGAGGTAGGCTAAGAAAACATTACAAAACGAAAGAATGTTTCTAAATGATAGGCCTACCGATCATCTTATTTTGACTAAAACATAAAGACAATATTACATGAAGCTAAAAAAAAACAGTATTTGTGCTCAAATGAATGCAAAAAAAAATTGCACGCTTGCATTAACTATTGGTGTCCCTGTCAAAGCTGATATCAAACTTACGTCCCTGAACTGTTGTATAGTGGGTTAGGCAAGGGGAGTTTCTATAGCCTAGTCATGCATCGTGCGCAGCAAACTTGAAAGAAAAAAAAGGGATATGAATAGGGGCCTGTGCCCCAGTAGAGTTTTATGTCTAACAACGCCCCTGGAGTAAACCCAATGTTTGGTGACGTCCAAGGATGGGCAAAGATACATCAAAATGTATTTTTTATGAAATACCAAATACCTTAATTGGGTGTGCTCAAGTCTTCGGCGAGAGCACAACCTTTGTTCTCTCACATATATATTATTATTATTGTGGGAATGCTGTTAAGCATTCTCACTATTGTTTTCCTGTTTCTCTTTATTGTGAGAATGCTTAACAGCATTCTCACTATTGTTTTTCCAACTTCTTAGTTCTTCCAACGTTTTTTGTCCTTTAACTAGTCCTGCATACTTTCACCGATTCCTACAATTTTTGTATCAAAACGTTCAGCTCCTTCAGGAGATGTGTGCTATGTCTTTTGGTATTTCTCACTGTTATACTTTTTAAGACATTAAGGTTTTTGTGCAAATTATTCTCCCTTTAAAAGTAATGGTAAATCCTTTCAAATCATTAAAAAAGCTTCCTCCTCTTTCAAACTTAACTACTTCAGCATACTTTCAGCTAGAGAACCAAATATTCAGCCAATTTTGAATTATGACAGTTTCAAATACATGAAAACTTTTGCTCCTTGATTTTTATGAATGAGCAGCAAGCAGAGTGGCACACTGCTGGCTGCTCTTTTTCTGATATTCAACTAAATTGTCAAACAAATTCCTCTAACGTTCATATAGTTTAACTTACAGAAACAAGTTACACCTTAAAATGTAGGAAAAATTGTCCTCTTTCAGCCAATGTAACTACTTGTCTTGGGTCTCGGAAAATATCCTCATTTTATTGATTGGACGTGTAGTTTTGCGTCTAGGTCAACTTGTTTGAGGTGTGGATGCTAGGTAAATGTTCGTTTTTCTCTCTGCCTAGCTCGTTAGCTATCACAGCTGCGCCATCACCGTGGCAACCAAACAGACACGCACCATGAACGTTTTTGAAACTGCCAAAGGAGTTGTATTTCTGACCGCACAGACACATAAAGGATATCTATGGTTTCGGCAGAGTCTTGGAATGAAATATACGTAATTATGTGGGCAATGTAGAACAGCGGACAGATACGATATTTGATCTTTTGTTATGGCCATTCTAGTGACGCTACTGTCATCATGGCTGCTAATAGAACGGCGAAACCAGGTCACATACCGTCTAATAACTATCATTCATTACCTAGCTACAAACAAATGCTTCGTAAGAGTATTTACTTTTTATTGGCGATATTGACAACAGAGGTTAAGGAACTTGTCTTTAATCAAAAGATGGTCTCCGTTTTCAATTTGAAGCAGTAGATTTAGCTTATGTAGGACATTTTCCATTGCATCCTCTCGCTTCACGCCTTCGGTTATTATTCAAGCCTACGGTGTTAATACAGTCTGTAAAAATACCACTTTGACACACTTGCAAGAAATGATCCGCTGGTTAGATGTAGCATGATCTTATTATTTAAGTATAAAAAACTCACCAGGGACAACGACAACATTGGCAACCCTGCACTATGAATTATTATTTTGATGTCATCTTAAATTGTCTGAACAGGACTGGGTGTGCAGGCACATATGATTAGTTTCTCCGTCTTGAACCTGAAACCTAGATTCTAGGTTAGAAATGTTGCCAGTCTGTTGCCAATGACCAACGGTTGCTACGTTTTTCCAGCAAGTTCAAGTCATTCCAGTGTTGTCCTTTTACCTTCAAATTCGTTCAACCCAGACTTCAGCAACTGGTTTTCTGCTAAATTTTCACATTTTCCTGCAGCTCATCTTTCTGAATTTTTGCCCTTATTGTTTTGCATTTTTCTTCTTCTTTTCTTCTCTTTTCTTCTGTTTTCTGCCTTCATCTTGCTCCAGGTCCTTTCAAAAATACCTTTCACAGCAGTACCTTCCAACTGCCAGTGCTTCTGCATTTTTCTTCTCTTTTCTGTACTTTTCTGCCTTCGTCCAGCTCCAGCCCCTTTCAAAAATACCTTTCATAAAAATAACTTTTCAGCATTCTCACTGCTGTTTCGCAGGAACAGCCGTTTCTAGTTATTATTCTTTTTGCCCCCCTAAAACTCAGTCAATATTTGGCCTACACAGACAACCTAGGTGTCAAAAGTTTCCTCTTGGTGGAGTTGCTTGTATTTTCATTTACGTTCCGTTGCACGGTTTAAGTAGAAATTGGGTTTTTGTGCCAAAAAGTGCCTTCTGTCAACGAAGGGTACTCAGTGCTAGCCTACGTCACTACGTCAGCACACATTAGCAACGACGCATGGATACAACGTGATAGAGACGTTCTAGCACGCAAATTGGAGCTTGGATTATGAGTGAAAAATGCCAGCCCCCAAAATTACCAACCATTGGGCTTTGTTGAGAAAGCAATTTCGAGTGGAACTACCATCTCGGATTTTTGATTTAGGTCGTGAAAGTCTTTGTAATTTGAGCGAGTGCGGGTCGTCCGTGAGACTGCCTAGGCGGCAGCCATGCAAGCATCATAGTCTAGTATTTCCGTAATTTTATAGTTCGGTCAATTCTACACCAAAAAACAGAAGGAGGGCAATGTTATGACGATATGACTATAATGGCTGTAATGTAGTGCTCACTACATTTGTTCAGAATATACAATTATGAAATGAATTGATTTCAAAAGATATAGCGAAGAAACACTCAGCCATAGGCTACACGAAATCGCATAGGAAACGAATGTTTCCATGTTGTGTTACGCGTATTTTGATCGTATTGTCTGGGTTAGCAGCGACGTTCTTAGTATGAATTTTTAATATGTGGTGTCAGAAGGAACTTTGATGTCGTGGTAAATGCGGCTATTGCCTCGAAACAACCCCAAATACGTGCATAGTAGCCTACATTCGGGTAGTGTCTATGGGAACCAGTTGATTCAGAAGAAGCCAAATCAAAATGTTACCTGAAGGCCCACGTAGTTAACAAATACGTAACGATTTTGCAGATTTTTGTGAGCTGGTGTAGCTTGCGGTGTAAATCAACAGACTATGGTGCGCACGTATTTTTGCTCTAGTGCGATCGAATCCCACTTCATGCGAGCCTGCAAATGTTTTATTTTGTCTCCATTTATTTTGTCGCGAATGGTAGCCTAATGTAGTGCGCACGTAGCCTATAGGCCTACTTTCATATTTGCCGAAGCAAATATGAGATCCGACTTGAAAATCGCCAGTAATATGTTTGCGAATTTGTGACGAATCTGGTGATGGAGGCAGACTGATAGGTGCACGCACAGCTGGGGAACCAGTTAAATTGGGAACCAGTTGGGACGTAACACCGGCACCTCTACATTTTACTCTTAAGCGTACCGGCACCTTTTCTTGCGTACCGGCACCTTTTCTTGCGTGCCGGTACGCTAGATTCGAAAAAGTTATCTAGACAGCATCAGCTGATGCCTGAGTAAAACAGATTTTTCACTGCTGCTTTCAACCTAGAAACTAAACGACTTTCGTTTGTAAGTAATTATGTTAGCCTGGCTTCAGAAAGGCACTAAAAGAACGCGTGTGCCAGAGCCAGACACGTCAACAGAGGTCCAAGTCCAACCAGAAACATCGGGTAGGCTACGAATCATGAGCTTCAAACTTGTTTAAATAAATACATACATTTATGTATGGCTGCGGGAACAAGGGGTGCTGCAGCACCCCCTGACAGCACGATCATTTTAAATGATATTACTTTAAAATCCACCACCACGGAATAGCCCCGCAGTAGCCGCTACTGAGTAGCGGAGTGGCCATCGGGAACACCGGGAGAAGAATAACGATGGAAAACCAGGATAAGAAACGTAAGGGTGGGGCTGAAAAATAAAGAGGAAAAAAGACATCACTTTCACTAGACAAGGTTCTACCAATTAAAAAACGGCCATTTTTATTCTCAAGCTCAAAAAACTATTTTGCGCTCAAATAAAGGCCAAAAAAGTTGGCCTTTAAGTAGGCCTATCGAACTCCCGAACTAGCATCAAATCAAACACAGACTGCATGCATTAGCAGGCAGCTGTGGTAGCGTAGCTATACGGGGGCCGGTTCTGGTGGGCTGGTCTGGATAAAAATCCAGGGCCTATTTTTACTCCCAGTCCGTCCCTGCCGCCCCGCAACATTAAGCCACCCCCCTGATAAAATATGTTCCCGAGGCTATGTTGTTAATAAATAGGCTAACAATAAATTGTTGTTGTACCAGCAATGCAAGAGAGTACCGGCACCTTTTTTCTCCACTTCAAGCACTGGGTAGCATCCCCCCCCCCCCCCCCCCCAGGGGGCGACCTATCGCGAGGTTCACCCCCCCCCCCCCCTCCTTAGGCGAGCTTTCGCGAGCTTCACTGCCCCCCCCCCCAGGCGAGTTTACACGGCTGTTTGCGCGTCAATGATGCTTCACTCCGTTAACCTGCGCCTCGTCCGTTACTGTTTACAACGTTAGCTTGGCTACTTGTTTGGCGTTGCCTTTTCAGCGTGAGATATACAATGTGTGGCGTGAGAGCATGAGAAATGGTTGAAATGCGTGTGTCACACGGCGAAACCGTGAGAGTTGGCAGCTCTGCATAGCCTGGTCCTAACCAGACTCTCGTACATTTCATTTGTACAGAGAGTCTGGCCTCGCTCCATTGACAAGCGTTGACTTCCTTGTAGGCGGGTACTCTGTTGAAGTTTAAAACTATTGGATCTGCCCAGAGCCACTCTGATCTGCCATAACCAATCGCTAGCGTTCGCCTTAGCCAATTCCTTCACCACTACTGTAACAGAGCTAGCTGCCATAGCTGGAAAATCAAACTTTTCCCGAACCCTGTGGGGAGGAGGGCCACAACATCATGGCCACCAACAAAACTCAGCAAAACTTGTTCTTGCTCCGGCTTTAGCTGTTGGATATTCGTCAGCGTTGGCACAACAGACCGAATGGCTTTCCTCGCATCTTTCTCCGCCGCCATTACGAAACTACAACACAAACTAGCACACGACACCAACGTCATCGTTCTCAGCCACTCCCTCTGTTCGCTTATTGGACAGGTAGAAAATCAACCTGCAGAATCTGACTTACGGACCTCATGGCCAGACCTATGTACAGAAGCAAATACATTTGAGCGGAAGTACGTAGGACGGCAGAGCCAGGCTAAGCTCTGCAGACGGTACTGTTTGAATCGCGATTCCATACTGCCAGTGACAACGTTGTTACAGTAGCTTGTTTCAAAGGGGGTTCGCAGCTGTTTCAAAGGGTGTTCTTAATGAAATATGCAATATGAGTAGGCTAAATGCTTGAAAATATCACTAGAAGGGAAAAACTTAGAGGACGGACCCACCTGCAACCGACGCAAGCAAGCACACCCTACAATTTCCCCAGAAATTGTACCCTCTCTAGTTGTAAGTGTATTGTAGGGAGCTAGAAAACTTGAGACTCTTGTGACTGTGTAATAATAGAAAGGGGAGGCGGGCTTTAGAAGAGTATAAAGGAAGACTGGTTGTTTTGTAATGTTGGGCTTTTCATGCGCGAAATTCCCAGTGTATGTGTAATCTTGTGTTGACTCAAATAAAGCTACTTGTATTTGATTTGACCACGGCTCAGTCGTCCTTCTCAGAACAGTAGATTTCCAGAATCGATCTACGACAGTATCAAAATAAACTACAAAATACAGCAGCCACAACATGTAGTGAGGTGGCTGAGCGGTTAGGGAATCGGGCTAGTTATCAGAAGGTTGCTTGTTCGATTCCCGGCCATGCAAAATGACGTTGTGTCCTTGGGCAAGGCACTTCACCCTACTTGCCTCGGGGGAATGTCCCTGTACTTACTGTAAGTCGCTCTGGATAAGAGCGTCTGCTAAATGACTAAATGTAAATGTATCAAAATAAACTACTGTATTTTTACATCTTAAAAATACTACAAATACTTTTACAAGGGAGCATTAAATCCCTTGACAAACCTACCCACCAGCCTATTTGATCTATTGCTTCACCAGTAGAATTATTCAGTTGATTAAGTAGACAATGTTTGATAGCAACAGCTTTTCTCTGCTTACAAGTCATGCAGTGAATCTGACATATGCAGTTGACAAATCAAATATCCCTGTGATCACCAAGATGAAGGTTAGTTTTAAAGTAACTAACAGTTTAATGTTTAGCATTTTGCTAATGACTCATAATTGTATCCTAATTTAGTTTATTGGTGTTTGATAATGAAGGGCCTACATTAGCTCAATGACAAGTAATTCATAAGAAGATACTGATGTACAATGCTGAAACGCTTTATTATATATTTGTTGTGCACAGCTGACGAAAACTTAACATGGGCTGGAAGTAGCAATCTAACTTGGCCTGTGAGGGCTGCTACACAGGTCAAAATGGTTAGCTAGAACTTTAGTAAGTTGGTAAACGATTTAAGCTAGACTACTAAAACTAACACCAGAATTTACTATGAACTGTACTTTTTCTTTCTTTTTTTGCAAATATCGATGGAAAGCAACCTACATGTTTCTCACTGCGTGGCCTTCTTCTGGTAGGCTATGGGTAAATTTTCTGGCCTGATTTCAACAAGTCTGGGAAAATCAGAGTATCACCAATTTGAGGCAGCATTTTTATGTAATCATATAGACTTTTCACAAAGTATTTTACAGTATTTTTCAACTACAAAATACAAGACACAATAAGATACAAAATATGAAGCTATTTTTATCAACCCTGTCAAATACAAATTACAAAATGTTATTTTGTATTTTAAATATGTATTTTAAATACATGTATCATAAATACTGCCCATCCCTGGTGATGTCCAAGGGTTCCAGACTTCAAGCTGCAAAGGATTCTCAACAAAGTATTACAAATCAACATTTTATTTAGTTAATTTGTCCAATTACTTTTGAGACACTGAAATAAGGGGAATGTGTATAAAAATGGTTGCAATTCCTAAACGTTTCGCACAATTTTGTTCTATGCCTTGAATTAAAGCTGAACGTCTGCACTTTAATTGCATGTTGGTTCTTTAATTTAAAATCCATTGTGGTGGCATCCAGAGCCAATATTATGAAAAGTGAGTCACTGTCCAAATATTTATGGACCTAACTGTATATGTAAATTTACGACTTTGACTGTAGGCATTGCATAACTATTTGTATGTGTAACTACTGGATGTACAACTATGTATGTATAACTAACTGTGAGTTTGAGGTATATTGTTGTGGGACACTGCTAATTACCAAATGTGCTCTCTAAAAAGCAAATTGTGCTGTCGGGTCACTGTCGGTTGATCGCTGACAGTTGAATTTTAACACAGCACTTTATATTTATTTTCACTGACACGGGGGCAAATTATTTTATTTATATTTAATGTGTGGATGTGTAAACCAGATGTTCATTGAAATTGTCATGCTGCTATGTTGCTTGGAGCTGCGCCCTAGACTTTAACCCACTGTTGCACTGGTGTATATGGTTGGAGTGACAATAAAGTTGAACTTTAACTAACAAAAAACATGGAAATAATATTTTGAAAAAAAGATAAGTAATAACACTTAATCAGCTTTTGGTATTTTCTGGCATAATTTTAACTATACTGTTAACCAAAACGTTTTTTATATGTTTACATTTTGACGGCCACATTCAGCTTATCACTGTAATGCCATGCACCAAAAGGTAGTCCTTCCTACCCACAGACAGGACTGTCAGAGTGACAGTGTCTCCAGATGAGTTATTTGTCAAAATCAGTGCCTCATGTATGTTTGTCTAAGAGTCCAGATGTTTTTGACTACACCTGGCTGCCAACCATATTTTGTGGCTTTTTGCCTCGTCAGGGATAGGGTGTCCCCTTCCCACATTTCCCAGATGTTGGGGGAATCCTGGGCCCAACAAAAAGCATCCAGTCCCATGACAGTGTCGAGTGGACTGTGGATTCTGTTCTCTTACTCTCACTTCCTCACTTGTCAGGAGCGGAATGTCATTGGCAGCTGCAGTTCTCCAGAGTCTATCTGACTGCTGTAACATGCACAGTTCAACCTTTTCTCAGCTTCTCTACAAATAGCACCCAGTCTTATCTTTCACCCAGAGAGCAAATAACAAATTGTTGTTGACAGCAGATGTTATCTGAGGATCCTAAGGTCTATTATACAGTCGATCGAGATGAATCAAACCTTGACTTGTAAAGGTTGTAAGGTAACAGTCTTTTCTGGTTGACAGTTCTTGACCCCGGAGGTGAGAATTGTCCCAGGACTGTACTACAGAGCCAGATGCACTACCTCCACTAACATACCCAGACATTGTTAATTATCTTGCTTTTGGATTTAGTGCTTACACTTCGAGTAAGTTTAAATGTTATAAATCACTAGAAGCTCATGGGCAGTTATACAGTGGCTGGGTGCAGTGTCACAAGCCGGCAATCTGCTAAAGCACAGTCATACTTGCAAAGGCAAAGTGTCACCCTCATTTGGGCCAATTATTAAAACAAACAAAATGAAAAACCTTCAATGCACAATTTTTTTTCATTAATTCATGGGAAGTGGGAGATTGCACTCCACCCTTTTCCGGTCGATAACCATGGCCTCAGATTTGGAGGTGCTGATTTAAAGATAATAGAAGATATTATTTATTAATAATGTGGCTGATCAGCCACATTATTAATAAATAATATCTCCGGGTCGGGGAGGAGATCTTGACCCAAGCGGAGGAGTTCAAGTATCTCAGGGTCTTGTTCACGAGTGAGGGAAGAATGGACCGTGAGATCGACAGGCGGATTGGTGCAGCGTCCGCATTGATACAGGCTCTGCATCGGTCCGTCGTGGTGAAGAAGGAGCTGAGTCGAAAGGCGAAGCTCTCTATTTACTAGTCGATCTACGTTCCTACCCTCACCTATGGTCACGAACTGTGGGTAGTGACCGAAAGAACGATATCGCAAATACAAGTGGCCGAAATGAGTTTTCTCCGCAGGGTGTCCGGGCTCTCCCTTAGAGATAGGGTGAGAAGCTCGGTCATCCGGGAGGGGCTCAGAGTAGAACCGCTGCTCCTCCGCGTCGAGAGGGGCCAGTTGAGGTGGCTCGGGCATCTGATAAGGATGCCTCCTGGACGCCTCCCTGGTGAGGTGTTCTGGGCACGTCCCACTGAGAAGAGGCCCCGGGGAAGACCCAGGACACGCTGGAGGAACTATGTCTCTCGGCTGGCCTGGGAACGCCTCAGGGTCCCCCAGGAAGAGTTGGTGGAAGTGGCTGGGAGAGGGAAGTCTGGGCCTCCCTGCTCAGGTTGCTGCCCCGCGACCCGACCCCCGGAAAAACGGCAGATGATGATGTTCTTTGACTTTGTTAAAATAAAGTGGGTTTTCGTCACTTCCTCGACTTGCTTCCCTTCATGTTTTTTGCAAGCAGGAAAGGCAAAAAATATTTCATTGTCCTGACTGCACTGTGACAACAATATGTGCAACTTTGTTTTTTTCCCCCTCTATTGAACATGGCATTCTCTTTTCGCTCTCGTTGTCTACTCACATTGAACGTTGAGAGAGGGCCCCACACACATTAAGCTTTGTTTGGCTCAAACTACCATCTTCATCATTCAATATCCAACATATGATTGGTTTAACAAACAAAAAAGATATGATCAGAATCATCATTGAAATATCTGTTCCAACATTTACCATCACACATTAAACAAAAATATTAATTGGTAACCTTTCTTTTTTTACTGGATTACATAGACACTACTGTAATAGCTGTGCAGCTGATGGAGACTGGCTTCATGATGGATGATTGAATACATTCTAGGAGTGTTGTGCAGTGGAATTGTATTGGAAGAAATTTGGGGTGAGAATGCATGTTCACGATTAGGAAGTAAAATGCCTTTTGGAAATCACAGTCCTATCTAGAGATGTCAGGTGGTACTGCCCCACTTTAGGTAGTTATGAGATATTCCCTACACCCCCAACCATTCATGTGAATGTGTTTTTTATATGGGAAGGATGGACAGAGGGTAAGAGGCAGAAATTGGGATAGACTCATGCCCTTTAAACTACAAGCATTTAGTCTACAGATCAACAAACTGTTAATCTGTTGAGCATTTTTTATTTGATTTGAAGGACGAAGAATTTTCTTCCATGCCACATTAATTTCATGGGTCACTAAAGTTTTCTGTGGGTCATGTCCTGTATTTCATTTATATTCAGTTCAACACTGGACACAATGGTCTGAGCAAGTACTTCACTGAAACCTTGGTTTCAGTGAAGTACTTGCTCAGACCGTAATAAGTGACATTATTGGCACAGTTAAATGCACTGCATATGAGCATTCCAAGTAATGTTTTATTGTTTAAGTAATTGATCTGTTAAATCTGTTAAAACTGGAACTACAGCATAAGGTGTGTAATGGATAATTAAAACATTTAAACAATATTTTTCTTTTTACTTCTGACCTAATATTGCTTCCTAGTCCTGACAATTTTTTTATTGAGTTTCTGAAAATGTTTGAATTTGACTGATTGATACACTCCACAAACCTGACACATGCTCCTGATCAGAGTACAATTGGGGGTATTACTATCATACAACATAGGTTCAGTACTGCCGCTAGGGCAGGATAATAAAAACATATGAGGCGTGTGGAACTTGGCAGCGTCTAGTACGTATGTGCTCAGCACTCTCTGTTTGGCTTTATTAACCTATAATTTATGTGTTTAGGCAAACATAGTCTCATTCCTAGCACAATACATTACTTGTATTGAATGGAAACATTGCAGATACCACAGTTGAGAGGCCTTATGCCTTATGGCAAACTGTGGACAAAAGGCTAGATAACATTATCATATTTATTTCACTCAGGAAGATGTAGGGTAGGATAATTGCGAATTGTACTGCGTTATCATATCAAGAGTTTGCCCAAATTATGCAACTTTCCTGAAACACGTAATTGCGCTTCCCAGACAGTGTTGGTGTACAGTGACCATTGCTGAGTATCCAACCTGTGAAGATTTATATAACTCTTTTACTGCTCAGTTTTCCCAATTGTATCATTTTACAATGCTGAAACACATAGACACACACATCTACACAAATGGTCAGCCACAGAGCAGTGTCTGCCTGGCAGTAAAGTTGTATCCCTCTGGTATTAAAGTGTCCTATCCAAAGGCATTCAAATCAACCAATCAACCAGGGTTCACTCCAGAAATCTGTCAGCCACTAGTTCTGGCCTCTAACCTTGAGGCCACTGCTGCTGCACATGTTACCAGTCCAGCAGTAAATACATAGTTTTGAAAAAGCACAGAAACAGATGGAAGATGTGGGATTCAATGCTGGTCCCCTGAGTGACACACCTGATGCAAGGACATTCAGTTGAATAACCCACTAGGTTGTTGTTATGTATTCCCCACATCCCAATTTCCTATAGTGAAATAAGGGTATGCATAAATATTTTGGCTTGTTTTGCATAGTTTTTGGTGGGCAACGGTGCAGACATTTCTCACTGCAAAGCCAAAAATGAAGTAGGAAGGTCAAATATAGTTCATGCTATTTTATTTTTTATTTTATTTCTTTGCTGATGGAGTTTGGTTGCTGTGAAAGAAGTATACTGTTACTGAACTTGAACATAACCTGAGAGTTGGAGGCCTTGCACATTGGAGAAGTGACATAATATTAAAGACTGTCATGACAATATTTTGGCAGATCCTGTGGACATGCATAATACAACATGAGATGGTTAGGCCTTGCACATTTGCCACAAGTTATGGCAGATCCTGTAGTAATAGACATTCTGGGCTGGTGACGATTTGTATGCTGATCGCTAAGCCAATTACAAAATCAATTTGATTTGAAAATATCAATGGTTTATTATTTTGAATGACAGCTGTTGAAATAAATCACTGATGACCTTTTAAAGTGACTGGTCACATGGACAAAAAGTTATCATCGGTTGATCCTCCCTAATTACTCTCATATGCCCCCCTGGAGCGAGAGGCAGCATGTACAGGACAGATTCTGCAGTGGTAGCTGTTCTTGACACGAGTGCTTTAGCGACGCACGTGACAGACACCTTGAAGTTAAGTTTAAAACAAGGGTCAAAGCAGAAAAGTGGGCCAAGTAAATGGCAACCTGAGTTGTAGCCCCCTCCCTTCCCCAAGAGGCAATTCACAGAATCTTCACCATGCAGCAATGACTAAGCCATCTGTAGAGTCATGGTAGAGGCCATCAAAACCTGTGCCGTGTACGGCTTGACTTTTCACTGTGCTAACTATAATATTATCATAGGATGAGCTATTGTGTTTAACTTTTTTCTGCTTTTAGATTCAGTATAAATATTCATGGGAGACATGGTAGGGGAGTATGTAATAAAAAGATTTGGAGGAAATTGCATGTTTTTTGTTTAGACCCAGCTGTCCATGCACTTTCTCCAGCACCAGAGGTCATGTTTTCTGCATTTTAGACTAACATATAAGCACATTTTTCATTTTCCAAATGTTTTCTGTCATTAACCTCTATTAACCATTGTCATTTCAATCAGGAGAGACCTGGGATGAGTGAAAGATATTTATTACAGGATAATAAATGTGTGTTTGGAGCTTGAACCCCACAGGGTATTATATAGATCAACGGGCACCTGCCCAACGCCCGAAGAAGAATCCCCCATGGAGTCCAGACACTGGTGGCGGTGGCGGCAACCAATCGAGCCGAAGACTGAGACAGGAACCGGGTAGCGACGGGGTGGTGGAGGGTCGCGCACTTGATAGCATGGACAAACTACACAGGGAGAGAATCATATTTAAAGGCACGGATCGTGTGACGCCCTTAATTGGTAGTGGGAGCGCTAATCGACCTGAACCCCAGTGACCGCACGACCAGGGAACGGGGGGAAGGTAGGGCGTTCTTAGCGGGGGGAGTGAGTAGTGTATGCTACGATTAAGCCCGAGTGCAGAGATCGGTCTTGCCTGATTGAACTTGCGCAAGCTTCATATACTAACCCGAACTTTCCACCAATTGTCCTGAACAAAATTAATCTATTTGAGATTGGTGATCTAAGATGACACACAGTTCACATTTTGGACGTAAAGATTACCTGCTGTTCTTGGATATACAATTAAAGATATTTATAAAGACATGATTTCTTTTACATAACTTTATTTATCAAATACCATTTCCTTACATCACAACTCTTCTAATATGACTGATCGATGTATGATATACAACAATATGAAGAGGCATGGCAGCCAAACAGCAACATGGTGAGACAGTGGTAATAAAAGGATTTGCAGTTTAACTTAAGTCAAACCCTTTGTACACGTTTTTTTTACCCTCAAACACAATATCAATAAATATAATGTACTGTATATATCATGTAAATGTAAATACGGAATGGTACAGTTTAAGTCAACTTAAAAAAATGTCTTATCGTTTTTTAGACTTCCACGTAAGAACAAAGAAACTTCACAGAACAATAGGAGGCAAAATGAGCTTATTGGGTGTGCTTTGCCTTCGGCAAGGGCACAACCTTTGTTCTCTCACATATATCTTCTTATTATTATTATTATTATTATTTTCCCACCCCTAAAACTCAGTCAATATTTGGCCTACATAGACAACCTAGGTGTCAAGTTTCGTCTTGGTCTCGATTGCGTTGCTTCTATTGGGATTTACGTTCCGTTGCACGGTTTAGGCTGAGTTTAAGTTTTTGTGGCGAAAAGTGTCTTCTGTCAACGAAGGGTAGCAGTGCTAGCCTACGTCACTACGTCTGCACACGTTAGCAACGACGCATGGATACAACGTGATAGAGACGTTCTAGCACGCAAATTGGAGCTTGGATTATGAGTGAAAAATGCCAACCCCCAAAATTACCAACCATTGGGTTTTGTTGAGAAAGCAATTTCGAGTGGAACTGCCATCTCAGATTTTTTATTTAGGTTGTGAAAGTCTTTGTAATTTGAGCGAGTGCGGGTCGCCCTTGAGACTGCCTAGGCGGCAGCCATGCAAGCGTCATAGTAGTTTAGTATTTTCGTATTTTTATAGTTCGGTCAATTCTACACCACAAAACAGAAGGAGGGCAATGACGATATGACTATTGTGAAGACAGCCAGATGGTGAGATTTTAATGTAGGTTGCTGTAAAAACTTTGATTGGTTTGCTACGTGAGAGCCCTGTCAGCCTCCGTTGACGATTGTGTCAGCTGTTGTCGATCTCTGATGAGTATTTTCTTAATTTCGTACCAGGGTCAATTCTACATCAAAAATCAGAAGGAGGGCAGTGTTTTAAATATATGGCGATTGCGAAGACAGCCAGCGGGTCAGCATATTTTTGTGATTTGTGTAAAACTTGGAATTTGAGTGACACCGCGGCTTGTTTTTACATTAGCCTCAGTCAGACTCGGCTCGCCCACTGGCAGTGTGTAGTACTGTTTTCAATGCCACAGCTAAACTTTATGTCAAAAGAAACGTTCTCATTTCCGGCGCTTTCAAATAATCAGTGAAATGTGGAGCAACAGCAGCTAGCTTGCCTCTAGCAAACTTATTTTGAATTAGCCATTTCCCCTACATTAATGTCAAACTTATTTACGTTTTGGGGGGCATATTTTCAGTTAGCAGACGGTACTGTTTGAATCGCGATTCCATACTGCCAGTGACAACATTGTTACAGTAGCTTGTTTCAAAGGGGGTTCGCAGCTGTTTCAAAGGGTGTTCTTAATGAAATATGCAATGAGTAGGCTAAATGCTTGAAAATATCACTAGAAGGGAAAACAATTAGAGGACGGACCCACCTGCAACCGACGCAAGCAAGCACACCCTACAATTTCCCCAGAAATTGTACCCTCTCTAGTTTAGGTTTGCAGTTTCTCATTCTCCTGTGTTTGAGTCAACCCCATCTAGTGGCTGAAATGGATGGGTCATTGGGAAATAAGGTGATATGGTGAATAAGGTGACCCTTGTCAGAAATATTAATCTATCAAGCAGTTGCATGAAAGGACGTCTATCTGCATTACATGCTTAGACACATTCAATGTTTATCAGTGTTTATTATGACTAGCCATTCACTTCTCAAAGCAGAACAGCTATTTCTCAGCCTGCCTTCAGGCCTACAACCCCTGGTACATGTGTGCTTCCTTCTGCCTGCCCTCTCAGTGGCATCTATATGGAACGCCGACAGGGTCAAATGTACTCGTAATTGAAACGCATATTTTTGATTGGACACCCGTTTAGAAAGCGCCTGCAGCTGTTTCCTAAGCGGCTGCAGCCGTAAATGTGCAGGCGAAAGTTACACATGAATGTACGCGTTGCAGGCGTTAAATAAACGCCTGTATATTTACACGTGCAATTGCAGGCATTAAATAAACGGCTGGATATTTACACGTGCAATTGCAGGCGTTAAATAAACGCCTGTATATTTACACGTGCAATTGCAGGCATTAAATAAACGCCTGTATATTTACACGTGCAATTGCAGGCATTAAATAAACGGCTGTATATTTACATGTGCAATTGCAGGCGTTAAATAAACGCCTGTATATTTACACGTGCAATTGCAGGCGTTAAAGGCCATATGGCAGGTTAATTTTTCCAACGAATTTGTGCTATTTGCTTGTTGGTAATAAACATTTAAACTGTTATCCATTGTATTTGATGTTGTTGGGTGTCACAAAACGGAATATAATACGAAAAAGTAGCTACTTTTTGCAATGATTCTTCTTTCCCCCACAATGCATTGCATGACGTCACGTTGGGGAGACGACCGACCAAAGCCCGCTTAGAGACCATTGAAATCGATTAGAAATAAAGACTACCAGAGAATGTCTAATATGGTCTCTGCTAGTACAATCAAAACATGGGACATCTAATCGGAAATGTGTTTACAATGTCGGGGAAAATATTTAATTAGGGATGATCTTGGGGGGATTTCTAGGTGGGACTGGCAAGTTAGCCCATAGCTAGCCCATAGCTAGCATGATGTCTTCTTTCTAGATCTAGATAAGTTTACCGGTAGTACTAGTCTACTTATCTGAACTACAGCTAACGACATGATTGTCCGGGATAAGTGGATTTTGTTGTAGGGCAGAGAAATGTACCTACCCCACTGGACAAGTTTAAACTCAAACAAAATAAAATGCCATGTTACTGTACTTGCACTGGCCAGCTTGCAAATACTGAGGATAGCCTACCGAAGTTGAGTTAGCCAATGTCGTTAGCGATGCTAGCTAACGTTAGTTAGCTGTATATAACATTTCACTGGGTCTTGCAGCTGTTTGATTGACTGAAATGATTATGAAATGTTATGTTCTACTAGCCATTTGCCTACTTTTGCAAGTCACAGTATTTCCAAGCCCTGATAGTGTAACTGAGAAGACGCAGTAATTCCTCTTTCAAGTAATAAGCCCCCGTTCAAGTGTTGAGCATTAAATTAGCTGCACAGTCTGTAGAGACAGGGCCGGATTAACAATTTTCTGTGCCCTGGGCAACAAGGCTCAATTTTTCCGCCCCACGTACCTTGCGTTTCTTAGCCTGGTTTAGCTCTCCACCTTTATTACTCATTTAAAAACTATTTGATCAATCGAATATAAAAGCATCATAGAATGTAAAGTAACAGCTAGCTGGCGTCAGTTACTTGTAAAATGCATAGATTTACATTTAGTCATTTAGCAGACGCTCTTATCCAGAGCGGCTTACAGGGACATTCCCCCGAGGCAAGTAGGGTGAAGTGCCTTGCCCAAGGACACAATGTCATTTTGACACGGCCAGGAATCGAACCAGCGACCTTCTGATTACTAGCCCAATTCTCTAACCGCTCAGCCACCTGACTCCCGCATAGACGCATAGATAATGTTTAACAGTAACATCTCAATTTAGCTTGCACCTAAGTTAAAACATATTTGAGTGTGCTAACATTAGCAATAACGTCAGCTAGTTTGAGGTGTATGCATAGGCTAACCATTAAATTAGCAGCACATTTCCCGTATTTAACAATGATTAAACATGGGCTTACCTGAAAGTGATGCACGGGCACCATCGTCTCTTTCTTTCTTTTTTTCTTCCCCTGACTCCTGTTATCTTTTTAAGCCCATTTTAGAAAAGTTGACCTAGCCTACTGTCAAAGTTCGTCAGGCCACTGAGATAGGGAAGGGCACCCTCGGTGAGCTTGGGAAGTTGAGTGTGTATTTGTTTTTGTTTTTGGGGGGGGGCATATCTCTTGTTCTGCCTGTTTTGTAATATGCGTGCCTAATATTTCTATACTAAAATAATATCGGCATTATAAGTATTATAACTATGATGATTTGTTGTTTTTGTTCTGTTTTTGACGTGATTTAACATAATATTTTGATCGAACGAGTTGCAATAAAGTACTCACATTAAGGAAAGTTAGGACTGCGTTCATAACGTGATATAACATTTTAGTTGACATTGTCCAGGGCCCCTTAGATGTCATGTGCCCCTGGGCAAGTGCCCAGTTGCCCTAATGGTTAATTCGGCCTTGTGTAGAGATATTGGGACGAAGCTGCAATACAGTACATAACAGAAAGTGTTTCATTCTGCAGAAATTGTGTAAATGTTTAATGTAACAAATATTTTTTCTTATAACACCTCAATTGTTATCATTTGTATAATATTACAGCTCATTTTCGTTGGTCAAAGGCACAATCTTTACCCGGACGTGACTTTTGTGCATGGAAAAATGAAACGTAAATGTAGGGCTACTTGTCCAAAGGACAAGTGCCTCAAATATTTAATGTCAGGCCCTGAATGATCAGTCACTATATAAAGAAAACGTTGACTTTCACTCTGCTATTCACTGACAGGGTGCTATTCACTGACAGTAAAAAAAAATTGTAGCCTATATGTGCACTGCTGTTCGTAGACTAGCTCCAGAGATCGTTGCTGCGTTGCTAAATGATAGCAACTCACCAGGACACTTCACCAACTCTCCACTCATTCTCCTCGGACCATCCATTTAATTGGCTTTGACGGCCATCAGGTCTCGGCAATTCCTCATTTGCCCTCTCATGTCTACTTGGTTCGAAATTATACGGCTGCGTGCCATCATATACATTAGTGGTTTTTGCCACCTCTTCTTCATCCCCGTCAGTCGCCATAGTTCTAGTACTAGGCTGAGGCTTCTCTCCTCCACGACTCCCCAACGTGACGTCATCGCCGATTTGCGCTAATATGCTAATGCTAACACCAAAAACGACAAAAACTGGTCTTTAACACCATTTGGAGATATTTTTAATTATATACATATCTTGAGTGCTTCATGTACCCATTAATCAACAGTAGTGTTTAACCTGCCATATGGCATTTAAAGCTAACTGACTAGCTAGATAATTTCAACTAGTTAAATCTTGATACTTCGAAATCAATCAAACAGCTAATATTACAATATATTCAATCAGTATTACAAAATGTTATACTGATAATAATGTTATTCTGTAAAACTATCTAGTGTAAAGCTAGCTAACTTGCTAGTTTCAAAAGTCTAAGTTACTACTCTGATATAAATCAATTAATTATTTAATAAAAACAATATACTATATAACTATGACAAGAACTAAATGTAATGGAATGATTTTAGGGTTATCTGGTAGCCTGGCTGCCAGCCCATCTTATCCCCGCCCACAAAATTATTTGGTCGGGAAGATGGGTCTTGGGAGTCTCCGTTGGGGAACAACTAATGTCCGAACAGAAGCTGTTCGGACCAATGAAATTGTCAGGGCGGGCTTTATACGATGATGGACAGATGATCAACAGTAACGTAATCAACCACGTCACCAAAGAGCGCTTTGGTTGAATTCGTTTTCAACAAACATGGCTACCGCTGGAGAGCTGGGATGTTATGATTCTGCCATCGAGTCTGTTTTAGAAGACATCGACAGCGCATTAGTTTTGAAAGAGGAACAGAGAAACGCAATCAAGGCATTTGTCGATGGAAAATATGTTTTTGCCGTCCTTCCTACGGGGTTTGGTAAAAGTTAACATACTACGTTGCTCTGATTGGTTGTAGGTCTATCCAATTGAGCGAAGAGGCATTTGTTTTCCGGGTTCGGTTGAAACACGCCCCATAGTCACAGCCCAATGGAGAGTCCTCAGACTCATATTCTGACAAGAATTTGAGAGTCTGACATCGTCAGGCTAGTTATCTGGTGTAGATTGTCCAAAACTGTGTGAGAGCGAGCCTGAGGTAAATTGCAATTTAGAAGCGCCTACCCAGAGCCATAGAATTTTTTTTTTTATATGGCTCTGAGCCTACCTAGCAACCAGAATAGCAACCAGGACAGTTTCCCGCTGCTGGCACACGCAGCTATCTCAGTAATTTAAGGTCGGCATAGCGACGGACGCGTCCTTGCTTTGGAATGGCATTGTGACGTCAGGTAGGACAGTTTTTGGTACTAGGACAGTTTTTGGCCTGAGAGTGCCGCCAACGGGCGCTAGAGGGAGAGGTCTCTAGAAGTAGCTGTAAATCTGCCCTGTATGGATGAGAAGGATACCGGATCACAATCATGGTAAAATGTCTCCATAGATCTTGGCTCAGCACTGGTGATCCGCAGACGTGCTCTGATTCGGTAGCAATCGATCAGAATCCAGCGTCCGAGTCAAGATATCTGCGGAGATACCCTGGATACCGGCCAGGGAACAGCAGGTGCTCTGCTGACACTAGATAACATATCTTCGTGTTCCAGCGTACGTGCTGCCTTTGTGCACATCCTGATGGGCTTGCTGACGGGCGCAAAGAGGGGCAGCTCTCTAGAGGTAGCTATCTGCCCGATGTCGAATGAGAAGGGTACCGGGGAGATGGTCGGTGTATTTGGCTTACCCACATGGCACAGGGTCTGGACAGGATGTGTGTGTGGGACGGCTTGATAAACCGCACATCAAGATGGTATGCAACAAGACGGATATGCACACATCTTAGTCATTGTTACTGCTCTGCCCTACAAAGGCAAAAGACCTTAACTCACCAGAGTGTGAAACTGAGAAAAATGACTTTAAAGTTATTTTGTTGTCCAGCCAAATGTATTGATGGTAGGATACTGGAAATTTGCAATTCTTCGTTTTTTTGATTAACTTAAATATCTACATAAAAATGTTAAAATCAAACTTGACCTTTGACCCTTATTCGGAAGTTACTGTACTCTGCCTTTGCATTGTCTGCAAAACGAAAGGGAGCCATGCCAAGGCAAAATACATTAACTTCCATTTGATCACTCATTTGGTTGCTGATCACTTCATGAAATCAGTTTATGATAATAATTATAATATATCTATAGAATCCTAGTAATCATAGCACAGTTAATAAAGGGGCAGGGCTTATTTGAAAGAGCGCAAAATATGATTGAATAGCAGACAATCAGCTATTGACTGTTTCTTGCATCAAACCATTCAGTTCGGTTGATTTTTTCCCATCAGGTTACAAAATAAAAGTAGGCCATATAATGTAACATTGGATTGTTACTTCTGAGCTTGTGTGTGATTGGGTTATTTAGGGGTGTGTCGAGTGGCTGAGCCTACTACTCGCACTCCTGCGCTGTCAGTGTGGAGCTGTCACAGCTATGCTGGCATTAACTAGTCTTCATGACACGAAAAGTAGCCTACCATTCATGGCGTATGATTTACAATTACTTATTGATAGAAGGCCATCTAGTTGTTTCCAATGCTTTGTGTGTATTCTGATCGCATATGGAGCAGTCTGGTTTCATTTGTCAAGAAGTTACCTGAACTAGCTAACGCTAGCTCGCGATAGCTAACTTCAATAACAACTTCAATCTGTAATAGCCTACTTTGTTAAAAACTTTATTCAAGATACTGTGTGTCTGTGTGCGTGCGTGACATGTATTTATACATAGGCATAACACCGTAACTCCAGCGCGGCAAAAAGTTACTTCACTTTGAAGGGCAGCAAAACCAAGGCAAAGAACCGTAACTGATGTTACGGTATTCTGCCTTGGCTTCTCTAGGGCTTTTGGAAGTTACGGTGAAGACGACCCCCTATTTTCTCCGAAAAACAGAAGAGTTCATTCAAGATATTTGGCCACATGATAAAGCAGACCTTAACTGTTCCGAAAATGGAAAAAAAACATTTTCGAAAAAGTTGAAGTTACGGTCTTTTGCCTTTGCACGGCAGTGCTAGCATGACCCGCGCATCCAGGAAACACCTTGTTTTTCGCCACTAGTACAAATGTAGTGGGATGTCAGGGGCAGTGGCGCTCCCCTCTACACATTGTCTGGCGGAGTCAGACAATGTGTCATCCACTCCTCCAAAGTCAAACCTATTTCCATGTTGTGGTGTAGTGTAGCTTCAGAGTAATGACAAGCAGGATGACATTACAACTCCATCCATCCATCTATCCATCATCTGCCGCTTTTCCGGGGGTCGGGTCGCAGGGGCAGCAACCTAAGCAGGGAGGCCCAGACTTCCCTCTCCCCGGCCACTTCCACCAGCTCTTCCTGGGGGACCCCGAGGCGTTCCCAGGCCAGCCGAGAGACATAGTCCCTCCAGCCTGTCCTGGGTCTTCCCCGGGGCCTCTTCCCAGTGGGACGTGCCCAGAACACCTCACCAGGGAGGCGTCCAGGAGGCATCCTTATCAGATGCCCAAGCCACCTCAACTGGCCCCTCTCGACGCGGAGGAGCAGCGGTTCTACTCTGAGCCCCTCCCGGATGACCGAGCTTCTCACCCTATCTCTAAGGGAGAGCCCAGACACCCTGCGGAGAAAACTCATTTCGGCCGCTTGTATTTGCGATCTCGTTCTTTCGGTCACTACCCACAGTTCGTGACCATAGGTGAAGGTAGGAACGTAGATCGACTGGTAAATAGAGAGCTTCGCCTTTCGACTCAGCTCCTTCTTCACCACGACGGACCGATGCAGAGCCCGCATCACTGCGGACGCCGCACCGATCCGCCTGTCGATCTCGTGCTCCATTCTTCCCTCACTCGTGAACAAGACCCCGAGATACTTGAACTCCTCCGCTTGGGTCAAGATCTCCTCCCCGACCCGGAGATTGCACTCCACCCTCAGATTTGGAGGTGCTGATTCCCATCCCAGTCGCTTCGCATTCGGTTGCGAACCGCTCCAGTGAGAGCTGAAGGTCACGGCCCGATGAAGCCATCAGGACCACATCATCCGCAAAAAGCAGCGACCCGATCCTGAGGTCACCAAACCGGACCCCCTCAACGCCCTGGCTGCGCCTAGAAATTCTGTCCATATAAGTTATGAACAGAATCGGTGACAAAGGGCAGCCCTGGCGGAGTCCAACCCTCACCGGGTTCGACTTACTGCCGGCAATGCGGACCAAACTCTGGCACCGGTCGTATAGGGACCGGACAGCCCCGATCAGGGAATCCGTTACCCCGTACTCCTGGAGCACCCCCCACATGAGCCCCCGAGGGACACGGTCGAACGCCTTTTCCAAATCCACAAAACATGTGTAGACCGGTTGGGCGAACTCCCATGCACCCTCTAGGACCCTGCCGAGGGTGTAGAGCTGGTCCACAGTTCCACGGCCAGGACGAAAACCACATTGCTCCTCCTGAATCCGAGGTTCGACAATCCGACGGACCCTCCTCTCCAGAACCCCTGAATAGACTTTCCCAGGGAGGCTGAGGAGTGTGATCCCCCTAAAGTTGGAGCACACCCTCCGGTCCCCCTTTTTAAAGAGGGGAACCCCCACCCCGGTCTGCCAGTCCAGAGGCACTGTCCCCAATGTCCACGCAATGTTGCAGAGTCGTGTCAACCAAGACAGCCCTACAACATCCAGAGCCTTAAGGAACTCCGGGCGGACCTCATCCACCCCAGGGGCCCTGCCACTGCGGAGCTTTTCAACCACCTCGGCGACCTCAGCCCCAGAGATAGAAGGGCTGTCCCCAGACTCTGCCTCCACGTCGGAAAGCGTGTTGGTGGAATTAAGGAGGTCTTCAAAGTATTCCTTCCACCGATCCAGGACGTCCCCCATCGAGGTCAGCAGCGCACCATCCCCACCATATACAGCGTTGACAGTGCACTGCTTCCCCCTCCTGAGTCGCCGGATGGTGGTCCAGAACCTTTTCGAAGCCGTTCGGAAGTCATTCTCCATGGCCTCGCCGAACTCCTCCCACGCCCGGGTTTTTGCCTCCGTGACCGCCAAAGCCGCATTCCGCTTGGCCTGCCGGTACACATCGGCTGCCTCTGGAGTCCTACCAGCCAATAAAGTCCAATAGGCCTCCTTCTTCAGCTTGACGGCATCCCTCAACTCCGGCGTCCACCACCGGGTCCGAGGGTTACCGCTGCGACATGCACCGACCGCCTTGCGTCCGCAGCTTTAAAAGTTATGATGGAGGGAGAGATGGTTTGAAAGAGAGGGGAGGGGACTGGATCAAGGGGACAGGAGGTGGGGCGATGAGAGAGAATGAGGTCAGAGAACTCTGCCTCGGACAGGGGAGAGAAAGAGTTTAGACATTTAGTTGGGTCAGTCATAGAGGGTGAGTGGGTAGGAAAGGTGGGTTCAGGGAACCGACTGCTAATGTCAGCAACTTTTTTCTCAAAGAAGGAGGAGAAGTCGGCTGCTGTCAGGGTGGAGGGGGAGGGTGGGGGAGGTGGGTTAAGAAGGGTGGAGAAGGTAGAGAAAAGTTTGTGAGGGTTTGAGGCAGAGTTAATTTTGTTCAGGAAGTAGTGGGTTTTAGCATCAGTTATGCGGGCAGAGAAGGATTTTAGGAGGGAGTGATACTTATCGAGGTCCAGACCGTCTTTGGACTTGCGCCATCTCCTCTCAGCTGCCCGAAGGATGGACCATTCTGCACTAATCACATCCGTGAGCCACGGGCAGGAGGGAGTAGATCGCGCAGGCCTGGTTGACAGGGGACAGAGAGTGTCGAGTGATGCAGTTAGTGTGGATAACAGGGTGTTGGTGGCAGTGTCAGTGAGGTGGCACATAAACTCGTCAATGGGAGGGAGGGAGGATGTTACAATGGAGGAGAAATGGGAGGGGGATAGGGAGCGGAGGTTGCGGCGGAAAGTTACGAGAGGAGGGGAGGTAGGAGGAGTTGGAGGGAGAGAGTCAGACAATTGACCTATCGCTAAGCCCCGCCCCTCGAACTAAAACGGGCCAATGGCAATTTAGTAACAGCTGCACTCGGACATCTTCAGTTTACAACTCCATAGAGTAGCATTAGGAAAAGGGATTCTTCTCTTGTTTTATCGGGTTTGTTGTAATTTAAGTGTAAAACCGTAGGGAGTCAGGTGGCTGAGCGGTGAGGGAATCGGGCTAGTAATCTGAAGGTTGCCAGTTCGATTCCCGGTCATGCCAACTGACGTTGTGTCCTTGGGCAAGGCACTTCACCCTACTTGCCTCAGGGGGAATGTCCCTGTACTTACTGTAAGTCGCTCTGGATAAGAGCGTCTGCTAAATGACTAAATGTAAATGTAAATGTAAAACAATGGTCAAACGATGTGCATGGGGTAGATGCAACACTGATACGAGGTATCATGAGAGGATGGGCAATGGGGTATATTTGATCCCATTTCCCAAACCAAAACTGGAGGGCCAAATGTCTCCGGTGGATAAAGCTGTGTGGCAGACCACACAGTCAACTTGTCAATGACAATAATGTGTCATCACATTATTGTCATTGACAGTACCGGCTTACTTTCACCACTGATGTTATGCTAAGCTTAGGCAAGTTATCTCTGGTTAAAAGTAGCTAACGTTATTAGCTACGTATAACGTTTGGCTAGCTATTCACTAGCTAGAAAGTTAGGACACTGCCCTGTCAGGGACAGGGTACTTCTAGTAAATAAACTAATAAACGTAGGTTTACATCTCAGTGCCTATCCAGATTAGTTCAATTAAATGAAGGTAAATTAATGTAGCTAATCTAACCCTGCGGTGCATCAACAATACTGGTATTGCCAAGCATTGGATATCCACTATTCAGGATATCGTGAATGACCGTGAGATGAAGCTTCTCCCTCTTGCATTGAGATCTGTAAATTCTTGCCTCCAATTTAAGTTTGTCATCCACCATATCGACTTTTAAATTATGTACGTATCCCTCCATTCATTGCATAATGAAGTCCCTTTTGACGGCTAAAACTCTAGTCAGCTGCGATAGCTTGTCCGAGTTAGCAACAGTAACTAAGGGGGGCGGGGCTTAGCGATAGGTCAATTGGATGAAGGAGTGATCAGAAATGTGTAGTTGGGTTACAGAGGTTAAGTCAGTGATACAGTTACGTGTCAGGATGAGGTCGAGCTGCCTTGAAGTCGACGACCTGCATTCCTTCAAGGTGGATGTTGAAGTCCCCAAGGAGTATCAGCGGTGTTCCATAATCCGAGAGAACGCTGAGGAGCATGTCCAGCTCCTCCACAAAGTCGGCTAGTGGCCCTGGTGGGCGGTAGAGGACAACTAAAAATGCTTTGATAGGATCAGTTAGCATCACATAATGGTGTTCAAATGATTTGGCAGTAACAGAGAGTGGGGTGGATGTGTATTTAATATGTGGGGAAAGAAGCAAACCTGTCCCACCACCTCGCCCGGTTGAGCGAGGTGAGTGAGAGAACGAGTGGTTGACGGAGAGAGCAGCTGGAGTTGCAGTGTTCTCTGGGCGGATCCATATCTCTGTCAGCGCAAGGGCATGAAGAGAAGCATGGGATGCAAATGCCGGGATTAAATCTGCTTTGTTCACAGCAGACTGGCAGTTCCAGAGCCCAATAGAAAGAGAGAGGGCAGGTGGAGAAGATCTGGATAGGTAGCTAAGATTAGAAGTGGACCGTATATACTTTGTGACATATCTACGTCTACGTCTGCGAGTGGTGTAATGAGCGGGAATGCTGAAGAAACACATGCTAGCTATGAATATGTTCTAGGTAGAATAGAATACAAATAGGGTGACACTTATCAGAAGAGGTGATCCGCCTCGTCGGCCATCCTCGACTCCCGCAGGTAGACTCCCTGTCTTTGTTCGACCGAGTCTGCGTGCGCCGAGGCTGCCAGACGAGGCTGCCTCTGCAGTGTTAGCCGCCTTAAATATGCTAAAGGCGCAGCTGACAATGGCCCTAATTATGTAAACAAAGCCAGGGTCTCACTCGGCGGCAAGTACCCTGAAACTCGGTCTCTAGCACGCTACCTATTGACCAATTTAGCTGCTATACCCTTACCCTCTATCCTTGAGACAAAGTTTTAGCTCAACACAAATGAATGAAACAAACTCTGGTTACTTACAGTCAAGATGGCAGTCACGAAGTACACTCAGTAAGACACTATTTGCTCTGAATCTGATTACAGATGTCAGGGCTGATTTAACCAAATTCTACAATGGCCCTAATTATGGAAACAAAGCCAGGGTCTCACTTGGCGGCAAGTACCCTGAAACTCGGTCTCTAGCACGCTACCTATTGACCAATTTAGCTGCTATACCCTTACCCTCCTATCCTTGAGACAAAGTTTTAGCTCAACACAAATGAATGAAAATACAAAATGGTGAACTAACTATGTTCAACTCCAGTTGTTTGGTTCGGACGCTGAGAAACCAATCACCAAATGTGCCAATGAGTTTTGTACTCTGCTGCGTACTCTGTTGTTGTGGCAGGTTTCTGTGATTGCAGACTGGGAAAATGCACTGCAAGTGACCTTCTCCAATAGCACTCGCCACAACTTCAACTTGGCCTCGAATGCTTTGATGTTGGATACTAGCGAACTAAGAAGCAGGTTGGGACCCTGAAGCTTAATATTCAGCTCTGACAGGTAATTGGTGATGTCAACCGTGAAAGCTAAATCACAGTCACTTACTGTTGCTGAGATCTGCAACAGGCTTTCTCTTTATTTCCATGAACATTTTGACCTCCTCTCTCAACTCATAGAACATGTTCCCACGGCTCAGCCATCACACTTCAGTGGTACACCAGGTCCACATGCTCTGATTCAAGTTCTTTGCGAAACCCCTTGAACAGTTGACATAACATTGTTGAACATTAAGGACTGTACACACAGGTTTTCCAGATGTATGTTCCAGTGGCATATGATTAAATAATTCGCATCCAGACTGAGCTGACTCATCTCCATCACCTTTTTTACCAATGCAGTTGTAATGACATTCTAGATTGGCTTTTTTATCAAAGCCACAAACACCACAAACTAAACATACCTGCCTTTTATATTTTGTTATATCATAAACATTTTAATTAATATTTTACTTCAATTGTAGGTGTCAGTAAAATGTATTAAGTGTGTCACAGAATTTTCAAATGGACTCTTGGGCTGGAGCAAACCGCCTCAGGGGCCGTATATGGCCCGAAGGCCAGACATTCCTCACCCCTGGGGTAGATGGTGGGTTAGACTGACCATCTAATCTACCCCAAGTTTATACAAAGCCCAATAGTTTTTCCACAGGGAAACTGTACTGCAGTTTATAATCGTTTGTCACTTTGTTGCTTGAAGGTACTGCTTTCATGCTCACAATTGATGCCAACTTGCTAATGTCCTCTGACTTAGTAACACAGATGACCACCTATGGGAGAATTGCTTGGCCAGCTACACCCCCACATAACAAGTACATATTTAATGCTACTGTTTGCAATATTTAGCTGAGGTGTTTTGGACCAATTCAACTGTAACGTTTCATTTTTACTGAGATATTCAGAGATGTAGGATGCAATGAAAAATACTCTCTTTAACCAGGCAGGGCAATAAATATTACCAAGCTGTTGCAAAGTGTTATCTTTTTCAGACTGGAGGATATGATTTGCTATAACTGTCCAATAACATTTGTCTACACATGAAAGTAGCCTACTTTCACAAATGGATATATACAATTTGAGCAAATGTTTTCAAAGTGACTACAATCTATAAACCCTTTCCTGTTCCAGAGTTCCGAGGAGTAACATGTCTAAAAAGACATTGAGTACCTATAAGGGGGATATTGTTCTCGGTGGCAGCCAACATGATGAAATGCTTACAAGCTCTTGGCAATTTGAAAACAGCTCAGAGAAGCTCTTCACACCATATTCCTTCACACGTTATAGTATTTTCACAAAAATAGTCAAATCATACACTGTGATACAGGGAAGTCATTATCCATTTATTGATTTTGCAATCGGGTATCTAGATATTTTTAAGTATTGCACACAAAAAGCTGAAATAATTGCAGCTCCACATAGAATAACATGTAACAACACTACAATTTTCAGGAGAACTAACTGTACACAACTTATTTGATCTGATATCCAATTAGCTCAAGAAGGTCAAGGTTTGTGTAAAACATAAAAGAAAAAAAAATCTACAGTTGGAATTGGCAGTCAATCAGGTAAACTTATTGTAAAATAATTGTTTGTTGGTGAATTTTTCCATTACTAAAGCCATAGCCTCCTCTTCAGTGTCAGGAACATCACATAAGTGCGTAAGAAATGAGTGTCCATGGATGCAAGTCTGTGTTGTCTCTCCAAGTTGCTGTTTCTTCCGTAAGAGCATGTCCTCTACATCTTCTTTAGTCAAAGTTACAGGCAACTGACAGGCCAAGCGAACAGCTTCTCCCTAACACACATCACAACACACAATCATGTTTTAAAGTCAATATGATCAGTATCACGTCACATCATAATAGCAATATGTTTCGAGTAGGGATGCACCAATTAATCGGTCATCAACCAATATTATCTTGATTGGATTGTGGTGTCTGAAAAGGTATCATGCTTAGCTTTTTTTGTCATGTTTTTTTTCATGTTTCTTTCTCATGTGTCAACATGTGTCAATGACATACACAAAGCAGCCATATGATTTAAGGTGAGAGCTTTCACAGTAAACATTTCGAAACCTTTTACAACATATGTCAAATTAGTGGTGTCATGGCCATGGCCATGCCCCTGTTTAAGTTATCCTAGTCTTCCCTGCCCCTAGTGTTTTCTGTCTCTCAGGGGTGTGTTCAGGTCCTAGTTTTGTCTATTTCTCCTTGCTCCCCGTACTCTCAACAACTTTTAGCAATCACTCAGCTGTTGTCCACTGTGATCACCTTGCACTGTATATATGTCTGCTGACTCGTGACTACCTGCTTCCCCCAGGTCTTGGATCCCCCTCCTACTAACACAAGTGACAGGTGGCCTTTTATCCTGAATCTGAATGGGACATACATTTTTCCCCGAATTAAATATCTGGAAAAACATTATTCAAATTAGCTGAAATTAGAAGCCTCATCAGAAGCAAACATTTTCTTTTTGGTATAAAGTTACAAAAATGTAAAAACATCGGTATCGGCCAATTATAACATAAACAATTGCAATCTGTATCAGCAAGTAATTTTCTTATAGGTTCATCCCTAGTTTTTGATAATATAAAGACTATTACCAAGTCTGCATGACTTGATCATCTTAAAGTATGGTTGACAATGAGGGAACGTGTGGAAGAAATTGAGATTTCCTCTGTGCTTACATTATTCACTAATCAATAGAACCATTCATTGTCATTGGATACTAGTTAGTACGTTCTCATGTAAGCTTGCTATTAATAAGAGTATATTGTGTCTATGTGTCAGGTTAATGGATGTTCGGGGTCAGGAGAAAGTACTGGCTAAACGTTTCCTTGTCATGACTACAAGGAGAACTCCAACTATGAACTCTTCTGAGTGAGAGTTCATGAGTTGGGAGCAGTGAATCTTTATCTCTGAGACTGTTGTAACGTCATTCCTGCCTGACTGTCACAATCTATGTTTACATTCTTGTCCCCTATAAAAGATGGTCCTCCGGCTTTCAGAGCTGTGAGAGACCTGGTTGAGACCTAAGCTTGGTGTTGTGTTGTCATTTATTGTCAGAGGTCTGGTTTTCTCTCCCAATCTGCAGATTGATAAATACTTATTAAAATCCAGAACTCAACTGAACTTAGTCACTCCGTTTATGAAGAGACGGACAAACACTTTCTTCATCAATTGGCGTTGTCGAGCAGCAGGATTGCAGAACCAGATCCAGGAGAGACCCAGGCAGCACCAGTATAAAGCAGAACCCGTGGTGCACAAAACTAAATGGTAAGGGGATCCTTTTCCAAAACCCCATTCACGGACTGCTTTATGCTTGGTGCGCCTGCTGTCCCTCTGCGATGCTGGTAACGTAAACGATTTAAGAACCTTTTATTGTGACGTTCAGTTGGGAGCCTGGTCTTAGCAGACCAGAGTCTGCTAGGCCTCAACAGGAGGAAGATAATATTAGAGTTTTGGTTTAGTAAATTTGGGTCATTAATTGACTTGCTATTTTTACTTTGTCTAGGTCATAGTTGGCAAACTCTGATAGCGTACAAGAACTCTGGTCGTGTGAAGTATTGAAAAAGTATGTAAAACAATCTGTGTTCTTGATCTGAGGCAAAGGATCTGTTAAGAGAATACGTCCCATACTCTTGATCTGGGGAAAAGGATCTGATAACAGAGAGTATGGTTTTACAGATACAGACCAGGGGTGAACCAAACAAGGAAAGGTATGTGTTTCTTTTAAAATGCATGTTTACAGCTGAAAACTTTAGTTTAACAGAGATCTTATTTTGGTTTGAATTGTATTAAGTTGAATTGTAACTGTATTAAGTTTTGTGTTGGGCTTTTCTCTTTTGAACAGAGATCTTATTGGGACTTTTTGGTTTGAATTGTAACTGTATTAAGTTTTGTTTTGGGCTTTTCTTAAGACCAAGCACAGTAGGTGGGCGGTCATAATGTATTAGGGTCAAAGGCTTTATGCGAGAGACCAACTTTTAACTGTAAAGTGGGTTTTTAAACAAGTGAGGGATACTTTGACAATGTAAAGGGACAGTTAGGATTTTAACTGACAAACTTGGCATTAAATGATCAGCGAGGGACACAATGAAATACTGAGGGAAAGATAGACTGGCAGTTTATGGATTAACTCGTCTCTCTTAAAAACGAATTATGGTTATTTTGTTACTCATGACGTAACGGAGTTGTGGAAATTATTGTAGGCGCGTTCCCAAGTTGAGTTTTTTTTTTGTATGCGCGTCCCATGATTGAGCGCCCGGAAGGCGAGGATAGTTTGGCTTGAAAAGGCCATATTTGTAGTTCACTAGCGAGATATATTGTAGTTCTTTTATTCTTCAATAGTGTTATGTGCCCGTTTTACAGTGCTATGTGATTTTGTGACTGTTCTAAAGTGCTGTGTGATTCTTGCTGCAGTAAATCATAAGAGTTGGCTACATAGCCTACCGTTATGAGATTTGTTACAGATACTTTGTATTCAGATACATTGTAATTCAGTATGGGTAATCTAGCTTCCAGTACGGGAGCGATAGAGACGTTGTTAGTCCAGCCCGATATATGTTGTGATTTACATAGAATTCAAGCAGTGTCAAGCATGGAGAGATGGCATGCGTGGATTAATCATGACCCGAGACATTGTTTTCCGCTGGAGGGAACGTTTGATGTAAAAAAATATATATGCGAGTTTAAAAGCGGTTTTGAAAGACAAGGAAACAAGTCGGACGTGTAAACAATTTGTCAGCTGGCCAATGTTTATGATATGGTTAACTGAAGCTACGAGACGACGTGGCATTGTCTATCTTGAGAAAATACAGTCAGATCAAGCTAAAACTGATTCTGATAGAGAAGCTACGAGTGAGCTGGAGCGTCTTGAGAGACAGAGACAAGATGAACAGAAACGTGAGGTAGAACGTTTCGAGCGAGACAAACAAGAGGCTGCTAGAATTGAACTAGAGCAGTTTGAGAAACGGAGGGTCGGGGAGTCATTGTTAAGAAGTGATCAGACCGAACAAAGTCATAGAGTGAGGAAACTCGAGACATTGCTTGCACATGCTAACATGAAGTTGCTTGAACAGACTAACAGTGCCGAAACAAATTGTGAGGAGTCAGTAGTTGTGAAACAGGCTGAAGGTAGCGCTCAAGGGAAACTACTACCTAAGATTTGTAGCCTATTTACCGACGATAAAGATGATGTTGTTGCTATAGCTGTGGCTATGCAGAGGAGAGCCAGAAACAGGGGAAATGCATTGTTAGGGGAAGCAGCGGGTCAGTTGCAGCCAGCACAGAACCTACAAGAGAAAGTCGAGGTTCATATCACAGCAAATATGATGGGTGAGGTTAATCAGGAAGGCCTGTAACTATCAGTTGAACCCCCAGGTATCAATGAACCCTATGTGTGCAAATCCAGGTCCTGATGTATGACAGCCTATGTACCTTTATCGCCCATGGTCAGTGACTGAGCTGAGAGCTAGGAAAGGGATTTTCTGACATGAGAGGACTCAGCAATTTTCTAGATTTGCAACTAGCTATCAATGCCAACATTTTCCTACTTTTATTGATTTGAATCAAGGGTTAGAGGGTGAACTCCAGCCCGGTATGTTGAGAAAACTTAAAGCATAGATTTCTGATGGTGTTTAATGGCAGTAATACTGGAGGGGTGTTGCTTGACTGGAGCAAAGTGTATGATCGCAAACAGAAAAGATGAGGATCCTACAGATGATCTGGAAAGACTTACTAGGATTTTTTTTGAAAAAAAAAAACACTCTGGTTTTACAGCAGCTGCATCCCCATGCCACTTTGTCATGTGTTCATATGTGGATTGCTTCCTGAACTCCAGGTAGAAGTTAAGAAACAGGTTCTACATTGGGAGAACAAAACTGTTGATATGGTTATGGATTATGTCAAACATAATTGTACATTGATGCAGGAGAATGCAGGAAAGAAAGTTGAGAAATTAATGACATTGCGAATGAATGCCTTACGGAAAGAATAATAATATGAGATATCAAGAAACGGGGAGGCAGAGAGCTTCTCTTTTTCAAGTAAGACACAGAGCTACTAGGTTAGCCAGTTCAACAGTATACAGTACCCAAATCAATGAGATGATAGTGGTAGTTTATGGGGTTCCTGTGGACACAACTGTCAGTTAGCTCTTATGGGTGGATAGATGGATCTTTGAAAGATGAACATGTATTTCTTTCAACTATGTAAAAGTAAGTAACAAGTAAATCTGTTGGAAAGTAATTTGTTGTGCAAACTGAACCGAAATGAAATGCACTATTGACTTTTCTTATCTATTCCTTAGGATAAAGAACACTTGGCCTAGCAATCCCATACACATCCCCCAGCAGTGGAATGCAGAGATTTTAGCGACCGCAGATGTGGCCTTGCTAGAAGCTGGGCCTGAGCTACTGTGGTCCACACACGCTAATCATATTGGGCGCATTAAGAATGCTACCCCAGTTGTTATCATTGTTTGTAGTACGACTCTTGAGAACCGTACCTCAGTATGCTAGTAATACAGAAGTAGGGAAAGGTATTGTCCCAGTTATTGATGCTTTGTTGAAACAAGGAGTCATAGGTAGACTTAAGGTCAATTTGATCTTTTAAGGCTAATAAAATACTTGGAAGTTTATTATGGGTTTATAAGCAGGTAATGCCTGTGTTATACATCCTGTTGTGCCTAACCCTGTTACTTTCTAGCTCTGTGAATGACTATTGTTTGCTTTCTTTTGTGTTCCCATTGCAGAAGGGAGCCAGTATCTGTTTGCATTCACGTTTCGCCAGGTCCACTATACGTTTTCAGTTCTACCACAGGGGTACACCGAATCACCTACGTTGTTTAGTCAAGCATTACGAGAGGACCTCCAGGATGTCACCTTAGAAGCCAGCTCTACTCTGGTGCAGTATATTGATTACCTTTTTGATATGTTCTAAGAATCTTGCCTCCTGCCAACAGGACACTATTGCTGTGCTACAGGCACTGGCTGAGAAGGGCCACAAGGCGGAGGTCAAGTATCTGGGCCATACACTCAAAGGTACAGATAGTCTATTGATGCCTGAGAGAGTGGAGGCCATCCGATGGATACCGAAGCCTAGAACACCAAAACAACTCAAGTCTTTTCTAGGTTCAGCCAGGTATTGTCGTTAGTAGATCCTTGATTATGCTGTGTTGGCTAGACCTCTCCTTGATTTAAGGAAGGAGACTGATACTCATTTGTTGTGGAAAAACTGAAGCTGATAAATCATTTGTATCTCTCAAGCAGGCCTTGGCCCAGGCGCCAGCTCTCGGTCTGCCAGACTACACCAGGGCGTAACTGACCCAGCAGCATGGTAATCTTAAGAGGCCTATTGCCTATGTGAGTTCTTCTTTAGATACTGTGGCAGCAGGTTTCCCCCCGTGCTTACGAGCAGTCTGTGCTGCGGCAACATGTGTGGAAGCAACTTCAGATATAGTGCTGGGGTCGCCCTTGGCAGTGATGGTTCCTCATGCAGTAAGTGCTTTTCTGTTACGCACCAAAACTCAACACCTGTCAGCCACTAGAGCTACAAAGTATGAACTGTAATTGTTGACTCAAAGTAACATTACAATCCATAGATGCTCCCCATTGAATCCAGCTTCATTGTTGCCCACCCCTGATGATGGTGAACCACATGACTGTGAGATGGTTGTCGATAAAGTGCTAACACCCAGACCTGATATGTTTGACAAACCTATGGAAAATGCTGAACTTGTGTTGTACGTAGATGGATCTTTGTCCCGAGCATGGGATGGCTCTCTAAACTCCGGATATGCGGTCTGCACGGACAGTGAGACATTCGAATCTGGTAAACTGTCTCCACAATGCACTGCACAGCAGGCAGAGTTTTGCTTTGACAAGGGCATGTTGTTTGTCAGAAGGCAAGGTCGTAAATATTCACACTGACTCAAGGTATGGATATGGAGTTACTTACGATTTTGGTGCCATATGGCGAGAAAGAGGTTTCATTAACTCAGGTGGAGCAATCAAGAATGGAAAGATGATTGATAATTTGTTGTCTGCAATACTACTACCGAGAAAGCTAGCTATTGTTACTAAGTGTGAGGCTCATACTAACAATACAGATGATGTTTCAAGAGGAAATGCTAGAGCTGATTTAGCAGCAAAGGCTGCGGCCAAATCCTCTGATGTGTCCCAGGTCTCTATTTGTTTGTGTCTCAGCAACCGGAAACACGCACTCCCTCTCTCCATGTTGTGGTGGACCTTCAAGCCGCTGCTGATAACACTGAGAGGGATGGTTGGTTATCTGTTGGCTGTGTGAAAGATTCCATGTGCATTGTTCCCTTGGTTGGCTCGCATGGCGCACGGATGTGAGAGAGAGTCAGGTGGCTGAGCGGTTAGGGAAGCGGGCTAGTAGTCTGAAGGTTGCCAGTTCGATTCCCGGCCGTGCCAACTGACGTTGTGTCCTTGGGCAAGGCACTTCACCCTACTTGCCTCGGGGGGAATGTCCCTGTACTTACTGTAAGTCGCTCTGGATAAGAGCGTCTGCTAAATGACTAAATGTAAATGTAATGTGCCCATACGAGCAAGGGGGGTATGGTCTCAATAGTAAATACAGATTGATTTGCACCTGGTTTTTCCACAAAGGCTGAGCAACATTGTGCTCAGTGTCATATTTACCAGCAGCATAATCCCGAAAAGGGACCAAAGAGAAGAGACGCAGCCCACCCACAACCAAGTGGTCCTTTTATTAATTTACAAATTGATTTTATGCAGATGAACAAGTGTTGTAATTTTGAGTATGTACTTGTAATTGTTGACATGTTCTCGAAATGGGTAGAAGCCTACCCATGTCGGAAAGTTGATGCTACCACGATAGCCAAGATTCTTATTATTAGAGATGTGATCTGTTGATATGGGATCCTCACAAGACTGTCCAGAGATAGAGGTTCACATTTCACGGGTCAAATTGTTCAGGAACTTTGTAAAGCGCTCCAGATCAACCAGCATTTCCACTGTCCCTACCACCCACAGTCTGCGGGGGAAGTGGAGAGGCAAAATGGAACTTTGAAAGACAAACTAGCCAAGATATGTGAAGAGAATGGCCTAAAATGGCCTGATGCACTCCCACTAGCTCTTATGGCCATGAGGTCCACTCCCCAGAGGAGGAATGGACTTTCCCCACACAAGATAGTTTTAGGGAGACCAATGAAATTGCCTGTCTCTCCCCCACTATCATTGAAACAGATGACTTTTGTTTTGCCCTAACTAGAGCAGCCAGGGTTGTGCATTCACAGGTGAAAGCTGCCTGCTGGGGAGCCATGTCATCCCTATCAACCGGGTGTGAAAGTGCACAAACGGAGGACTGCCCTCTCACCGAGATGGACCGGTCCATACCTGTTTTCTCTTGGTGACTCACACAGCTGTAAAAGTGGAGGGTCGTCCGACATGGATTCATGCAACGGAGTGCAAAATGGCTCCTCCACCGAACAACACGGTGGAGTGTCCCAACGGAGAGCCAGGGGCTGGTGGAGGAGCAGGTGCACCTCCAAATGGTGCCTGCTCCAACTTGTCATTTGTCTCATCCCCACTGGGTTACTCCTCCAGGAGTACACCAAGGGGGGTGGAGACCCGTTTGCAGCGGCTGATCCGGGAGCAGGTTCCAGTCCAGCGGACCGATTTGAGCCAAAACCAGGATCCCGCCATCCAGCACTCCAATCCAGGGGCGCTGAGAAGGAGGTCCCAAAGAGCACCCACCCGGAGGTGTTGAAGACGTCGAAAGGTGAGTCACATGAGGAGAAAGCCAGAGAGAGGCTGCTGTTGCTACCATGCCTCTCTTCCCCATGTGTGATTCATGAAGCAGATGACAGCACCCAGACGGGAAACCTGAGAGAGGAGCCTGGAGAGGGGAAGACACTTTCAGTCTTCCTCTGGCCTCTACATGAAGCAGATGACAGTACCCAGAATGGGGACAAGAGGATACTGTGGTGGAGGTCCTCGGTTGATTCAAGGAAACCGAGGCCGCTGCCGGAGTTACGATGAGAGATGAGATCCAGACATACTGACGCACACACCTGACAGACATTTACTGATACTGGACGCACGAGTCCACAGCCATCGTATACATGAGCCACACCGAGAGTCACTATTGCACGCTCCCAATTATACTGATGTGAACATTGAGATTCATCATAAAGCACACATGAAGAACAATCTGTACAACAACACCTTACCGTGGACGGGAAAAATGACTGGACGCGGCATTAGAGGGGACAGACCTTGCAGGGTTTGTGGTTAGAGTCCCAAGCATTCTGGAGGTTATCCAGGGATATCTGTCCCTCTGTCAATGGCTGATATGTGTAAGGTCGAGAAGTGGCCTTGTGTAGGGTTGGATGTGATAAATGTGACTGTTCTGTCGAACGATTCAGTCATCTCTTGAATATGCCCCACCTGCATGGTTATGTGTATGGCACAGTGGTACAGTGAGAGTGTTGGAAAAAATACATGCAAGGATACGGTTTCTATGTATGCTCACACTCTACTGGATGATTTGTAAGTTCAATTGTACCTGAGTTCAATGTTACTTGTCCTGTATACCATTTGGGCGGGTGACATAAATTCCTGATGTTGCTGACTATGCTATTCCTACACCTTTAGCATACTACAGAAGATGTAGTATATGGTTGATTAAATGTTTAAATAATTATGGGAAGGTATTTGGAAAAATACATGTAACCACACCGTGGTATGTATGCTAACAGCCTGTTGCATGATTTGCCTGTTGCAGATGGACCTGTAAGTATAAGGGCATCACCATTTTGGGTTCCTCGTGCCGCTAACAATTGCACCATGTGGGTATGTGGTAAGAGTGCTTATTATTTCCTGCCGGCCGACTGGTCAGGAACGTGTTACCTTGGGTTTATTGTAGGAGCCCTCAGACCTGTAGATTGGTTGCCCCTGCACCCCTTTCCCAAACATTGGTGGCACCGCCACAAGAGAAGTATTATTAATGCAGATGCTAAGAAGCTGGGATCACATCACGTGGATTCAATAGTACACAGTCACTTTTCACGTTTTCAGCTGCCATTCTCCCTGTGTATGGTGTTATCACTGCCTTTACAGATATTAGGAGCTTAGCACTAGGGTTGGAGTCCATTGGTAATGAGACAGCCGACGCCTTAACTGCGGTTGCTTCTGAGATGAAGGCCATGAGGCAGGTAGTGCTACAGAACCGTATGGCACTGGATTATCTGTTGTCAGCTCAGGGAGGTACATGTGCTGTGATAGGTCATGACTGTTGTACTTTTATCCCAGATGAATCTGCTAATATCACAAATATGGCTGCGCACATTAAAGAGATCATTTCAGATTTGGGGGAACCTGAAGCTTGGAATTTTGCTGACTGGCTGACCTCCTCTGTGGGGGGTTTCTTTTCGACTATTATTCAAATGAAAATCACTGGATTGGGCATGTTAATCGTTGTTGTGCTGATTGTGGTTTGTGCTTGGAAGATGTGTACTGCCTGCTGTGTACAGTGCTGTGCAGTAGGCTCTCGTAAGGCTGCCAGTAAGATTATGGTAGCCCAGATCAAGCCACAGACAAAAGCAAGCAAGACTGATGATTACTTTATTGCCCTGGGAATGATTGAAATGTCTGATATGTAATCTCAAGTACCAAGTGACTATTTTGCCAATGTAATAAAGATGGCCATTTGCCTCCTTCTATTTTCCAACTGATATACAATGCTGTATGCAATCTGAATAGATCTGTCCTTAACCACAGATCGGTGAACAATAATTAAAGATAGTGGTTACTTTATTACTTTTATACTGTTTGAAATAATCTGAATTTATGAACAGTGTTTGATCTATACCATGCTGTGTTGAGCTCATGAGAGCATGACCCTTGGTTATGTCCAGGAGAGAAATATGCCTATGTTTCTAGTATCGTTGATAAACTGTCATTATTCTGTTTGCTTATGAAGTGAATAGCTATAAGCTAGTTCTTTTGTAAGGTCCTAGGGGGTGCCTGTGTTACTAGGACGAATCGAAGGTCACAATATCACCAAAGTGTATAATACCATGCAACTTTGAACAAGGAAAATAGAAGGAGCGTTAAGGTCATTTCTGGGAGCCCTATCTAGAGAACTAAACAAAAGCTATTCCCTTCATTGACTTTGTACTTTTCACCTGATTGGGTACTACCTAATCCTTCTTCAAATCCTATAATCATGTATGCTGTGCTGAGTAGTAACAGATACTGTATTGTTTGATTGTTAAGGTTTTGAAATGTTATGAAACTTGTTTGTTTTGTTGACGTTAAACGTCAAAAGGGGGGACTGTGGAAGAAATTGAGATTTCCTCTGTGCTTACATTATTCACTAATCAATAGAACTATTCATTGTCATTGGATACTAGTTAGTACGTTCTCATGTAAGCTTGCTATTAATAAGAGTATATTGTGTCTATGTGTCAGGTTAATGGATGTTCAGGGTCAGGAGAAAGTACTGGCTAAACGTTTCCTTGTCATGACTACAAGGAGAACTCCAACTATGAACTCTTCTGAGTGAGAGTTCATGAGTTGGGAGCAGTGAATCTTTATCTCTGAGACTGTTGTAACGTCATTCCTGCCTGACTGTCACAATCTATGTTTACATTCTTGTCCCCTATAAAAGATGGTCCTCCGGCTTTCAGAGCTGTGAGAGACCTGGGGGGTGTTCCATCAACGTCGATTAAGGAAAAGCAAGACTTATTTCGCCAAGTCTCACTTACTTTAGCGAGAGTTCCGTTCCATTAAGGTGGCTTATTTTAGTTCTAGCTACGTAACCAAGGTAACTTATACTTCGGAACTAGCCTGATCCGTGTCAGGCTAAAAGTCAAGCTAAACTAAAATGTGTTGCAAATAATTTAAAACAGGCGGAAACAGAATCTCAAAAGACAGTTCCGTCGAGTAAATTCCTGCGCGCAAACCACTTTAGTCCGTGTTCGGAAATGTAAATTCAGACTTTTTGAAGTGCAGACATTAATGATTTAGCTACATGTTTACTTCATCTCCAAAAAATATATTAATTTAAATAAACAAGTTAAGAAATAATGTCACTTTAACTGTTTTCAAAAGCCATTGGTTAATTGACATAAAATAAGCGTCTAGACAAGTTACAATCAATTATGGCGTATCCGTTCTTTGACAACCCTGTGGTGGATGAAGGTGCTCAGATTATACAAAGAGTGTTTATCCCACCAGCCCTAAGGGTCTTCAGAGACAGAAGTAATGCTTCCCTGACCAGTATCTGTGGAAGAAGTATAGGTTCAGCAGGCCCAGCATAGTTTATCTAGATAAATGTAATTGTCATTCTTTTAAAAAAAACACAAATATATATATATGAAATAACACTTTAGCAACTCTTGAGGATGGCAATGAACACATAAGAGCAGCCTACCATCCTTTGTAGAAAGTAATATAAAGGAGAGTAGACTATAATAGTAGAAAGGAGGGTAGTAGACTGCAGTCTATGTAGGTAGGCCATTGTTTAAAGTAGCCTATATGTTGACAAGCCTCTATATTACCTCTCCTCTGGCTTCCCCAATATTATAGGTGCAATATACTGTCCCCATGGATGTATCCAGGCCCATTGGAAGACTCAGGGGGTGACTGCCTGGTGCCCCCATGGTTGAAAGTGTTTCTAAAATGCCCTCTAGAGTGGCAAAAATTAGACCAAGTGCCCTACTGTCTGCCATTCACATTGTGAAATATGCTTGAGTGCACAGGATGCCCCATGCAATAAATGACAGTGTGCCCTCTATAAATGTAAAAACATGTCTTTATGAGTTCCTTTATAGTATAGAAAATGTGATGCAGTACCCTATAAGGTGCCCTTACAATGGCCTAAATTGGACTGTTCCCATTCCCTTACTTCCAATGGAAAAATGTGCTGTTATGAAGTGCCCTTTATGCTGCCCCTACATGACAGTGTCCCAAATGTTGCCCTTTCCAATCAATTAGATTCTGTGCCCAACAGTCTCCCCTAATGTTCCCAGTAGGGCATGCTTTCCCAAAGTGAGGCTGTGACAAAACTTGGCACAGCCACAGTCTGTCACTGTCCAAGCCCCCTCTGGATCGTAATATAATAATGATCATGCTGAGCAATTTTAAATGACTGTTCTGCCAAACAAAGTGTGCAGTTTGGGTCACCTTCTGATCTAAAAAGTCAGTGCTGGATCTATGCAATACTAGTCATTTTAGTGAATCCCCATTTAAGTCATGGTTATCTTTCCCTTTTATCTTAAAGCTCAGCATTTAGCCTATCAGTTAATAAATGTGTGTGGCAAAGTTATTTTGAAGTAATTTTTGATTGTGTTCAAGATGTGAAGACAAAAACATTATTAGCCCACATCAAGTGCAATTAACCATGGCCTTCTTCAGTGTTTTGAATTTTATCCTACAATTTTCAATTGCTGCCACGTTCTTTTTTGGGCTATTATTCTCAATCTCCTGTTGAGAATATCGGCCATAGGCTAGCCTACTGTCAGAACGGTTTCAGACAGCTCATCAAATTACGCTAATTATCAGTAGGCCTAAATGCATATATATATATGTTAAGTAGATTTGGTAGGTCTACAATTTACGCATTTTAACGGTCGTAATGTTTTGACAAGTTGTCTCCCTTGGCATGTTAATTGCGGCAACATTGCCCTTTTTGGGGACAACTCCCAAAAAACTCAAAAAATCAATTTACGCTGCTGAAAAAACACCCCTCTGCTGCTTTACGCTATACTTTTTGCGACATAACTCCTCTTTTCGACGATCACCTGATCTGGGCTGCACAGTCTAAGCTTATTGAGGTCTGACCGGGGTCAGGTGGCTGAGCGGTGAGGGAGTCGGGCTAGTAATCTGAAGGTCCCCAGTTCGATTCCCCGGCCATGCCAAATTATGTTGTGTCCTTGGGCAAGGCACTTCACCCTACTTGCCTCGGGGGGAATGTCCCTGTAAGTCGCTCTGGATAAGAGCGTCTGCTAAATGACTAAATGTAAATGTCTAGCTTGAATTAGCGTTGCCTGTTAGTGGAACGGAACGTTAGTGGAACGGCTTGAGGCTTAAGTCTAAGTTGACGTTTACCCAAGTGAGACTTATTCGTGTTAGCGCGACTTGCGTTAGCGACGTTGATGGAACACCCCCCTGGTTGAAGCTTGGTGTTGTTTTGTCATTTATTGTCAGAGGTCTGGTTTTCTCTCCCAATCTGCAGATTGATAAATACTTATTAAAATCCAGAATTCAACTGAACTTAGTCACTCCGTTTATGAAGAGACGGACAAACACTTTCTTCATCAAACGCTGTACTATTATTAGAGGAAATATAAACATAATATTATATATGTTAGCAAGCTTACAGGTTTCATACATAACTTCCTTACTTGAAAGTAGTTGGTGACTTTGAGTGGCCGGCACTCTCCCACTGTCTTGGCATTACTATGCAGGACAGTCGCCAGGATCTCCCTAAGGTCCTCCATACCGTAGAAAGGTATGCAGTTTGCCATTGCTGTCACTTCCAGGTGTCTCTCTGCAGATGGGGATTCTGGCCAAAGCAAACAAAGAATGAGAATTAATGAACTCAAGAGACAAACAGCTATCTTCAGGAAAGAGTAATAAATAAATACTTAGATTTATGCATGGATTGCGAACCAAGTCAAACAAAGAAAGGGGCCAAATAGAGTGCTAAATGACTATTACAATATCAGACAGGAAAGAAGAACAAATGTGAAGAGGTTAGAGATGGAATCTAGAATTTGAGACTTCAGACTTGACTTGGACTCTAGAGAGAGTTGTGAACAACGCAAGTCACATACTGGGTGTAATTATTTGAGTAAACATTCTGAATCGGATGCATTGGATGGATATATTGGATAGATCGTCGTATCATTTTGCGTTATGACTGGTTAAGATGCATGTGCTGAGTCAATTGGGGGAGTTCAGTTGATCTTAATATGCAAGATCCCATCGCGTAGCACCTTTTCAGAAAAAGTGGTGCCTGGTCTTTACAACGACATCAAAGCAAATTTATACTTATTTCTGTTTACAATTTAATGTAGGCCTAACAACATTTCTGTTTACATATTCTGTTATGTTTTGCACATTCAGGAAGTGCCATGTGCTCAGTGCTGTAGTTTTATGTATCCAATTTATTTAGTATTAGAGCACTGCAGAATGTTTTGTTTTTGAAGCTTGAAAAGCTATGAAGTGTGTGTGTGTGCTGTCTGCTGTGTTCAGACTTTGTTAAATAAAAAATATTGTTTATATCTTACTACTTGTATTTTTGGATGAAAACATAACCATATGAAGTAATATAGAAAACTGTATTATATTGAACTATACAGTATCTTAATGCATTCTGTCAAGTCAAATATTCTATATGGCTTTAATAGAAAAATGTATTTGACACATCCTGATATCGAATCAAATTACTGACATGATAATCGTAATTGAATCGAAAGATCAGTGAAGATTCACACCTCTAGTAATATGACAAGACTGAATTAGACTGAAAGTATAAAAAAAACACACCAGAGACACCGAAAACATCGGCAACCCTGCACCATTTATTATTTTTAAATTCAGTCTCGCCACATTACGTAACTTTGATCTGAACAGGACTGGGTGTGCAGCCACACACGTTTAGTTTCTCCTCCATCTTGAAACTGTGAAACCTAGAAATGTTTACCATGACCAACGGTTACGTTATAAGAAACAAGAAACCAATCCGATTGGCCAACGCTAGCATTTATCGCTCCTCATTTACATAAAGTTGAGAATATTTCAGCTCGCAACACTACGCACACTATGCACTACGTAAGCATTAATGCCCGGCTTCATTGAAAATGAATTGGAAACCAGCGCCGCCCACTCCGCTATAGTGGACACGCACCGTAAGGCTTTTGTCGGAGGAGCAAGAGAGGGACCTGGTAAATCTGGTAATTGCCAACAATGGAATCCGCTTCCAAGAGATTCAAAGTAGAGTGATTGAAGACAATCACCAATTTCGAGGGATAAATGCCATCAGTCTATCCACAATTGATCTCATTCTCCGAAAGCACAGGTTCTGGGTGCAGGCCTACGTGTCCCTGAGTGAGTGAAAGACCAACGTCTGGAATATGTTAAAGTAAGAGTTTTTATATTGTATTAAGTATTGTGTACTGTCACAGTATAGCAGTACAGCAGTTTATACTGTAGCACAAAGTACTTATGGTGGTCTGCCATTTGTGCCCTCTTGAACTGTGTTTCAGGGTAGTATTTTACTCTGTGTTTCATGTGTTTTGCAGAGAATCTTTGAGATTGAAGGCCGGCCTGTTCCCCATGAGGTTATCTTTGTTGATGAGGCTGGATTTAACTTGACCAAAAGAAGGAGAAGGGGGAGAAACATAATTGGCCATCGGGCTATTGTGAATGTCCCTGGTCCAGCGAGGAGGGAACGTCACTATGTGCACGGCCATCAGCCAACGAGGGGTACTCCACTGCCATGCCATTCTTGGACCCTATAACACTGTGCTCCTCCTTGGTTTCCTTGATGGTCTAAGAGAATGTGTGTTCCAGCTTGACCAGAGGGAGCTAGCTCAACCAGAGCATCCATGCTACGTTGTTGTTTGGGATAACTTCAGCTTCCATTGCGCTGCTCTGGTTCATGACTGGTTTAACAATAACCCGAGGTTTTACAACATCTTTCTGCCTGCATACTCTCCCTTTCTAAACCCGATAGAGGAGTTTTTTTCAGCATGGCGGTGGAAAGTGTATGACCGAGAACCTCACATCCGTGTTCACCTCCTCCAGGCCATGGAAGAAGCCTGCCTAGACATTTCAGTTGATGCGTGCCAGGGGTGTATCAGGCATGCAAGAAGATTTTCCCCCCGCTGCCTGACTATGGCCAATAATGCCTAGTAGAAGCATTGTTGATGAGATTCTCTGGCCTGACCCAGACCAAAGACGGGATGCTTGGGTAGAAAAAAAATCTTGTTGTTTGGTGTATTGTACTGTACAGTACGGAATAAAAATGTGCAAATGTATACATTTGTTGTGTCTTTTGTTTTGTTCATCATGTGAAAAGGTTTTTGAGGGGGGTAACCCCCAGCAACATAACTTATTACCGGCTTTTGTAGTGTTGTTTTGAATTGATCTCACTGGTGTGTAAGACTATGTTGTAGTGTGTGTGGGTGTGTGTGTGTGTGGAAAGCTTAATTTTGACCTGAAAATATGAAGTTTGGGGAATTGGGTGAGAAGTCATGGATTTGTGTTTAGCGTTTTGAGAAAAGGAGGCATCATTTCAAGAAATGTGTTTAAGCAATCGAGAAAAATTGTAATATGGGGTATTTGTCAGGGGTGAGAATCAAAAAGCTCGGAAAAAGAATGAAAGGTCCCATGGCATGAAAATGTCCCTTTATGAGGTTTTTCAACATGAATGAGTTCCCCTAGCCTGCCCATGGTCCCCCAGTGGCTAGAAATGGCGATAGGTGTAAACCAAGCCCTGGGTATCCTGCTCCGCCTTTGAGAAAATGAAAACTCAGATGGGCCGATCTGGAATCTTCCCCTTATGTCGTCATAAGGGGAAAAGGTTACCTCCCCTTTCTCTGCTTTGCCCGCCCAGAGAATTTGGCCCGCCTATGAGAAAATGAGCTACGACCGTGCGAGCGCGATATTGGTTTTTCCTCGAGAGACATCATGGCTTGCAAACGACCGAAGCATGGCAGTTTGCCCTGCCTCTCTCCTCCTCAGCATTTAAAGCTACAGACACAGAAATGGCACATCCTAAGGAAAGCTCAAAGTGGGACTGCTCGTAGTGGCTGTAATTCTGCAACAAGACTGAATTTCGGGAAAGAGACTTCAGATACAGTATAGACCAATTATTTGTTTGTAAACATTCGGAATGCGCGCGCAACATGGTGGCAGAAAACCGAGAAAGGTAGCCTTTATAACGGCTAGAGGATTACATGGATAATACAAATACTTCTGAATTGTAAAAAGACCAAAAAGGTCAAGGAGGATAGCCTTTAAGAGAGAAAGCGATTCCCCATTGATCTGTCACATTAGAATTTAGATTTGGGTCACGAAAGTCTTGAAATCTGAGTGAGAATGTCGCCCGGTAGACCGAATTGTCTTACGCCTGGGACACACTGCCTGCGATCGGCTGCGATCTGCTGCGACGTGCCTGGAAGCGCCTCCTTTTTTTTTCCGGCGCCCATGTTATCAAATGGGAGCGACCACACTGGCTGTGAAGCTGCCGATCGCCGGCGATCTGCAGCGATCGTTTCGGCAGCTGGTCGAATTTTTTCACGAGATGCTTGCGAAATGGGCTGCAGGATGATGAAATACTAGTTATATTAGTATATTAGTTGATATATTTGAATAAAAAAACATGTTATTAAGATTTTACTCCATTAATTGTAGACTACAGTGCACATTTGTAAAGTTGTAGACTTTATAATTACACAATGTTGGTAACGAATGGCCTTTACATGTGGTTACCCTGATTAAAACGAATGAAAATAACCGGATTGATCTGTTGAGCTAGCATGCCCGTAGTTGTTTTGTTTGGTTGAGAGAAACGAGTTGTCACGCGTTGCACACAGCACATACTCGTGCAGACATAGCCTACCAAGAGAGAACCCCCAATTTCTAAAGTCAGCGAGAAATTCAAGGAGATGGATGACATCAAATGAATTCTCTAAGTTGAAAAGCACAGGGAGTTGTATGACCCCCAGCACCAATTTGACAAGGACAACGTAGGCTAGATAAGGATCAATGCTGGGATATAGCCAATGCCATGTTTATGTACCATGTCAGCGTAAAGGAAAGCTCAGAGTAGCTGAAAGGCTTGGTGACCGGTGCGGAGAAATGCGCGTCTGGTGTGAACAGCTTTTGCTCAGTCGTAGCCAATCGTGGCGCGGCGTGTCCAGGCGCTTCGCAGCCAGTGTGTCCCAGGCGTTAGGCGGCAGCCATGTCTCTTGTCTTGGTCGTGTCATGTCACTCAGTTCATCATTTTACAGTTTGGTCAATTCTACACCCAAAAAATCAACACCAAAAAAGTCGAGCAGGGCAGCTTTCAAGAGATATGGGAATTCTGCTTTTAGCCAGCTGGTCCAATTATTTCTGTAAAACTGGCAATCTGAGTGAGACTGCATCCCCCGTTACACTGTTTTGACGTTAGCCTCAAGAGTCAGACTCTGGTCGCTCACTGGCAGTGTGTTCACAATGTTGTATTTCACTAAATTCTACACCACAAACGTCAGGGAGGACTGCCTTTTGTAGATACGAGCCTGCTGAAGATAGCCAGCATTTCTTTAACCGAGCCTGTTTCATTCGCCTTTTGCCTGAGAAAGCGACCTCTGTTAACCAGGTTAGTTTTCAGGCTTTTTAAACGTCTTGGGGGACAAGTGACTTTTGTGCATGGACAAGTGAAACATAAATGTACTTGTCCAAAGGACAAATGCCTCAAAAAGTTAATGTCAAGCCCTGCAATCCAGTGGCCAGAGATATATAATTAGCTACCTGATCGACACTCCCAAGTGTATATACCCGGGAGAAGTTTGTCTTTTGCCTCCGACATGCGCAGTTGAGCCTGCTTGACGTTGTGTGACGTAGGGTCATAATTGGTCTATTAGGGGACCATTAAGGTCTATATAAAAGCATCCAAAACAGCATGCCATGGGACCTTTAAAACACAACAAAACACGCCATTTTAACAAATGTATTCACTTATGACAGATGAACAACCATCCACAAACTACAAAAGATGTGTCAGTGTATTTGTGTCATTAACCGTAAAGTGCAAAATGTGTGTAATTCTGCTTCTGAAGTGAGATGCAGGTAGCAGGTACAAATTTAAATAGCCAGTAGACTAAAGACGACACACATGAACAACATGTATTACCGTATTTTACGGTAAATAAGCCGCATCGTGTATAAGCCGCACCCCCCCAGAATAAGCACTTTGTGTTTGTAAATCGAAGTATAAACCGCACCGGAATATAAACCACACTTTGAAAGCACACAACGTTACCATTGCGCCGGCTAATATTAGGCGGAACCAATGCTTTGAATTGATTACGTGCCGAATCACACTACACTGCAGCAGTGGACAGCTTGGATAGCGATCTAATTAGACAACATTCCCAATCAGGGTGAACACTCAAATTATCTAAATATAGACCATAGCATTACACATATCAAAACAGAACGAACACAACAATAGAACTCCAAACAATGCTTATTTAACTAAGCTAATGCCCTTAATTTAGTAGCTTTTCAGCTTGCCGCAGGGCATTCTGGGTACCAAGAGCAATGCACGAGTATAGGCGATCTTACAGCATTGTGTAACACACTTCGGTTGTGGATAGTATGTCCAGAAATAAATCCAAGTCACTCATTTAGTGGCAGAATCCATTGTTATGTCTACAAAATTATTTAGATATATTATAAGTTTAGCTAGCTTGCAAATCCTGATAGCCTACTGTAGCAGACCTTTCTATGTGACAACGGACAAGGGTGTTTTGTTCCTCGGGAGTTGCCGTAGGCTTGATGCTGAAAGCATTACGTGAAATCAGTGAGGGCTGTTCGAATGGCGATGTCAAGAAGAGCAGTGTTAAAAAAAAAGTTATGAAAAGAGACCGCGTCCGTGACTTATTGTCCACACTATCATATACAATTATATCTAAAACAAACTTACAAAGAGCTTGGTTACACTACCAAAGTTGAAATAGTAATGTTGTTAGCGATGCTAGCGTTATTTTGCTAGCTAGCCTAGCCTATAACATTTCACTGGGTTTGCAGCTGTTTGATTAACTGGAATTATTATGAAATGTTATGTTCTACTAGCCATTTGCCTACTTTAGCAAGTCACTATATTTCCAAGCCCTGATAGTGTAGGGAGTCAGGTGGCTGAGCGGTGAGGGAATCGGGCTAGTAATCTGAAGGTTGCCAGTTCGATTCCCGGCTGTGTCAAATGACGTTGTGTCCTTGGGCAAGGCACTTCACCCTACTTGCCTCGGGGGGAATGTCCCTGTACTTACTGTAAGTCGCTCTGGATAAGAGCGTCTGCTAAATGACTAAAATGTAAATGTGTAACTGAGAAAACAGTAAATAATTCCTCTTTCAAGTAATAAGCTCCCGTTCCAGTGTTGCACAGTCAGTAGATATCTTGAGAGAAGCCACTTTTTTGTATATAAGTATAAGTAGTATACGCCGCTTCGAAATATAAGCCGCACAAGCACAAGACAACTGTAAAATCGGAGTACAAGCCTCGGCAATATACCTCTGTAAAATACGGTAAACCCATTCATAAGCCGCACATGAGAGCCAGGGAGATATATCTGATACAAAAAATAAACATACAAATAAAACTTAAACCCAATAAACTTTAACAAAAAATTTACTAATCAATAAATTCGACTGCAGCACTATATACATGAGCTGCAGCTCTATGGCAAATAATTGCAGTTGATCAACAATAGGCCTAGGGTAGAATATCTCAAGTATTTGACAACATTAACAAACATAACAAAGATGAAGTCCCTTGCATAACAAAAGAATCATCTTTTTCAAATACAGCTTCTCAAGATTTGAAAAAAAAGATTTGAAGTGTGAGTGCATTGGTGGTGGCATCTAATGTCCGATCAATGCAGCAGGCAATGGACTCCCCGGTGTGAGGGTGTTCCATTCGGTGCAGATTAAGAAGAGCATGGTGGACCTTGCCTCCGGGCGGATGGTAAAAACAAGCTGACACACCCATGAAAGATGCTGTTAATCCTCTCTTCCTCCAACCATCTACACATAGGGTCAGCTTGCTTGCCTCCCTTATGATCTCTTTAAATTTCTGCTTTGCCATATCCATTTTAGTCTAAGTAAGGATATTGACTCTTGCAGATCCAGGTGTCTTGAATTTTGGCTTGAGTGAAGTGCAAAAAGTTTTGAAGGCAATCAACCCACATAGTCGTGTAGACATCCCAGTCTCAATAAACATATGAACCAATGCCTCCTCCCCCTTGTGGTGTTCCTGCGTATTTACTAACCAGCAGCTATTGGGTCATCGGTGGAAGCACTGCATTAGTGTTTTCTGGCTTACAGTTGTCTCGGGGTCCATCATGCTGCCTGGCCTGGGGTTAGCTTCTATTTCGGGAGAGGGGGGCTTGGCGTTCTCCCTTATCTTTTCAAGAGAGCCTATGCTAGGTTAGCCTTCTTGTGCGCGGTTTTCAAATGGACTTTGAGATTAGTGGGATTTTTCCCCTTGAGAAATATTCCACATATTTGATTACCTTCCACTGCAAGGCACTTGCTTTTATCTGACACACAGTTATATTTAAAGTAATCACAGACGGGACTCCTGCTTTTCGCAGCCATGATGCCATGATGCCAGGCGAGGGGCGTGCCACGAGGATTAAATTCAACTGGCACAGCTAATCAGTTAAAAGACAGATTTAATTTTCACCAAAAATACTAAAGTTATGTAAGAAATTTTCACCATAATTTGTAGTTTTTTTTCGCACCTAGTTTTTGTTATTTTGTTAGTTTTCGGGTTGACTGTTTACTTGCATATTTAATATATATTTAATATGCAAGTGTAACAGACTTGGCTACGCTCCGTCACAAGGTTTACGGCCAATGTTCACCACTCGCTGGGCTCGAACACGCCACCTCTGACTTGCCAAGCGCGACCATTACCAGCTACGACAACGAAAAGCTAGCTCTTCGTTGACGCGGGTGGCCTGTTATATACTTGAGGAGTGAGTTTCACCGATTCACACCCGTTACATTCACCCCTCTGAACTCACAGCTATAGCTAACCAAGTGGTCCGGGTCACTGCACCAATGTAACAGACGTGGCCACGCTTCACACCCGTTACACAAGTATTTTAGCCACAAAGCAATTTTAAAACTGAAGTTCGATTTTTATTTTATTTGTATAAACTAGTGCTGTCAGTTAAACGCGTTATTAACGGCGTTAACGCAAACCCATTTTAACGGCGTTAATTTTTTTATCGCGAGATTAACGTTATTTTGGGCCTAGCAAACTTTGTCGTTTTTTTCACATGCTGTTGCAACGACTACTGACATTACAAAAACTACAACACCACACCGGATCTAGCTAGACCGGAAACAAAACAACAGGCACGCCGCTCACGCTTGTTTGGGCTTGCGAGCCGGCTAGAGAATAGTAGGCTAACGTTACGTTTTGAGTGGCCAATAAGAGGCCAATAAGATTCTGAATGGAAAGGTTACTTTTAAAAAGTTGCCAAATGGTTCCATTGACAAGACCAAATTGATCTGTGTGTTTTGTCGTTGTGAACTGAGCTATCATCACAGCACGTCCAGTCTCAAATACCACTTGATGGCCAAGCACACAGCTGATGCGAATTCTCCGCCCCCTCGTCAAAGCCAGGCAATGTTGTTTTCAATAAAATAAAAAAACATTTGCACTAACTATGCAATCCAATCTACTTTTCCATGTTGATAAGAGCATTAAAATGAGAAAAAATTATGGGACAAAAAGAAATCGTTAATCGTTTGACAGCACTAGTATAAACATTTACTTATGTAAAATATGTATCCTTATAAATGTTAACTTTTAATTTGACCTATGCACTTTTTGTAAAGCTCTCACTTGTAAGTCGCTTTGGATAAAAGTGTCTGCTAAATGACTAAATGTAAATGTAATAATAATAATGAACAAGGCAGTCTATTGAAATATTCATGAAAGGTTTTAAAGCTCTCTCCAAAAGAGACTTGACTTAGACTTGGTGACCAAAGACTTCAGGCTTGACTTAGACATTCAAGTTCAAGTCTTTATTGTCAGATGCACAGAACAACACAAGGTCAGACTGGGCACTGAAATTCTTAGGACAAGGCATCGCAAAGCAACCTGGCATAACATAACATATAAGTACACAGAACATAGATTACATCTATGATGAGCTAAAATATAGTAAACCTCCTAAATGTACATATAATATAAAATATTCAATAAAGTATACTAAACCTCTAATACACATACTAACCTATACTAACCTTATAAACCTATACTAACCTAAGACAAATGAAGTACAATAGTGCAATATTGTTGATAGTGCAACCAGTGGCTGAAAATGACAGTGTGTAAAGTGACTAGTGAGAAGTGTATCAATGTCCACATCAATGTCCATTCAGAAGCGTGATGGCCCTTGGAAAGAAACTGTTGTCTAGTCTGCGTGTGCGAGACCGAATGCTACGGTAGTGCCTACCAGAAGGCAACGGAGTAAAGAGACTGAAGGATGGGTGGTAACATGGCCCTGTAAAGCCTGGTTTATGGCTCTGCGGGTCTGCGTTATTTATGTAATGTGTGCAGAGACGTGCTCAGCATTTATAGTTGTGCAGCCTTGTAAATAGCCATTGCATTTTTTTGCACTAGGCGTTGCAATCGTGCAAAATGGTGGTTTGTTTGCTTGTAGCGCAGGAAAACCTCACAGAAGAAGTTACTGTGGTTTGTTAAACGAAACAATATTTGTTGCATCTCCCCCAATATAACTAGGTAGCTATCTATCTATTATCTATAGGTAGCTACCTAGCTATGAGGAAAGACACAAAATACGTAGTTACATATGCGTAGTTACGCGCTTTGAGAATTTTTTGCTGGTGTGCGTAGCCTGTGTGGCCTTGCTGTGCGGCTCTCTGCGGCGTCCGAGGACCCTATGCAGAAACGTTTGACTTTGATGCATAAACCTGGCTTAAGACTTCACTTACTTATGACCAAAGACTTGAGAACTGACTTGGACTCTACCTCAAACACTTGTGAAAATCTATGAAAGAGGTCAAATTACATGTCATATTTCCAGGACAAATACAAGAACTTGGCTGATGCAGAGTGGGCAAGGGCCGCTGATGGTTTGCTAGTTAAGCTGCAGACCCTGATGATCACCTGTCAGCTGGATTTGTTTCACTGACAGTAGCAGTTCTAGGCACGGGCGAACCGGGCAGCCGCCCGGGGCGGGATGAAGAGAGGGGCGGCATTTTTGTGTCTGGCGCCCTCTGCTGGCATAAAAAAAGTAGTGCGTTTGTGTGTGTGTGTGTGTGTGTGGGGGGGGGGGGCACCACCACTGCACACTGAGTAAGAAAAACTGAACTGGAAAACATCAAAAGCACTTATTGCTTTTGTATAAAGTTAATCAATTGCTGATCTTTAACATACATCTTATGTATTCTTGTTAAGGTTTAAAGTTGTTTTTTTGGGGTTTGTTTTTTTAACATATTTTCATAGCCTTATTGTAAATATGTCAATATGTCGAATCATTCCCAGTAGCAGCTCGAAACCATATAATTTACAAGCTTGTACACCTGTTGTGTGTTCTTCCACACCTTAGCATTGCACCTATTCAAACTGAATGACTACGGTTGGCAGTGAACACTGTAAATTCTTTCCAAAGGGCATTCTTTCCACCTGCAGACTGTGGTACAAACCACAGGACACTTTGTCTGTCAGAATGCCATGTCAACTGAGGTGACCTGTAAAAACCCTCAAAACAGTGACGACTTGGAGGCATTTTTTCTTTTTAATACGAGGAAAAATAAGGCCACAAACTGTTGATGAAGGAAAAACTATCAAAGTATCAAGACATAAGTAAACCATCAAGCACCTCAGTCAATTTTACAGACCAAAATGTAGTTTTAAAGCCCCTGTTATAGCCTCCAACCATCATGGTGGCGCACTGGTCTTCCCCATGCTGCTGAGAGTGTAGGGACTGAATTTGCTGGTGCTCTAGCATGTTGGGTGATATAATAATTTTGAGTTATACACAATTATTGTATGTTGCAGTGTGCTGTGTATTAGGAATGACACAACAGAACGATGAAATCAATACAATTTGATTATAGAAATAGTTAGCAACGAATTTCATTCTCAGGTCTATCTTGTTGCGCGGAATGTCACCGAAAAGAAAACTGTTCCATCAAAACCATCTACAGTATAGGAGCACTTCATATGAAATGAGAGTAATAGGAGTATTAGCTACAAACTATAAACAAACTAATAAACTAAAATAAACTACAAACTTATCTTGCATGGCAGGAAGCACCATGTTGATGAGAGAACACCTTCAAGTTGGAGCCATGAATGAAGGGGACTTAACAGCAGGGTAAATAACAACTACAAATTAGTTGTTAGTTGCAACCCTAATGCAAATCCCCATGCCAAATGTTATTGAAGCATTTTTCTCACCAAACATGATAAATTAATTGACTGTAATCCTGTTCCTTAGGGCTTTAGGATTGACATTTCTAAATAATTTGTGAACTATGACATTAATGGTGTCCAACTCGTCCAACCTTTTACTCAGCCTGTTAAATGAAACTGGACATTCCTTGAGACCTTTAAACAGCAATCAAGAAGTAGTAATAGCTTTTATTTTTAACCAGTGGCAAACGGTGTGTGTAGTGTAGTATGTCATGTCCAGCAAGACAGTGCATCAGGGTCAGTGCTTTCAATGTCAATACACAACCAACAAAATGGTAAAACAGCAGAGCGGTTTTCCCCTTTGTTAGTGGACTTGGCCTCCCTAAAAGGTATCTAATGTCTGAATCAAATGTCATGTTTTCTATGAAATACTATTAATCTGTGTCAATTTGTTCACTCTTTAAAATGTGTCTTATTTTCATACCAAATAATAATTAATAACTTATTCGGAAACTTAGAACTGTCATATTTTGTCTGTATTATCTGTCTTGTGCGGTCTCCCGGTCGTGTAGATTCACCCTCTACAACATCCGGAAGATCAGGAGATACCTGTCTGAGCATTCCACCCAGCTGCTAGTCCAAGCAATTGTCCTCTCAAAGTTGGACTACTGCTGCTCGTCGGTCTCCCCGCAAGCGCAACCCGCCCTCTCCAGAGGATTCAGAACGCGGCAGCCAGCCTGGTCTTCAATCTACCCAGACGCTCCCATGTGACCCAGCTCCTCATCTCCCTCCACTGGCTTCCCATCACGGCCCGTATCAGATTCAAGACTCTGGTACTGACCTTCCGAGCGGTGAACGGGACTGCAACTGACTACATGAAGTCTCTCCTTCAGCCTTACACCCCCACCCGCCACCTACGGTCTTCTTCTTACAACTGTCTGGTGGTCCCACCGCTCAAGAGCGCCCGGTCCCAACACAAGCTCTTCTCCTGTCTGGCCCCCCAATGGTGGAATCAACTCCCCACCTCCATCAGGGACACTGACTGTCTCCCCACCTTCAAGAAAAGGCTTAAGACGCATTTGTTGGACCTGATGTTAGTTTCCTCCAGGATCACAATGTCTCTTATTGAGAGACTTGTTGCTTTTGTTGGTTTGTTGTAACTGTCTTAAAATTATTGTACTCGCCGTGAAATATATTATTGTTGCTTGCTTTTTTCCACAGGTACACTCTTGCACTTTTGTGGTTCTTGCTGTTTAATTGTAACTTGTCTAACTACATGCTCTTATTGTTCTTCCCTTTGGGACTTGTTTGGTTTTCACAATGTATGCTTCATGTTTGGCTACCCGCAATGTTTGGGGCAATCTCGTTGTTATGACCTATGTTATGACCTATGCACTTTTGTAAAACTCTCTTGGAAGTCGCTTTGGATAAAAGCGTCTGCTAAATGCATAAATGTAAATGTTGTGGTACCAGGTAACTATAGTTTATGAGCAATAAATGTACCATGTTAAAGCAACATCCTAGTATCCTTGTAATCAACCTAAACTAGTAATCTAATAAAAATGTATAGCTAACATCAAATAACCTCTTGCAGTAAAACATAATTCATAGTAGTTATCTTCATAGATTTCCTTACCTGGATTGAGTTTGATTTCAAAGCCATTTGCCACAAGCCTGGGGTCAGCAAAGAGGGTCATTCTATTAAGCTCTGGACTCCCCATCGCCATTGCATAGAGAGCTTGGGCATACTCAGCACCCCCAAGTTCACTGCAAAAAAACATCAAAATGTCATCATATGAAGGTATAGTTAAAGGCTTTTTTTTTTTTTTTTTACTTAATTGGTGCACTGAATGCACACCAAAGGCAAAACCTGTGCAAAATCTAAACCAATCACAGAAGTCAAGCTCAATTGCAAGACAGACTGGATTTGTCTCACTGAGTAAGAAAAACTGAACTTAACTGGAAAACATCAAAAGCACTTATTGCTTTTGTATAAAGTTAATCAATTGCTAGTCTTTAACATACATCTTATGAAGGTTTAAAGGTATGTTAAAAAAATAAAATGACACTTGACATATTTTCATAGCCTTATTGTAACATGTATTCCCAGTAGCAGCTCAAAACCATATAATCTACTGTTTTTTTTGCTATTATTACTGTATATTAGTGCTGTCAAACGATTAAAATATTTAATTGCGATTAATCGCATTAATGGCATAGTTAACTCGCGATTAATCGCACATTTTTATCTATTTTAAATGTCCCTTGATTTCTTTTTGTCCAATTATTTTTTCTAATTTTAATGCTCTTATCAACATGGAAAAGTGGATCGGATTGCTTGGTGCAAATGTTTTTTTTTAAATTGAAAACAACATAAATCGCCTGGCTTTGACGAGGGGGCGGAGAATTCGCATCAGCTATGTGCTTGGCCATCAAGTCCTATTTCAGACTGGACGTGCTGCGATGATAGCTCAGTTCACAACGACAAAACACACAGATCACTTTGGTCTTGTCAATGGAACCATTTGGCAACTTTTTTAAAGTAAACTTTCCATTCAGAATCTTATTGGCATCCATTTCGGCATCTCACGCTTGCCATCCACTCAAAACGTAACGTTAGCCTACTACTCTTTAGCCGGCTCGCAAGCCCAAACAAGTGAGTGCGGCGTGCCTGTTGTTTTGTTTCCGGTGTATCTAGATCCGGTGTGGAGTTGTAGTTTTTCTAACGTCAGTAGTTGTTGCAACAGCATGTGAAAAAAACTACATTTGCTAGGCCAAAAAGAACGTTAATCGCGCAATAAAAAAATGTACGCTGTTAAAATGGGTTTGCGTTAACGCTGTTAATAACGCGTTAAAGGTCACATGACATGAAAACTTCACTTTAGGAGGTTATTTAACATTAATGAGTTCCCCTAGCCTGCCTTTGGTCCCCCAGTGGCTAGAATTTTCGATAGGTGTAAACCAAGCCCTGGGTGTTCTTCTCCGCCTTTAAGAAAATGAAGGCTCAATTGCTCTGTTTGAAAATCTCCTCCTTGTGACGTCACAAGAAGGAAGGTTACCTCCCCTCTCTGCTTTGCCCACCCAGAAAATCTGGCCCGTCCATAAGAAATTGAGCTACGACCATGCAAGTGTTTTTATCCTCGAGAGACATCATGGCTTGCAAACGTAGAAGCATTACATTTGCTCAGTTTGGATTGTACAAAGTAAAACAAAAGTATTTTTACAGTTATTCCTTCATCCGAGCCTCTGAAGATCCAGTGTCTTCATTTTATTTTCTCTGGAAATGTACCAACACAACTTCCCAAAGTTTTGTATGTTTGCGCCAAACATTTCAGCCACTACTGGTCTTGCTGAAATTAAATTCTGGATCAGTACTAACTCTCTTAAGTCCAGCTACAAACATCGGACAAGTAAGTTAACTAACGCTATATCATTTTGTTGCTTTACTGTATATGGTTCCTAGCTTGCTACCCTTAGAATGTGGCTGTAATTAGCTCTGCAGCTAAAAGCTGAGTTACTGTCGCTAATGTAAAGGTAGATAGCTAGTATGCGTGTGAATACACACGCTGTAACGCGAGTGTTGTACACTTCTTTGTTATTTGGTTAACTGTTCTGCTGTTGGTGTTATGGCGCGGGCGATATCCGCCTTTCCCCTCATTAAAATGACTGAGTGTGCACCTCTGCAAACCAGGGTGATCAGATGAGAATGGGCAAATTCAAGGCATCTTACAGCAACGGCGCTACGAGCCATTGCGATACATCCATTGTAAACATTAGCGCATGGTGCCGCCTCTCTCCTCCTCATTAGCATTTAAAGCTACAGACACAGAAACAGCGCGTCTTGAGGAAAGCTCATTGTGGGACTGCTCGTAGTGGCTGTAATTATGCACCAAGGCTGAATTTCAGGAAAGATACTTCAGATACAGTATTAGGGGACCACTAAGGCCTATATAAAAGCATCCAAAAACAGCATGTCATGTGACCTTTAAACTGACAGCACTACTGTATATGTTTAAAAAAAAATTTGGCTTCAAGGACAAAAAGTTAATTGAATGCCTAAATGTCTGTCTGCATGCTTTAAATAGTAAGCAAGGGTCACCCAATTCACTGTCTCTAAGAGCAGTTAATTTTCTAAAATGGGTTGGTGTACCTAATAAAATGGACACCTGACTGTAAATATACATTTAATGTCAAGCCATAAATGGGGTGAAAAGTTACTTAAGACACCTTTATAAACATATGTTACCTGTTTGTCAACTGTATAGGGTTCTGTAGATTCACAGTTGGAAGTATGCTATTCTCTAGAAGTCTCTTAAAAATCAGGGACTCCTCTGCCCGATATGGATTTAACAACATGAGCTTGCTACCATATAAAATGACCCAGGGGCTCTGAGAGGCTAGGCTGTTTACAAGACTGTGACCTCTTGGTCTTGATCCGCTCTGGAATGATAGACGATGGAGCTTCAGTCTAAGAGCAGTTATACTGAAAGGAAGGGGCTGGGATAGTTTTAACCCAGTATTCTTCCTCTTCTGGGGCTGGGGGGAGAACACCTGGGTCACGACCTTCTGGTTGGAAAGTGGGTCCTTGCGTTTCTGGCCTTGGAGCAGAGACAGTGTCGAATGGTCATAGCACTTAGAGTTTTTCTTTGCCTTCTCCTCATACCTGCAAAAATAGATGACCCTGTTAATATATGTAAACGTTTTTGATTTCAATGATTGAGTAGCATTTGCAACATTGTATTACAGTTAGGTCCATTATTTGGACAGCGACACCATTTTCATAATTTGGGCTCTGTACGCCACCACAATGGCTTTGAAATTAATTAACCGAGATGCAATTAAAATGCAGACTTTCAGCTGTAATTCAAAAGGTTGAACCAAATATTGTATGAAACTTCCAACAATTTTTTATTCCCCATATATCAGAAGCACAAAAGTAATTGAACAAATTGACAATCATCAATACAATTTCCCTTTTTAATATTTTGTTGAGAATCCTTTGCAGACAATGACTGCTTGAAGTCTGGAACCCATGGACATCACCAAACGCTGGGTTTCCTCATATGTCAGTGGTTCCCAGACTTTCTCTGCTGGGCCCCCCCCTTTGGTACATAAGAACATTTTTGCCCCCCCCCCCACCATTGCAGTTTATTTCACACATTGTAATTAATACAAACCTCAACCTTTTTTTAACAAATAAAAGTAAATAATAATAATAAACTGCCATAAACTATAGGTTGCAATAAACTATAAACTTATTGGAAGTGTAACTGTTTTCAAGCATCTTAACTGTAATTATGTTCAGTGTAACAGGTTTCTTTTTTTAAATATTCAACATTGCTATCAATGCATTTTTCAAAAATTGTCTGTCTGCAAAAAATGGGTTTTAAAACATGACCAACTAACTCCCTGAGAAGAAAAAAACAAAAACCTAAAAAGGTTTGTTGTGCAAAAATTACCCCTTTAATCCTCACATCTTTTCAGTGACTGGTGTGGGCCTGCTTCATGCTGCAGATCTTCTCAAATCTGGGTTGCAGGTTTGAGATTGCCACTCTGAGTTCATTTTCAATGTCCGTGGCCCGTATCAGATTCAAGACCCTGGTACTGACCTTCCGAGCGGTGAACGGGACTGCACCCGACTACATCAAGTCTCTCTTGCAGCCTTACACCCCCACCCGCCACCTACGGTCTTCTTCTGACAACCGTCTGGTGGTCCCACCTCTCAAGAGCGCCCGCTCCCAACCCAAGCTCTTCTCCTGTCTGGCCCCCCAATGGTGGAATCACCTCCATCAGAGACACTGACTGTCTCCCCACCTTCAAGAAAAGGCTCGCACTTGTTGGACCTGATGTTAGTTTCCTCCAGGAACACAATGACTCTTATTGAGGGACTTGTTACTCTTGTTGGTTAGTTGTAACTGATTTAACTTCTTGTACTCGCTGTGAATTATATTATTGTTGCTTGCTTTTTCTACAGGTACACACTTGCACTTTTTGAGGTTCATGTTGTTTAATTTGTAACTTCTTTAACTACCGGTACATGCTCTTATGGTTCTTCCCATTGGTACTTAACATTGTTTTCACAATGGGCCTCATTCTCAAACGCAGTTAAGAGGAATTTAAGAAGGAATTTCTTCTGAATTGGATTTAGGAAAACATTTGGCATTCATGAAAGTTTTATCATCTGGGATTTGTTCTTAACTTCAGAAGACTTTCCGAACTCGAAATAGCAGTCGTAAATCGGCCAGAGTTGTCTCAAATGCGATTCCTTAAAAAACCACAAGGGGAATCGCATTTAAGAAAACTCTCTGTGTTAGAAGTGTTAATGAATTTGTGAGAAATCGTTGGTGATTGCGTTCACATCAACTCTACAGACATCCTCGGATTAAAATAATTATAATAATATAATAATTTACCTTGCTTAGTGTGCACACTCTTAGATCCAGTGGAGAACAATTCCATTGCTCATCTTACTGGTATGATGTTGTATGTGACAAATAAAACCTTTAACTTGCACTTGGACTTGAACATCATATAAATTCAACCAGGCCATCCAATTATCACTGATCACTCGACCTATTTAAAGGGACGAGTGTGCACCCTAGGCCTACAATATGGCACAATTGCTTTTTGCTTGGACATAACGTGCGTTCCTGTTGCTTTCCTAATTTTGTCGATTCTGACTGCCCACGTCACTGCATTGCGTGCCCTTATAAGGAGCTGTCGGGGCGTGTATGTATGCAAATTCAGGAGCACTTAAGTTGCGCTTTCAACTTAAGAAAACTCTTCCTGGGGAGCACAGCTCAGAAAACTTCTGCTGCGTAGTAACACATTTTCAAGCGTTCATGAATTTGGCGGACGTCTTTTTTTTACGTTGTTTTTCCGAAGCCCGTAAGAAACATTTCAGAAGAAACTTAAGAAAATGTTCGAGAATGAGGCCCAATGTATGCTTCATGTTTTGGCTACCCGCAATGTTTTGGGGCTATGTTGTTGTTATGATCAGTGACCTATGCACTTTTGTAAAGCTCTCTCTTGGAAGTCGCTTTGGATAAAAGTGTCTGCTAAATGAATAAATGTAAATGTCTGTGATCTGTATTTTGTCTTGATTGAGGCCACAGCAGAAAAACCTATCACATAGGTAGGATGTGGCAAAAAGAAGTATGGCCAGGGCTCTCTTACCTAGCAGTGGGTAAACTTTCTCCACTCCAATCCAAAATGCAGCTAGTGTCTTTGACTGAAACTGCAGCCTCATTGTTGAATCAGAGGTGACATCATTATTTCAGGTTCTCAAATGAGTCCACATTTCCATCTTTCACTCGCTGCAGCCACATCAAGTTTTCTGGTGAATGATGTGATTTTATATGCAAGATGTGGGAGGTGTGTATTTGCACCCTGCAACTGCAAATTCACTTCATTGAGTTGTCAGAAACATGTCATTGAGGTATGCAAGTTTTATGAGGAACTTGTTACAGTAACATTTTTGGGCAAGATCATTGCCCTCTTCCTTCAAAAAGATGCAGATTTCATCTCGCAGTTCAAAGACCCTGGACAGCATCTTCCCACGTGACAGCCATCGGGACTCGCTGTGAAACAGAACAGCTGTGTGGTCGGAGCCCATTTCCTCGCACAGTGCCAAAAAAATCAGGGCTTTGACAGGTCGTGTTTTGATGTAGTTGATGGTGGCAATGACGTCTGTCATTACATCATTCAGCTAAGGACTCAGCTGTTTAGACGGCAGTGCTTCGCGGTGTATCATGCAGTGCGTCCACTGCACATTGGGGGAGACGCGCTTGATGAGCGCTTGCAGCCCTCCCCGTTTCCCAGCCATAGCCTGTCTAGTCTGTGCAGATCCCCACACAGTCCTCACATTTCAGATTGGCCTCTGTCAAGTAAGAGTCAATTATTTTAAACAGTTCTTCTGCTGTGGCTCTGCCAGTAACTTGTTTGCAGAAAAGCAATTCCTCCCTCATGTCATCCCCATCTATGAATCTGACGTAAGTTATCAATAAACAGTCTTTTGATGAAGAATTATTGACACACTGTTGTAATTATGAAGATGGAGAAATGAGCATGGTTTATATGTTTTATATAGAATCACTTAATCACCTTTTTTACTTTTATACACTATATTATTGGAAACCAGATGCAAAGCTGTTGATGGATTAGAATTGCCACTAAAACATGGCCAAATGTGGAAGTCCAGATACATGGGGTTTGAGTGCCAGAGAGAAAAGAAAGTGTGTAGGCCTCTCCCATGAAGGACTACATAGCCCAGATATTGAGAACTACAACCGCCTGATGTCAGGGGACAGATTTATGTCCCTAGACTCAGTGTCCCTGTGCAGCTGGGCGGCATGGCCCCACGTGGGCCCTGAAAAGGGAAAGTAGGGGGAAAACCACTGGCAATGTAAATTTTGTGACAATTGACCAACCAGGGGTGGAATACATAAATGCATCTGTGACCAGAGATAATGTACCAATGACAAAAGATCTTAGAATAACGGAAAGCAGATAAATAGACAAATGTCCGGAGAAAAATTCCAGTCTGATCTCGAGACCTCACTCACGTTTGTTGGAATCGTACCCTTGTGTTGGATTCTAATAAACACTTTGCATCTTACTTTGCTGCCTTTTTCGTGCTGTTTTAAACCTCGGATATTGGATAAAAACTTGGATATTGGATAAAAACTTGGATTATTTCAACTACGACACTTTGTTACTGTCAGTGGCTTCATCCATCTGCAGAGAAAAGCGGCTGTCACGTACATTATCATTAAGCTGCTCCTCTATGTCCTTTGACATGTCATAAATGCGCCTGCCGATGGTGTTGGACAGAGGAATAGCCCTTAGTTTGCTGGCTGCAGTGTCATCAAGCATGTTGAAACCATGTCCATAGCACAGGGAAGTATTAATTCCTCCGCTATTGTGTGCAGCTTTTTACATTGTGCCACTCGGTAGGCAACTTTATATGAGGCAAGTTGAGCATTTGCCGGCACGGATGCAGCTTTAGTAAAGCGAGACTTTTGAGCACGGCAGTTTACAAGTTTTTGTCTGGAAAACTCAACTGGCTTGTCTTTGTTTCTCAGAATGTACCAAATTGTTGATTTGGCCACTCCCAATGTTCCTTCTTTTTTGCTTATTGATGGCCTGTTTCACTTGCATTGAGAGCTCCTTCGACCGCATGTTGTGGGTTCACAGCAACAGCTTCCAAATGCAAATGCCGCACATGTAATCAACCCCAGACCTTATACCTGGGGTCAGATGGCTGAGCGGTTAGGGAATCGGGCTAGTAATCAGAAGGTTGACTCCTGGACGTGCCAATTGATGTTATGTCCTTGGGCAAGGCACTTCACCCTACTTGTCTCGGGGGAATGTCCCTGTACTTACTGTACACTAACCTTTTCCACTGGTGGCACTTGCGCTATCAACTTTTTCAGTTACTGGCGCAAAACATGATTTGGTCGCACAAATTATTTATAGTAAGCTGCTCTGGATAATAATGAACAATAATGAACCTTTATTGCATACAGATGTGCACTTTAAAAGGTACCATGGCATGAAAATGTCACTTTATTTAACATTAATGAGTTCCCCTAGCCTGCCCCAGTGGCTAGAAATGTCGATAGGTGTAAACCAAGCTCTGGGTATTTTTGTCTGCCTTTGAGAAAATTAAAGCGTTTAGCTTTCAACATGTTATGGTTGGGGCACAGATGGGCAGACTCCTGAACTCTTAAGGAAAAACAACACCGAAATGCAGTCGGGAGTTCTGCTGCGTTACGGGATATGTAGGCCCTAGCTGTCTCCAAGGGCGTAGGTTTGGTCTCAGCTTTGGTAGGGACACTGAACGCCCCCCAAAAACAAAATTATATGTAGGTAATTGGTTTAGGTTTTATGGAGCTGTACTAGGCCTACATCATCTGTACTGGACTTCTGAGCAATGAAATAATGATTTATATTTGGGCATCACAATTTATAGCACCTTTTTACTACCTACAAGTATAAGTGTGAATGATAACATTCATGGGTAACATTGTCTAAACATCCCTTAAAAAACAGCAATTTAATGCAATCTTTACCAAAATGGACAATTCAACTTCTCACCTGAACCCGTTGCTGATTCATCACCAACCTGCTATACATCTGTAGCTTCAGAGTGCTGTTTTTCCTGCACAGTAATTCATCAATTTAATACAGACACTAACCATGCTTAGTTGACTGCTGACAATGGTCGAGATTACAGGGGTAGCCATATTACTATCCAAGGGATTATATAGGCCTAACTACTTATTACCAGTTAATATCACTTTTAAGTTGCTAGCCTGCTGGTACTAGGCTAAACTAGCACGGTCCCATTATGTGGGTAGGTTAGCTTTATCTATCCGCTAGGGATAGATTTAATACAAGCAAAGGTTACATGCTCTACTACACTAAAACATGTTTCCATTGTAGAATGGGTGGCGATGTAAGGCTAACAGGTTTGCACTGTGTGGGTAGTTTCCCTACTAGCTAACTAACAACGACCTTGCTAGCTACTTACTCTCTGGGTGGTGAAAACACTTCTGATACATCTTTTATTTTTGGGTGACATTTTCCTATCTCAAAAGGGTCAAAAATATCAATGCTGAGACCAAACGAAATACTAATATGAGGCTTTATTATTTCCTGGCGTATTTAGTAGTTTACCGTGTCAGACTACTGACAGCTCTCTTTCTGCAAGTCAAGATTCACGAAGTGTTTCTGACTGCCACTTCAGCCAATTAAATTACATCATCTTGTCTCGCAGGCTCGAGGGCGCATTGGACAACTTGAAAATGTATTTTTCACTTTTCTGGGCGACGAACAATAATACAAATGAGTTTTGCAAATATATTGTGCAAAATATTTTTTCTGAATCGATCCAAATTACAGCACAAAGGAGTTTGCTAAAATATTGGTGGGGACAATTTTGTCATCTTAAAATATTGGTGGGGACTAGTACCTAGCGTCCCCCCCTAAATCTACGCCCATGGCCGTCTCTACACTTCGCGTGCTTCAGACCGTCATTGTGAAAATTCTATGTTTCGTGTTTGAATTGTTTTGACTCTGTTACAAATTTGGACAGTCCTGCAATTGAAGGGCCACATAATTTACAGTACACACTGCATTGCAGTGCATTGCTCCGTCTTGGTACCTTAACCATTGCCGCCAGTATTGCCAGTATTGCCATGGCAATACTACTTTTGAAACAAGTATTGCCTCATTTGCCTGGCAATACTACTTTTTCGCAGACCTTATGAGGTTTATTTAATTTAGAAGACTTAAGTAAACTGTAATGACAACCACATTTTATGTAGTGAGAAATCTGAAGCGATACGAAAACATTAGACTTTTCAATAGGCTACATGTTGCGACTTGCGCTGGCGAAAAAGTTTGGCAATACTAGGATACTTATACGCTGGTGATGGCACCTATGACCACTGGTATTCTTCGAGCCACTGGTGTCGAAATTCATATGTCCGTATCATTCTCGCTCACATGCTCCATACATGGCAAATTGTCCGTTTCATTTTAACAAGTCAGATTGAGTGTGAGTGAGATTGGGGGGTCGCGGGGCTAAAGCCAACTTGATGTGTTGAATGCTCAGAGCACGTTTTAAAACTTATTCTTAAAATACACATTACTGTTTTAACAAATGCTCATAATAACTCATAGCATATTGCCTAAAACCTAAGGTAAACACAAAAATAATCAGTGATACATTTGCGACCCATAAAAAATTACGGTCGCAATTGCATTTCAAAAGGTCGCAAATGCGACCATTTCGGTCGCAGTGTTGTGCCCTGACTTACTGTCCGAACCCTACCCCCCCATTTTTGTACGCCCTTCGACTGGTTAGCTCTTGCAATTCCCACACAGCAGAAGTCTAGTAGTTAGCTATCTCTACAATTTACCGGGGCTAGGTCTGAATCTAGGAGCAAAACGGAGCACAGCTGCCAGCTGTAGGTATATGCAGGTAGCAACGCTAGTGCTACCTGCAACTATTTATCTGGTCGGCTCCATGACGCCGGGTAAGTAGGGTTCGTGAGACTGCTCACCAAAAGAACGAAAGGGAAACCCACTTGTCTAGCAGATTAAGATATTAAGTAGGTACCCAGCGAAAAGTAGCCTCAACTTTCCTAGACTTTAAGCTACGGTACTAATGCTGAGGGCTCGCTGATATCGCTGTCTGTCTTACTAGAACGTCAGAAATGTGTCGTTGCTACAACTGATGACGTTGTGACGTTAGGCTAGCACTGAGTTCCCTTGTGCCACACAAGGCACTTTTTGCCACAAAAAACGTTGTAAGCTCCTAAACCGTGCAACGGAACGTAAATAAAAATACAAGCAACGCAATCGCTAACAAGACGAAGCTTTTGACCCAACGTTGTCTATGTAGTCCAAATATTGAGGGATCCTTAGGAGTGGGAAAATAAATAATAACTAGAGAGGGTACAATTTCTGTTGAAATTGTAGGGTGTGCTCGCTTGCGTCGGTTGCACAGGGGTCCGTTTTTTAATGACATTTTTACAACTGATATTTCTGTATATTTTATATAAAAATGCATACTTATTATTTATAAAGATTACATAGATTTAAAAGCATATTTTTTTTGCTGCTCATTTACAACTCAAAATACGAGTGAAGTGTAGAATGAAATAGATGTCTTCTCATTTCCCCTGCAAGAGGCAGCCTCATAGCTGAATCAAAACAAATACATTTGGCAGACTGGTGTAAAAATTGACCTAATCTTTATGACTTAAACGTCCTTTTAAGTTTTTCCCTTCTCGTGATATTTTCAGGCATTTAGCCTACTCATATTGCATTCATTCATTAATAAAGAACCCCCTTTGAAGATTATTCTACGACGTTACCGGCAGTAGAAGATGGAATCGCGATTCAAACAGTACCATCTGCTAACTGAAAATATGCCCCCAAAAACGTAAATAAGCTTGACATTTATTTAGTGGAAAATCGCTCATTCATAAAAAGCTCACTGGTAGCGATCATTGTCAGTAACAACGCAAAATGCGATATAGCTCTGTGGGGAGAAGCTGCCCCGGTAAATTGTAGGCTACTACTACGGTACAGTACTAGACTACTGCTGTGTTCGTCTTGGTAGCGATTGCGTTGGTTGAATTCGATGTAACGTTCCGTTGTACGGTTTAGGCTGAAATTAATTATTTTCATGAACAGATTGACAAAGTTTAGGCTGTGGCAATGAAGTTCAGGTTAGTAGTCAGTTTCACCTATTGAAAGACTTTTGATTTAAGTAGGGAGTCAGGTGGCTGAGCGGTGAGGGAGTCGGGCTAGTAATCTGAAGGTCGCCAGTTCGATTCCCCGGCCATGCCAAATTACGTTGTGTCCTTGGGCAAGGCACTTCACCCTACTTGCCTCGGGGGGAATGTCCCTGTACTTACTGTAAGTCGCTCTGGATAAGAGCGTCTGCTAAATGCAAATGCAATTATTTTGACTGTTTTTGCTGTACAATAATAGAAAACGTACATCTTACAACCAGAAGAAATGTATACAATTTTCTGTTTCGAAGCATACTTCTTAAAAGTATATCAAAAGTGAACTATTTTCTAATTATACTTCTTACAAAAGTGAACTATTTTCTAAGTATACTCCTTAAAAGTACATCAAAAGTGAACTAAAAGTGTACTATCCATATTTTAGTATACTTATAGTATACTTTAATATACTTCTTTTTTGTAAAGGGTGGTGGCTAGCCAAACTGTGAGGGGATTGTTTGAAAGCGCCGGAAATGAGAATGTTTCTTTTGACATAAAGTTTAGGCTGTGGCACTGAAGTCAGCGACGCACCACACAAGCTTGAGTTTAATACATTATTTAATGTTACATTACTTACTGTACATGCAAGTCTTGATTTGCTTAAATGTACATGTATGATGCTGTTAGTACACCACGGCACGATACTCGCTGTATCGTGCAACATCTATGCACGTTGTATCCATGCGTCGTTGCTAACGTGTGCTGACGCTGTGACGTAGGCTAGCACTGAGTACCCTTTGTTGACAAAAGGCACTTTTTGCCACAAAAACTTAAGTTCAGCCTAAACCGTGTAACGGAACGTAAATCCCAATAGAAGCAACGCAATCGAGACCAAGACGAACATTTTGACACCGCCGTTTTCTATGTAGTCCAAATATTGACTGATCCTTAGGGGTGGGAAAATAATAATAACTAGAGAGGGTACAATTTCTGGGGAAATTGTAGGGTGTGCTTGCTTGCGTCGGTTGCAGGTGGGTCCGTTTTCCCTTCTAGTGATATTTTCAAGCATTTAGCCTACTCATATTGCATCATTCATAAAGAACACCCTTTGAAACAAGCGAACCCCATTTGAAACAAGCGAACCCCCTTTGAAACAAGCTACTGAAACAATGTTGTCACTGGCAGTATTTCAGATGGAATTGCAATTCAAACAGTACCGTCTGCTAACTGAAAATAAGCCCCCCAAAACGTAAATAAGTTTGATATTCTCTCGGACATGGTTAATTCATGGGCAAGCTAGCTGCTGTTGCTAGCCACACTTCACTGATTGTTTGAAAGCGCCGGAAATTAGAATGTTTCTTTTGACATAATAAAGTTTAGCCATAGCTGTGGCATTGAAGACAGTAGCCTACTACTACACACCATAGACATATATACATGTCTATGCTACACACTGCCAGTGGGCGAGCCGAGTCTGACTCTGAGGCTAACGTCAAAACAAGACGTGGTCTCACTCAAGTTCCAAGTTTTACACAAATCACAAAAATATGCTGACCCGCTGGCTGTCTTCGCAATCGCCATATCTTTAAAACACTGCTCTCCCTTTTGATGTAGAATTGACCCTGGTACGAAATTAAGAAAATACTCATCAGACGCAGATCAACAACAGCTGCCGCAATCGTCCATGGAACTATAAAATTACGAAAATACTACTATGACGCTTTCTAGCATGGCTGCTGCCTAAAAGACTAGGCGGTCTCACGGGCGACCCGCACTCCCTCAATTTACAAAGACTTTCACCACCTAAATCAAAAATCCGAGATTGCAGTTCCACTCCAAATCGCTTTCTCAACAAAGTCCAATGGTTGGGAATTTTTGGGGGTGGTATTTTTCACTCATAATCCAAGCTCCAATTTGCGAGCTAGAACGTCTCTATCGCGTTGTATCCATGCGTCGTTGCTAACGTGTTCTGACGTAGGCTAGCACAGACAGAGTACCCTTCGTTGACAGAAGACACTTTTTGCCACAAAAACGTTGTAACCTCCTAAACTGTGCAACGGAACGTAAATAAAAATACAAGCAACTCAATCGCTAGCAAGACGAAACTTTTGACACCTATGTTGTCTATGTAGTCCAAATATTGACTGATCCTTAGGGGTGGGGAAAAAAAATAAATAAATAAAAATAATAATATATATGTGAGAGAACAATGGTTGTGCTCACCAAAGGCGTGAGCACACCCAATGAGTAAATAGTTATCACCCTTGCCTCTTTGCTTGTGGCGTTTCTACAGCTGCCTTGCAGTAAAGCTATAGTTAGCCTAGCTATCCCCCAAGTTAACAGATGCGAAACGAATGTTCTGCTACAGGTAGTCACGCGTGTTTTCGTGACGTTAGTGACGTAGTGACGTAGTAACGTCAGTGACTGTGGCTAGCAAGTTAGCCACCGTTAGCTTCACTTTTTGCCACTAAAACTTAATTTGAACTTAAACCATCCAACGGAATGTAAATAAAAATACAACCAATGCAATCGCTACCAAGACGAAACTTTTGACACCACCGTTGTGTATGTAGTCCAAATATTGAGGGATCCTTAGGGCGCGAAAAGAAACAAGAAACATATTTGAGAGAACAAAGGTTGTGCCCTTGCCGAAGGCAAAAGCACACCCAATAATAAATATATATGAGAGAGAACAATGGTTGTGCTCGCTGAAGGCTTGAGCACACCCAATAATAATCATTATATCATAAAGGGGTTAAGGGTCAAGGGTTACAAGTGAATCACATGACATCAACAGGTGCACAGATTCACAACATGTTCGCACACAAGGCACAGTACTTCCGACTGTACTAAATAAGTTGACAAATCAAGTAGGCTAAACAAAAATGCAAACAGAATGATTGAGGCGGTAATGCAACAACCACTTCAGCCACCTCTCCTATAGTATCCTAATACATCAATAAGCAATATGCTCCACATTACTCATGTGCACAACCCAGTGAATATATACACAACTTTACACAGAGAGATCATATTTTTTTTTTCAAAACTAGCTCTTCATTCGAACCATTAGGGTGTACTGTTTGAAGCATAAAAATCCAGTAGGCCTCCCGCTGAAGGAGATAGCGCTCTCTGTCACCACCCCGTTTAAGAGCCTTCACTGCCTCTATGCCTTGAAATCTCAAGGTGCAGACGTCGTGCCCAGATTCATTAAAATGTCTTGCTACAGATGATTTAATGTCGTGATTACGTATATTACTTTTGTGTTCATTTATTCTTACTCTCAATTCTCTTTTTGTTTTTCCAAAATAACAGAAAACGCATGGGCATTTCAATAGGTATACGACAAAAGTCGTGCGGCAAGTGATTCTCCCCCTCACAGAGAATGACTTGCCAGTCCGTGGGTGTAGGAAGGAATTACCCTTGATCATTGCATTACAATGATCATGTGCGACTGTTTCTAGGGATGATTCGGCTAAGAGCCACTTTCGGCCGAAAAGTACTTTCATGCCCCCGGTGTTTAATCCCTCGGTGCAGACCTTCTGCCGTCTGGTTGATCAGGATGTCACTAATCAATTTATCACAGTCCATTGTGATAAAGCCTGCTGACAAGGGAGGCGCGCTAGTAATACAAGACAAGCCGGCATATCGCAAAGAAATTCTCAATCAACTTGGAAACCAGGAGTTCTACGCCCCCCTTTCATGTGACCCAACTAGCCGTTTCTTCAATATGATCAAACTAACTCTGAATAGTGACAGATCAGACAATTATATCACAAAAAACAAATTGGACTTTCTACTACAAGCACATCGCGTACGACCTATCTTTTATACTTTGCCCAAAATACATAAGAAATGTGAAGGCACCATTCCCGGGCGTCCAATTGTGGCCAGCTGTCAATCTCTAACTGAAGCCATGTAGATTGGTATATAAAGCCAATCGTCTGGACATTGCCTTCATACTTAAGAGACACCTCTGATTTTCTGAGCAAATTGATGAATGTCCATGTATCCGACAATGACCTCTTATGCACTATGGATGTAACCAGCCTGTATACCAACATCGCCCACGACCTACTAGGCTTGTCTGCCTTAGAACATTATTTAAAATTTCGTGATGGTGATGAGCCTCCAGCGAATTTCCTATGGGACTTGGCACACAGTGTGCTGACTATGAACTATTTCAAATTTGAAGATAACTTCTACCACCAGGTGAAGGGCACAGCAATGGGTTCTCCATTTGCCCCAAACTACGCAAACCTGTTCATGGGCAAGTTTGAGATGGACTTTGTTTATTCCTCTGAAAATATCTTTAACCACTGTCTGAAATGTTGGTTCCGATATATTGATGATGTCTTCTTTATCTTTAGTGGTACAGTGGAACAACTTAACCAATTTCATGAATTCTTGAACTCTAGACTTGAATCCATACGATTTACATTGGAATATAACATGTCCTTTATATCATTTCTCGATGTTCAGGTCTCTAGATCTACAGGGCAGGTTTTACAGACGTCAGTGTTTCGGAAACCCACAGGCAGAAATAACTTTTTACAATCAAAAAGTTACCACCCTCCCTCTATGAAAAAAAGCCTCCCATATAGTGAAGTTTTACTTATGAGGAGAATTTGCAGCACTGAAATAGAATTCGAAGGTCAGGCCAACATTTTGTATGACCGTTTCATTTCCAAAGGCTATGATAAGATCAATCTGGATTCATGTTTGAATAAGGTACGCATCATAGAGCGAGAATCACTTTTCAAAAAGAAAGAAACCACTTCGGACTTTTTCACCCGTCGTCCGAGGTCAAATCTATAGTGAAAAAACATTGGCATATTCTATCTGGAGACTCACAGATCGTCCAAAAATCCTCCACTTTTTGCCTATAAAAGATTCCCAAACTTGAGAGATACGCTGGTGAGAGCAGACTTGCATACTCCGCCAACCAATTGGCTTACAAATCTTGATCCTGGCAATTTCCCCTGCAGGGGTTGCGTTAATTGTAATGCAATGATCAAGGGTAATTCCTTCCTACACCCGCGGACTGGCAAGTCATTCTCCGTGAGGGGGAGAATCACTTGCCGCACGACTTTTGTCGTATACCTATTGAAATTCCCATGCGGATTTTGTTATGTTGGAAAAACAAAAAGAGAATTGAGAGTAAGAATAAATGAACACAAAAGTAATATACGTAATCACGACATTAAATCATCTGTAGCAAGACATTTTAATGAATCTGTGCACGACGTCTGCACCTTGAGATTTCAAGGCATAGAGGCAGTGAAGGCTCTTAAATGGGGTGGTGACAGAGAGCGCTATCTCCTTCAGCGGGAGGCCTACTGGATTTTTATGCTTCAAACAGTACACCCTAATGGTTTGAATGAAGAGCTAGTTAGGATTCCTCCGTCAGGAGGAACCCTATTATAATTGTTGGTATTATTAGGGGCCACCTATTGTAATTGTTAGTTTTATTATTATTTATTAATTGTTAGTTTTATTATTATTATTATGCATAGCGATTGGTGAAAAGTTTTGAAATTTGGCACACTGATTTGGAACGGTCTCCTGACTATTTATCACAAAGTTTCATGTCGATCCATGAAGCACTATAGCGCCACCAAGGTGTCAAAGTTGGAGGTGTGTTTACGCCCATAACTTTTGAACCATGAGACCGTTTTTCTTAAGTGAGGTTTCATCGGATTCCTTAGACGCAGACGATTCGACTGAACCCTATGGCGTCATTGTCGTCCCGAAGGTTTTTCCGTGAGTTGTATTTTAAGAAATGCCAACTTTTTCAAACTCCTCCTAGGCCTCCTGCAGCTCATAGAACCGATTGGTGAAAAGTTTTGAATTTTGACAAGCTGATTGGAACGGTGTCCTGATTATCGTCACCAAGTTGTATGTCGACCACTGAAGCACTATAGCGCCACCAAGGGGTCAAAGTTGGAAGTGTGTTCACGCCCATAACTTTTGAACCGTGAGACCGTTTTTCTTAATTGAGGTATCATTGGATTCCTTAGATGCAGACGATTCGACTGAACCCTGTGACGTCATCATTGTCATGATGGTTTTTCCGTCATTTGTATTGTACGAAAAGCCAACTTTAGAATTTAATAGATAAGTCAAACCGTTCACGAGTTACACGCAAACTATTTTGACAAAGAGCACGCCATAGCGGACGTGAGGCCTTGTCTCTGCGATGGTTTACCGTATGGAGACGAAACTTTGGAAATGTCATCGCGAGCATGTCATCTAATCATGTTCCTACCACAATCACCTTGATATGTCAAAATATGACTGAATTACAGCTGTTTATACTTGGGTCAAATCTGACAAAGCTCGCCACGGGAGAAACGCTTCCTTTTTTAAATAAAGTAACCAAACACAGTGTTTCCCAGCAGCGAGAATAGCTCACTGGGATAAGATGGGCTCCTTTGAAACGCAAGGTCGTAGGATCGAATCCAGCCACAGTCATCAAGCAAGTCTTGATATCGGATCATCTGTTTAGTGAAGCCAGGTACACCACAGTAGCTGTATAGCAGTATAATCACAATGGTAACGATAACGTTTCATTGTCAGGGGAATTTATAGTCAAGAAGAAGCGGATACATTGTGCTTTATAGATACAACGCTGCTACATCTAGCCAGTGCATTTTGTCTCAAAATGACATATTTACCAAACGCGTCGGCTTATCGTTACAAAACTCGGTATACGTCTTTTGCGCAACGCCGTGAATGTAATCAAAAGTTTCGGGGTAGCGCCACCGCGATGCCGAAAAGTATAATGCGATTTTTAAAAAGCGAATGTTTTTTTATTAAAAGTTTGGCTTTGCTTCTTTAGCTACTGAATTTCCATATCGCATGCTGCTTGGCCCCTTCATTGCTGCTTGCAGCTATATTTATTATTATTCTAGTAATTTATCTCATGAACACATTGGTAAAAAGTTTTTAAATTTTGCATATTGATACAACATGCCACAAATACCACCCAAACACAGACTGGCCCACATCAGACAATAGGGGGCGCCACAGGCCACGCCCAAATGTCCACTTTTCAAAGTGATGGCATTTCCACCCCATTGCTCCAATTCTCCTGAAACTTGGTGTGCCTGCCTCATCTTTCACGAGGAACAAAAAAGCCTCAAGGACCCATAAGGTCCACCATGATGGATTTTCCTGTACAGTGATAATTTGGGAAAACCTTTAAAATTCCTCTTCTCTTGAACCGAAATTCAAATTGACTTGGAATTTTGTACAGATATGTATCATTTATGTATTAAAAAATGTTACTTAAGACAGTTGAATCAAATACAAAATGGCTGAAAGGGGTGTATTTATGTAAATGTACACATTGCCTCAATATGTTTGTGTCACTAAATCAAATGTCATTTTGAATGATGGTTTTTCAAACCTAATAGGCTTTAAGGTGACCCCCCCCTGCAGTACCCTGCAAAGTTTCACCTTGATATGTGAAAATATGACAGAATTACAGCTGTTTGAAATTGGACCAAATCTGACAATGCTTGCCTTATTTTATTATCCAGTTACTGAAAGTGGCAAAGTCCAGATCTGAGAATGGCTCAATTGGATGAGATGTTGTGCTGGTAAACGTATGGTTATAGGTTCAAAACCAGTCAAAGTTAAACAATTTTTCTAGTCGGTTTCTAGTCTTCCGGTCTATCCTCCGGTTGTAAAACATAGCAATGAGTGTTTATTTGACCCATATCAACACTCCAATCATCTGTTTAGCGAGACTGTGTAAACCACTGCAAAACAACACAGGTTTACCACAGTAGCTAGCTACTTGGAGTCTATGCATGGTAGTGTCAGATGCACAACTGAGTTAGCTTTAATGAAGTATATAGATTTTTCAGGTGGATCCCTTGCCTGTTGCACAAATTCATTTCAGTAACCTAAACTAGGACAAATCGCCACTGATGCTAGGCATGATTTGAAATTCCCTTCCATGACAAGTTATGGCACCCCAAACAACCTTTTTAAAGCACTACGAGTAAGCTATTATTTACAGCAGCAACCCAGTCATCCGGTTGTCCCATTTTTATGTCCCATATTCAAATACGACTAAATTACAGCTGTTTGAATTTTAACCAAATCTGACAATGCTTGCCATTGGAGAAACGTCTCATTTTGTTATCCAGTTACTGAACATAAGGAAGTCAAGATCTGAGAATGGCTCAATTGGATGATATGTTGTGCTGGTTAACGAAGGCTTGCAGGATCAAAACCAGTCAAAGGCAATTATTATTATTATTTTTGACAGAACGGTTTCTAGTCTTCTGGTCAATCCTCCGGTTGTAAAACATAGCAATGAGTGTTTATTTGAGCCCATTACAACACTCCGATCATCTGTTAAGTGAGACTGTGTAAACCACTGCAAAACAAGCCAGGTTCACCACCGTAGTTAGCTACTTGTAGTCTACGTAGGCATAGTGTCAGATTCACAACCAAGTTAGCTCAAATGAAGTACGTATATTGATTATTGAACTTTAACCAAATCTGACAATGCTTGCCATATGGAGAAATGTCTTATATTGTGATACAAAAACTGAACACGCAATAGTCTAAGTCTGTGAATGGCTTAGTAGGATGAGACACAGGGCTGCTATGTGAAGGGTTGTGGGTTCTAATATAGTCTAAGCCCTAAACTTTTTCTTTTTTTTCTGACAGAAATTAGTTTCAAGTCTTCTGGTTAATCCCAGTGTAACTATCTGTCAATTTTACAACATTTTGCCATCTTGAAGGAGGAATCCGCCATTGCTGCTTGCAGCTATATTTTTTAACCAGTTTTTTTAATGATCTCTCTGTGTAAAGATGTGTATATATTCACTGGGTTGTGCACATGAGTAATGTGGAGCATATTGCTTATTGATGTATTAGGATACTATAGGAGGTGGCTGAAGTGGTTGTTGCATTACCGCCTCAATCATTCTGTTTGTATTTTTGCATTTTTGTTTAGCCTACTTGATTTGTCAACTTATTTAGTACAGTCTGAAGTACTGTGCGTTGTGTGCGAACATGTTGTGAATCTGTGCACCTGTTGATGTCATGTGATTCACTTGTAAACCTTGACCCTTAACCCCTTTATGATAAAAAGCATCCATTCTGGTGTTCACGCTACACACTGACGATGGCTTAGGCCGAAACGCGTCTGTGAATAAACTGGTCAAAATAAGCAATGCGACAAGCTTGAGAGTGCGTTTTTTTCTACTTTAAGTTAATAGTCTTTTTCACTCGCACCCTAAATCGCCTTTATTTTGGAAGTAGAGCGCGCCTATCCTTACAAATAATCATTATATACCTGTACGTGTAGCTCACTGTAACACTGTACGCGACACTGGTAAATTCCACCACTGTTTAGGAAGCCAAACGGCAACAGTACATTTTTGGCAATCCCCTTATCAAAAGTCCCAGATTAGTTTTTCAATTGGTTAAACAAGGCTCCAATTTGGCTCCAAAAACTAAGAGACAGCACCTTAAGCACATATTCATCATTTAACTAAGTTGAATATGTTCTGGTAAAAAGCCAAAATAACAAAACTTGTGTCAGAATATGTATGGACTTCATTGTATATTGATTCCATTATGGAATATATACAGGTGCATCTCAATAAATTAGAATATCATCAAAAAGTTGATTTATTTCAGTAATTCGATTCAAAAAGTGAAACTCCTATATTATATAGATTTATTACACACAGACTGATATATTTCATATAAGTGTTTATTTCTTTTAATTTTGATGATTATAACTGACAGCTAATGAAAATCCAAAGTAGTAGTATTGTGAAAAAGTTCAATATTGAAGACCAGGGCTCAACGTTAATTTTTTTTAAACTTACTGGCCCCAAGACAATTTTTACTGGCCCCCTTCAAAAAGTTGTAATTTATCATTGTTACAACAAAACCAAAGACTTATAAGTTATGTTATTCTGTAAACTTGTTTAACCATTTATTAAACACATCCTGGATATAAAAATAACAAAAATTAAATCAAATTTCTAGTAATAAAAAGGTAATAGTCAGCAAAACAATTTACTTTTTAACCTCAAACATGACATGCTCTCTCCCCTGCTGACAGCCATCTCTGCACAACTCTGTCTGGCTGAAACTGTGAAACCTCTGGTCCCTCAATGCTAATATATAAAAGCTTCCATAGCATTTCATCAGTACGATACTGAGTACCCAAGTCGACACCATTCTTCTGCTGCAGTTCAATAGCCCGGGGGAACGAGGCGAACGGCTGGTCCGTCTTAATGATGTGATATGCCGTTGTTATAAGTCGTGCAATAACACGATGGGCATCTGCATTTAAATTCCTGACCAGTATTGTCAACGGCCCTGAAGATGGATTGTCAACCAGCCGCTTAGCTGTCATGCAAACCAGGTGCTGTCTGCCATTAGCATGGCTGGTCAGGGATTGTTTTCGAAAATTGTCGGTGCCTGTGTAAAAAGATCCACTTTTGTCTGCTTTAGACGGGAACAGACGACACAGTGCATCTTAGTTCCATAAAAAAAGTTGCTTCCGTTTGAGCTAGTAGCTCTCCTTTGCTGCCATCTTCACTTTATTGTCTCGCGCCAGTCTCGCGCCAGTTGTTAAAAAATGTATAGAGATTAGAGAATTACAATTTGACAACCACTCGTCACTCACTACTCAACTCTTGATTTGCCAACTGTGCGCCCCACGAGCTGCAAAGTTTATGCATTTAGCAGATAGCAAAAAATATGAAGGATGTTAACTTTTCCAATGCGATTTTTTTTTTTTTTCAATCAATAATTTGCAGTGGTCCGATCGGGACAGTGAGTTGCTAGTTTTACTGTCCCAACGTTACTTTTTACTGGCCCCGGGCCATCGGGCCATCGTTATTGTCGAACCCTGACATGGTGTCACACTCTAATCAGCTAATTAACTCAAAACAGTGTTTATTTCTTTTAATTTTGATGATTATAACTGACAGCTAATGAAAACCCCAAATTCAGTATCTCAGAAAATGTTAATATTACTTAAGACCAAAAAAAAAAAAAAAAGGATTTTTAACACAGAAATGTTAGACTACTGAAAAGTATGAACATGTACAACACCCAATACTTGGTCGGGGCTCCTTTTGCATGAATTACTGCAGCAATGCGGCATGGAGGCGATCAGTCTGTGGCACTGCTGAAGTGTTATGGAAGCCCAGGTTGCTCTGATAGCGGCCTTCAGCTCTTCTGCGTTGTTGGGTCTGGTGTCTCGCATCTTCCTCTTCACAATACCCCATAGATTCTCTATGGGGTTTAGGTCAGGCAAGTTTGCTGGCCAATCAAGCACAGGGATACCATGGTCCTTAAACCAGGTACTGGTACCTTTGGCAGTGTGTGCAGGTGCCAAGTCCTGCTGGAAAATGAAATCCGCATCTCCATATAGCTGGTCAGCAGAGGGAAGCATGAAGTGCTCTAAAACTTCCTTGTAGACGGCTGCGCTGACCTTGGACCTGAGAAAACACAGTGGACCAACACCAGCAGATGACATGGCACACCAAACCATCACTGACTGTGGAAACTTTACACTGGACCTCAAGCAACTTGGATTCTGTGCCTCTCCTCTCTTCCTCCAGACTCTGGGACCTTGATTTCCAAATGAAATGCAAAATTTACTCTCATCTGAGAAGAGAACTTTGGACCACTGAGCAACAGTCCAGTCCTTTTTGTCCATAGCCCAGGCGTTGTCTGTAGTTCAAGAGTGGCTTGACACAAGAAATGCGACAGTTGAAGCCCATGTCCTGGATACGTCTGTGCGTGGTGGCTCTTTAAAGCACGGACTCCAGCTGCAGTCCACTCCTTGTGAATCTCCCCCTAATTCTTGAATGGCCTTTGTTTCACAATCCTCTCAAGGCTGTGGTTATCCCTGTTGCTTGTGCACCTTTTTCTACCACATTTTTTCCTTCCATTCAACTTTCCATTAATGTGCTTGGATACAGCACTCTGTGAACAGCCAGCTTCTTTAGCAATGACCTTTAGCGTCTTACCCTCCTTGTGCAGGGTGTCAATGATCGTCTTCTGGACAACTGTCAAGTCAGCAGTCTTCCCCATGATTGTGTAGCCTACTGAACCAAACTGAGAGACCATTTAAAGGCTCAGGAAACCTTTGCAAGTGTTTTGAGTTAATTAGCTGATTAGAGTGTGACACCATGTCAGGGTTCGACAATAACGATGGCCCGATGGCCCGGGGCCAGTAAAAAGTAATGTTGGGACAGTAAAACTAGCAACTCACTGTCCCGATTGGACCACTGCAAATTATTGATTGAAGAAAAAAAAAAAATTGCATTGGAAAAGTTAACCTTCATATTTTTTGCTATCTGCTAAATGCATAAACTTTGCAGCTCGTGGGGCGCACAGTTGGCAAATCAAGAGTTGAGTAGTGAGTGACGAGTGGTTGTCAAATTGTAATTCTCTAATCTCTATACATTTTTTAACAACTGGCGCGAGACTGGTGCGAGACAATAAAGTGAAGATGGCAGCAAAGGAGAGCTACTAGCTCAAACGGAAGCAACTTTTTTTATGGAACTAATATGCACTGTGTCGTCTGTTCCCGTCTAAAGCAGACAAAAGTGGATCTTTTTACACAGGCACCGACAATTTTCGAAAACAATCCCTGACCAGCCATGCTAATGGCAGACAGCACCTGGTTTGCATGACAGCTAAGCGGCTGGTTGACAATCCATCTTCAGGGCCGTTGACAATACTGGTCAGGAATTTAAATGCAGATGCCCATCGTGTTATTGCACGACTTATAACAACGGCATATCACATCATTAAGACGGACCAGCCGTTCGCCTCGTTCCCCCGGGCTATTGAACTGCAGCAGAAGAATGGTGTCGACTTGGGTACTCAGTATCGTACTGATGAAATGCTATGGAAGCTTTTATATATTAGCATTGAGGGACCAGAGGTTTCACAGTTTCAGCCAGACAGAGTTGTGCAGAGATGGCTGTCAGCAGGGGAGAGAGCATGTCATGTTTGAGGTTAAAAAGTAAATTGTTTTGCTGACTATTACCTTTTTATTACTAGAAATTTGATTTAATTTTTGTTATTTTTATATCCAGGATGTGTTTAATAAATGGTTAAACAAGTTTACAGAATAACATAACTTATAAGTCTTTGGTTTTGTTGTAACAATGATAAATTACAACTTTTTGAAGGGGGCCAGTAAAAATTGTCTTGGGGCCAGTAAGTTTAAAAAAAAATTTACGTTGAGCCCTGGTCTTCAATATTGAACTTTTTCACAATACTACTACTTTGGATTTTCATTAGCTGTCAGTTATAATCATCAAAATTAAAAGAAATAAACACTTATATGAAATATATCAGTCTGTGTGTAATAAATCTATATAATATAGGAGTTTCACTTTTTGAATCGAATTACTGAAATAAATCAACTTTTTGATGATATTCTAATTTATTGAGATGCACCTGTATGCCAATTTGTAACTGATGAGAGCCGATAACTAAATAATCAATAAAACATAAATAATTCACCAAAATACTTCTAACATACCTTATTCTGTCCTCCTTCCCCAGGATTTTCCTTCTCTCCTGCACAGCAGTGCCGATGTTCTTGAGGCTGGCTTTGGGCTTCTCCTGTAGAACCTCACTTCTGTACTCCTTCTCACATAGTGAAGCAGGGGAAAGGGGTGTCTTCAGGACATGATGACTGATCAGATCAATAGCGGTCAGTGATGCCTGTTTATCTGTAATGGCATTAGACACCTTTTTTTCAAGACGGCACTGGCCTTTGACATTACCTATGCCCAAATATCCTCTCAAATATACTCTATTCACCCTCCCAGTGGGTGAATAGAGTTTAACAGACTGCAGGGCTTCCTCTGTACAGGGGTCAAGCTGAGCAGTGCCTCTACTCCAACTTTCTTCTGACAACCATGTCAAGTTTTCCCCTAGAACTGTATCTGTTAAGTCTGTCCTCAGTACTGTGTCAGCTTCTAGAAGGGAGACATTTAAGTCCACTGGGATCTCGTTAACTATCCAGTCATCTGCGGAGGAAGATGAGGAATTGCTAATTGCAGGTTGATGATTTAGAAGTGTGTCAGCCTCCGAAAACTTTGATATAGTGCTGGTAACACAGACAGATGTAGCCTTGGACACATTGTCATCCCTGACGTTTTCCATTTCTTCTGACATTGCCAAACTGGCAGGCAATGAACATCCAGCATGCTGAGGACTGACTGAAATGGGAGATGCTCTCTTGTCCGTTCTACTGATTGGTGGAGCCTCAGCATTTGTCCCAGACCTATAGAGGGAAACCAGTAGGGTTTCCACTGCAGTCAGCACAGCCTCCTAAATTGTCGTTTTAAAAAGAGAGGGAGGAACAGTAATTAATTTTAGTACAAGTTTATGGTATCTTGTTTCTGAGATTACAAGAACATTAAAACATAGGGCTTGCCCAATGTCTCCCTCGTGGCTCCCCCAAATAGTATCATACATGCTCAAACTATAAATGTTAATTTTTTGGGGAAAAATGTGTTGTATTGTTGGACAGAATAACTATTGACATTGGCACATATTCAATTTGTGGGGTATCTACATGAACTATAAGTAATATAGTAATTTCAGTGATACTAGTAAACGAGAAGGATCACCTTATTGTGAAGCAGAACTTGTGTTTTGTCAGGCTTCAGGTTGACATCTACACTGTAGGCTGGAACTATGATATTAAGCATTAGGATGGGATAGCGACAGCGTGTTGAGTCCGCCAGGTATGGCTGGGCCATGTAGTGCTGCCGCACTAACTAATAGGGTATGAAGACAACCAAAGTGAGAACCAATCAAGCTACAATAAATGATGAATAAAATGGGGCTTGAAACTCAATATATTTCATGTATATTCAATTTAAATTATATTGGAACATGGCCTTACCTTTAGGATATCTTTTTGTTGGACAGGCCGATTGTTGACAAAGATGAATGCTTTGTCAGGATTACTGGAGCTGTTAGAACAATAATCCGTACCAGGTTTAGGAAAGAATCCATCTATTAAAATCTGTGAAAGATAGATGATCAAAAATCTAATCCACATAGATACCACAAAAAGAAACACCACCTAATAATAAGACAAATGTATTCATTAATAACCACCGCCATGTATATGTCTGTCACTGACCTCTGGTTGCTCTAGTCGATGATGTACAAGATTTGCTACAGTGTTTGCCCCGAGTGTGGCCAAGAGGGCCATCCTGTGATCTGTTGCTTTGGTCTTTTGCCATACTACAACCTGTGAAAATACAATAGAAACAGCAAAGCGTTTCAGTTCACCTAACAAAACACCAATTAGATTATAAAACAAAGCACTTGGACAAAACTCTTTATCAAATCTATATCCGAATTTTGCTGTGTTTCCATTGCGATTACAAAAAGGGACTTCCTGGGGGAAAACATTTCTATTTAGTAGGATCCAAGTCTAAGCTGCCAAAATTGGGGCAATAATTGCACAATAAACTGTGGAACACCAAAGGAAAAAGGACGTAGCCAAGCCCTATTTGTAATGTCATCTGAATATATACAGTATTTATATTACATATATGTATTTAAATACATTTCAAAACCGTTCAAAATATATTCTTTCAATTTTGTCCTGTCCTTGTATTTGAGTTTACTTAATAGGTTGTTTATTGTTTCTTTACAGCTTGAACATACACTATATGGCCAATAGTACATGGACAGCTTGCTTAAATAGCTCATTCTACAATCATGAGCATTGATATGGAGATGATTCACACTTTGTTTTTTTAAGTGCCTTCACTTTTCTGGGAAGGCTTTCCAATAGACGTTGGAACATTGATTGATGCATGATTTTCTTCCAGTCAGGGGAAGGACAACGATTTACCCCCTCCAGATAAATAACTATTAATAATACGCAGGAAGATCTTAATTCATCTTCATATATGTTTTAAGGAATCTAGTCAACAGTAATCACGGTTGGAGACAATTTCAGACTAATGACATGCACTCAATCTTAGTGTTTTTGGTGGATTAACCTAGTGCCTCCCACAAATCAGAAAAAAATATCGTTAAAACGTGCGGTATGAGAGTAAGTAATAAGTTTAAGTCCTAAGTAATAAAGGACACCTGAGAATACATGGATTTAAGCATGTATGAAAAAAAATACGGTAATCAGATACCTGACAATACAAAGTTATTACCTTTACAACCCTGCGAGGCGCATTTGCCAGCACTATCACATAAGTATGGGTTTTATATGCTACACGGTACCTGTAGATAGAGGGACACCTTGTGGCTAGGCATATAATTCAAGGTTAAGAAAAAGAAATGGTTCTGAAAAATAACACCTAATGTTTGCAAAGTTTGATTTGTATGCCATTTTAGTTCAGCTTTCCCTATAACATATGGCAAGGACTTTACAAACCGCATTTTTCTATACAATTTCTCTTCTGAAAACCAATATTCACATTTGAAAAGGTCATGCATTTATGGTACCTTATTGTGAATGAAGATGAGCCTTAGCTCTGGTTTTATGATGGCGTAGGCCATCATGATGTCTTGCACTTTCTTCATTTCTTCTTTGCACTTCTTTATGTTGGCACAGTACTGCCTTCTCACAGGAAGACTTTTAAAAAGCTTTAACACACTAACTGTGGTACCTAAAACGACAAAATTGAGGTTATGGGGTACTACAAGATTTGTAACATTTAGCTTGTTTTTTCCACAGGGAATGTAATTATAAAATATGACAATTTTCTCTGAATAGGAAAATGTTTTTATATCCTATTTGTAAATAATGTTTTGGATCTGCCATGTAATATTGTTTATTTGCTAATTTAAAGCGTTACCTTTTCCAAGATGAATGGGCATCTGTGCAGTGACTTTGCCTTTGTGGTCTAGCACATACTGGGTACTGACATCATCCTCAATAGTCTTAGTTGTGACAGTTACCTGTTGAGACAAATACAATTCTGAAAATGTTTATAATTTGACATGCTTGATTGCAGCATAGAAAAGACAAGGCTATTTTAAGCATAGTTCCAAAATGATAAGGGCTCAAGTAGTCCGACTAGTAAAACAATCCTTAATTAAGATTATTGTATCAATACCCTAGTGCAGGGGTTTTCAAACTTTATAATCTGCATAATCAATTCGAAATAGAGTGCACCACATACCCCCATCTGATATAGTCATATTATAGAATATATGGTACAATAATGTGATAAAAAACAAAAAAAATGACCTAACTATTTGAAACATTTCGGCTTACATCAGGCATACAGTGTATAGTGGCTTGTAAAAAAATATATATATATATGAACTTTGGTCATGCGTTTTGCAGAAATTGCAAAAACAAGACTTCATAATTGTGAAGTTCAGTGTGCACTGAACATTGGTAGTCAGCACGCAGTTGAAACAATCATCAATGCATCTGAAGTTCATAGAACAGAGAGAATAAACATTTATTAGATCCCCAAATTATAGTAAATACAATGCATTGTGCGCCATTACAGACTCAAGAGAGTTTGCGTACCCCAAGGGGTACACGTACCCCAGTTTGAAAACCAATGCCCTAGTGTATTAGACAGCCATTTATCACCTCTGCCACAGCACAGATGGATCCCAAAGCTTCTCCTCTGAATCCGTATGTCTCCAGGCACTCCAGGTCATCATAGCTACACATTTTTGAAGTGTAGTGTTTCAAAGCCATCACATGTGTATCTGCAACTTTAATTCCAGACCCATTGTCTCTAACCTCAATTTGATCCAGTCCATAGTTATCCTGAGAGTAATAAACAAAAAAGCTATAACAGAGAGGACTAAAATTACATTACACTAAAACTAGATAAAACCATAAGAATAAAGTCATATATGCTATGTTTGCTTTATTCAGACAAGATTTGCTCAAATGGCATAGGAATTTATCATACTACAAACATTGTATGCAAGTTTGGTTGTTTAAAAATGTGTGCCAGTTCTTATTCATTTAAATTACTATTCAATTTCCAAATACCATGGACAATGTGATAGACTTTCATAACACTGACCTAGGACAATAGATTAGGATTATAGTGTAGAGTAGTAGAAAATAAATACTTTACCAATTTTAACTCTATACATGAGGCACCAGCATCCAGGGAGTTCTCAAGCAACTCTTTCACCACATTCACCACACAGGTGATGATTTGGGAGCTGGACAAGAGTCGCACAGTGTCTGCAGGCAGCTGTTTCATTTCAGCGCCTGTAAATAACTAGCACAAACAAGCAAACCTAAATGTGGTGTAATCTGTCTCGACACGAGTTGGATGATGACTTGGGGAGAGAATTTGGAACCACAAGGCATAGTGGTAGTGTCTAACACACCAAGATACCATCTTAGGCACTGGGATATACAGTGGATATAAAAAGTCTACACACCCTAGGAGTGGCACATGCCAGGAGTTTGTGAAGTAAAAGAATGAGACAAAGAGGGGGGCGCTAGTGTACCGCGTATGGAGTAAGACGTCTGCGAGAGCTCCTCTCCGTTCAGTTTATATATGTTTAAATTTGCCGTCTTTAACAAAGTTTGCTCTAAAATATCATCACACTTATGTTTCTATATCCCTGCATGATCGTTTGAGACCAAGAAATGTCGACTGTCGCCAACTCTAAAGCCAAAGAAAAGAAAGACAGACAGTCAAGGCCGAGGCTAGCTAACAGCAGCGTGGTAGTGGCTAACGAGGACGCCCCCGACGAGCAACACACCTCTTCCATGGAGGACTTGAAAAACATGCAGGATACGATCCTGAAGACCATCAACACCCGGTTTGACTTACTGGATGAGAAGTTCGCCTCTCTCCAGTCGTCGGACAACAGCCTGGCGACCCGAATGGACGAAATAGATGAGACGTTTTCAGACCACGACGCCCGTCTGCAATCTATGGAGACCGCTATCAACAAGCTACAGAAGGAGAACGCTTTTCTCCGAACCAAGACGAATGACTTAGAGGGCCGCTCAAGGCGCAATAATGTCAAGTTTGTGGGGATCCCCGAAGGAGAGGAAAAGGGAAATCCGACTGAGTTCGTGAGCGCTCTCATTCCTAAACTGTTAGGCGAGGCTCACTTCTCCAAGCTGGTAATTGTTGATCGTGCCCATCGCTCTCTGCAGCCCAAGCCAGCAGAAGGAGCATCCGGTCCTTCTGCAAGACCCCGCACGATCATCGCCAGGGTCCACTACTATCAGGAGAAAGAGACGATACTACGGCTCGCTCGGCAACAGTCTCTCAAGTACGGCGTACACAGGGTCTTCATATTTCCAGACTATACTACCGAGGTGATGGAGCAGCGACGGGGGTTCCGTGAGGCTATGGCAGGCCTGCGTGAGCTGAAAATCAAGCACAGCCTGCGTTTCCCGGCCAAGCTTCACTTCCAACACAACGGGCTTCAGAAGATATTCACCTCTCCCGAGGAGGCGATGATGTTCGTCAGCAATCTGCAGCGGGATATTGGAAACGACTAGATACGGTCTGACCGGTCTGTGAACTGGCAGTCATGTTATGTTCACGGACCTTTGCACAGAGCAAAAGCATCACTTTCACAACCATTGACTGTAAAATTGTTATCTCATTTGTTCATTTGTGGCTGTTTAGAACGGTAGAGGGGCACCCGGCTTGCTTAGTTGAAAATGTTCGGTTGGCTAGAGTTGTGTTTGCGTGCCATATGCCCGGTGGCCCTCGGTCAGTATATGAGGGTGGGAACGAGGCTTCATTTGGGGAAGTTTCGGTGGGGAGGAAGGTGGGGTGTATTCGTGTTGTTTCATGTTGTCCGGAGCTGCCAGAATAAGTGCGTTTGTTTGTTGATATTTGCTTTTGGGTGTCTTGGATTGTCTCTTTTTTTCCATTTGCGTAGCCTACATGTTGAGGCCTAACGATGAAAACCAGACAGACATGAGTACCATTTCGCTGGTCTCATGGAATGTGCGCGGTCTGGGGCATATAGTTAAACGAGGTAAGGTCTTTGCGCACTTAAAGTCACTTAAAGCAGACATAGTTTCTGCAAGAAACCCATATAAAAGCTACAGAACAGAGGCGACTGAGAGCGAACTGGGTCTCTCAAGTATATCAGTCACCGTTTACCTCCAAAGCCAGGGGTGTCGCCATTCTCTTTCAAAAGAGTATTCCATTCCATTTTACTTCAGCAACCACGGATCCAAATGGCAGGTATATTATGATTGCTGGAAGCATCAATTCGTTTCCTGTCACCTTTCTGAATATATACGGTCCAAATATAGATGACCCAAATTATTTTCGCAAAGTATTTGACCTAGTTCCGGACCTCGGCACTATGAAGACAGACTTTCCTCTCGTGTTCCAAACACCATAGCGTCTGTCTAAACATTGAATAATCTACTTAAGTCTAGAAACATGATTGATATATGGAGGCTGCAACATCCAACGGATAGGGATTATTCTTACTTTTCCCATGTCCATAGATCATACACAAGGATTTACTATTTTTTAGTGGATGCAAAATTTATATCCAACATCGTACAGACTAAATACCATAATATATTGATATCAGATCACAGTCCAGTATCTTTAAAACTGAAGCTTGCCCTGCCAACACAAAGCATAGTTAAGTTTAAATAAACGCTTAGGGTTACAGGGTACTAGATCTTCAATAGGACTTCATCAAATCATTTGGCGAACTCTCTGGCTATACAATCAACTGGGGAGTTCATGCCCCTATCAGACAGTTTAGACCCACGTTTTCTTGACACGCTGCCATTTACACTAGTGAAGGATCACTTCACATATCTAGGGCTTAAAGTACCCTGTAACCCTAAGCGTTTATTTAAACTTAACTATGCTGATATGATTTTGAAGCTAAAAAACAACATAGAGAAATGGAGAACTCTGCCGTTGTCCATGGTGGGGCGTATCAATGCAATCAAGATGGTGGCTCTTCCTAGGTTTCTGTACTTATTTCAGAACCTGCCAATCTTCCTCACCTCAGCATTTTTTAAGAAACTAGACTCAATTGTCTTTCCTTTTATTTGGGGGTACAAGGCGCATCGCATATCTAAAGCACACCTGCAAAAGCCCACAGAGGAGGGGGGGTTTGGTCTCCCCGTATTCAGGAATTACTATTGGGCAGGCAATGCTAGGGCCTTGATGTACTGGCGGCAGGGTCAGCCCGGTGAGACTCCCAACAGCTCTCCCTTGTGGGTGAAAATCGAAGCCACAGCGGTTCAAGGCTCCTCCCTCTGCACCAGGGTTCGACATAAGCAATGGCCCGATGGCCCGGGGCCAGTAAAAAGTAACGTCGGGACAGTTAAATAGCAACTCACTGGCCCGATCGGGCCATTGCTTCATATGTTTTGCTATCTGCTAAATGCATAAATAACTTTGCAGCTCGTAGGGCGTTGAGTTGAGTAGTGAGTGACAGGCACATTTCATTAAATGTGCCTGCTGGCAGTAGGCTTAATGGAAATTAATCATCGAATGAGATCTTGCTAGCGAAAATAATGATCTCAACTCTTTCAGAATAAGTAGGCTAGATAAAAACAAGGCCAAAGAGTATCTAATTGATACGAATTCATAGACACTTATGAGGATATATGTAGGCTGCTGAAAGCGCTTATATTATGTACTATGTGTATATGCATGTAGGCTTATGTGTAAATCCCTCTTTGATTTCATTGACTGGGACATGGCCAGGGAATATGATGAATTGATTCATCAGCTGGTTAAGCTCCAAGTACACTTTTCTTACAGCAACGCATGCTGCAGCTTTGCCAATGTTTTCTGCATCGCCTATAATGTGTAAAAATGTACCTGACGCAAAAAACCTCAAGGCTATGCAGAGAGTCTGAAGCACAGTTAAAGTTTCAAGTAGCTTTATTGTCAATTTCTTCACATGTACATAAAAAGGAATCGATATGACGTTTCCCACTCTCCCACAGTGAAATATAAAAAGCACAGGCACAACAGATAAGACAAGACATTTCCTAAAACATAGCGTTACATATTCACATACAGCAGCATGCTCATAATAAAGCATAAAGCTTGCTGCGGCATGTGATATTTGCAATGTACGGCCCGAGAAGGTCTTGCAAATAAATGAGTCCTTGTCGGCTGAATCGATATCGCTCAAACAAGAACTCATCCGTGTGAAATAAAGGATCTTGGCAATCGCAAAGAACTCTATTGGTATGGAAAGATAATCGAACTAGAATATAGCTCCTTGGTCAACTGGGTCTCTCAAAAAAGGTGCTGCCATGTTATTTTCCGGGGGTGTGGCAAGCTTATCCAGCTACACTTACGTTAGCCTGCTCTGGAGCAGGTTAGTGCTAATTGATATGTTACTATGGTGATTTATCGAAAGTTGCTTCCACGAACCAAAAAGAGGGGCGTTTTTTATCTTAGCCTGAAAATTCGCTCGCTAAACTGCTTAGCGAGCTACGACGAATACCCCCCAGGTCTAAAGAGCTGGAGCTTGAGGTATCTGACGATACCTGGAATGAAGCTTTGATTAGAATTCATAAATGCTCTATCAATGTTAGATATGAATTGATTCAATTCAAAGTCGTTCATCGATTGCATTATTCTAAGCTAAAGCTGCATAGAATCTATCCATCTCTTTCTCCACTGTGTGATCGATGTGGAGGTGCAGAGGGTTCTTTATCACATCTTTTTTGGTTGTGTCCTCAACTGCATAAATTCTGGTGTGATGTATTTAAGTGGCTTAGTCTGGTCTATAACTTGAACATTGCCCCTGACCCAGAGCTGGCACTCTTCGGGTGCTCAGAGAATGCTCTCAGGTACCCGTATGAGGTACAACAAGCACTAATGCTTGGTATGGTTGCTGCAAAGAAAATGATTCCCCCTGGACTGGAAATCTCCCACTCCCCCTTGCTTTCGAAAATGGCTCAACGAAATGACTGAGATTATCCAGATGGAAAGGATACGCTTCCACAACTCTAAAACACAGAACCGCTTTCTGAGTATCTGGGGACCATTCGTTGACTATCTTAAAGACATGTGATTCTTTTCTGTAGAGATGTACCCCTGACTGTATTGCAACTTGTATTTCGGCAACACCTTGTCATGTAGATTACCACAATATAACATTAATCCAAGACACACTTTAAATTTTGCTGGCAGCTATGTTGTTATTTGTTAGTCTGTTGTTGTTGTTTTGTGCTATTCTATATATTATTATTTTAATTTTATTTTTTATTCTTTTTTGTATCGTTTTGATTTTACTTCTCTGTCATTGTGCTTTGTTTTCATAAAACCTGAAAATTTGAACAAATAAAATATTCAAAAAAAAGAATGAGACAAAGATAAATCATGTCAGAACTTTTTTCACTTTTATTGTGACCTATATTGTGAACATTTCAATTGAAAAACAAACTGAAATCTTTGAAGAAAAAAAGAAAAAAAAACTTACAATTACCTGATTGCATAGGGGTGCACACCCTCTTATAACTGGGGACATGGCTGTGTTCAGAATTAACCAATCACATTCAAACTCATGTTAAATATAAGTCATTACACACCTGCCATTATTTAAAGTGACTCTGATTAATCACAAATAAAGGTCAGCTGTTCCAGTAGAATTTTCCTGACATTTTCTTAGTTCTCAGAGCAAAAGCTATGGTCTGCAGAGAGCTTCCAAGGCATCAGAGGGATCTCATTGTTGAAAGATATCAGTTAGGAGAAGGGTACAAAATAATTTGCAAAGCAGTCGATATACCATGGAACACAGTGAAGACAGTCATCATCAAGTGGAGAAAATATGGCACAACAGAGACATTACCAAGAACTGGACATCCAAAATCGATGAAAAGACGAGAAGAAAACTGGTCATTGAGGCTTCCAAGAGGCCTACAGCAACATTAGAGGAGCTGCAGTAAGTACTGGCTGTGTGCTACATGTGACAATTATCTCCCATATTCTTCATATGTATGGGCTATGGGGTAGGGTGGCAAGACGGAAGCCTTTTCTTACGAAGAATAACATCTAAGCCCGGCTGAAGTTTGCAAAAACAAACATCAAGTCTCCCAAAAGCATGTGGGAAAATGTGTTATGGTCTGATGAAACCAAGGTTGAACTTTTTGGCCATAATTCCAAAAGGTATGTTTGGCGCAAAAACAACACTGCAAAGAACACCATACCCACGGTGAAGCATGGTGGTGGCAGCATCATGCTTTTGGGCTGTTTTTCTTCAGCTGGAACCGGGGCCTTAGTCAGGGTGAAGGGAATTATGAACATTTCCAAATACCAGGACATTTTGGCACAAAACCTTCAGGCTTCCGTTAGAAAGATGAAGAGGAAGTTAACCTTTCAGCACGACAACAACCCAAAGCACACATCCAAATCCACAAAAGCATGGCTTCACCAGAAGAACATTAACATTTTGGAATGGCACAGCCAGAGCCCAGACCTGAATCCAATTGAACATATGTGGGGTGATCTGAAGAGGGCTGTGCACAGGAGATGTCCTCACAATCTTGTCAGATTTGGAGCGCAAATATTGCCAAGTCAAGATGTGCCATGCTAATGGTCTCCTACCCAAAAAGACTGAGTGCTGTAATAAAATCAAAAGGTGCTTCAACAATTATTAGTTTAAGGGTGTGCACACTTATGCAACCAGGTTATTGTAATAAAAAATCTAAAAGATTTCAGTTTGTTTTTCAATTGAATTGTTCACATTATAGGTCACATTAAAAAGGTGGAAAAAGTTCTGACATGATTTATCTTTGTCTCATTTTTTTACATCACAAAAAAACTGCCATTTTAACAGGGGTGTGTAGACTTTTTATATCCACTGTAGTCTAGTACTAATGTCTCCGCTCGAAAAATTTAAATAATTTGGTATCTTGCGCACATTATCAGGAAGTTGGTGACTGCTAAATATGCTCAACCATCGACGAGCCTAGTCGATTGTTTGCAGTGCCGTGGCAAACTCCTCTGTAGCATCTATGTGGAAAGACGACAATGTTCATTTTAAGATTGTGTTATTAGCTCGTCAAAACAGTAAAAGCCTACTATGTTTTGATAGCTCACCATCAAGTTGCCTACACTGTAGGCAACTTGGCATAATGAATGCCACTTGGACATTAATGTCCAAGTGGCATTCATTATGCGTGACAATATTGTGCTGTTGTAACTAATTTGTTTTTGCTGTAACTTGTTTTGTATAAGTTGTGCCGACCAGGGGCCTGTACTAAGAAGCAGAATTTGGGGTTAGCAAGGTAACTTCATGTTTAACCCTGGGTTTTCAGTGTCACAATAGTGGTTCACTTCTTATCAGGGTAGATCATCATGGTACCTTATGCTCCACACCTAACCTGCTCTGGGGCAGGCTATGTTCGAGATAACAGATCATCACCTCTGAAAGCATCGCCTACTGACTAATCATTTTCTTGGAAATGTCATCATCCGTTTATGAGAGACAGTGTGATAGTTGAGCATTTTAGTAATATTATTCAATTCAAATTAGGTCTCAGGAGACTGAGGAAGTATATTGAAATGGTTTTCTTGGTTTTAGTAATGTGTATTTTGTGTTCAACAAGAAAGTGCATTTCCTGCAGAAAATGCGTTGGAATGCTGAAAGCTGAAATTATAATTTTTTAATTGCTGAAAATACAGAAATTAGAAAATACCCGCAAGCTGAAATTAATTTCAAAAATCTGTGAGTCACACAAAAGAGGCAGTGTGGAAACTGAACTGCATCATCTAACAATGCTGAGAGCTGAAATACAATGCGGGAGAAGCTGAACTGTTGAACCGTAGAAGTAGTCTTTTAATGAGACGAGTTGACTGAATAGCTCTGTCTTGTGACTCCTCCACTAATCAGCTAAAACCAATCACCTGTGTAAGAGACTGAGTGGCGCATGTCTGTTTGGTTGCCACGGTGATGGTGCAGCTATGATTGCTAACGCGCTGAGGGCAGAGCGAATAACAGTAGCTAGAATCTACACCTCAAACAAGTTAACCTAGATGCAAAACTATACGTCCAATCCACAAAATAAGGATATTTTCCGAGACCCAAGACTTTGCCGAAACCAGAGATATCCTTTATATGTCTGTGCGGTCAGAAATACGACTCTACCGGCAGTTTCAAAAACGTCTAACTTCTGCTTTCTCTGAGAAATGTGTCACCAGATTTGCATTGGTCTCTATGGGGCAAGAGTTGGACTTTGTCTCGCTTTCGTGGGGCTCTGAACAAATGTGTACGTCTGTTGGATTCCACAGACAACTGTCTACGACCAGCACAAAAGTAGCTATCTATTGATCCCAAAATTAAGCATGAAGAGTGAAAATGGTGGCAATGCTGGCAAACTAGAAATACTTTTTGAAACTGATTTCGAAGCTCCCCTCCACTCTAAGCGTTTCAGTCAGCACTCTACGCTCTCACATACACACCCATGTAAATCTCAGAAACGGTTTGAAAAACTCATGAAACATAATCAGTGATATTTAAAAAAGTTGAATAGATATCAAAAAGCTGAATAAAAAAAATAGTTTAGGGTTTTGTCAACATTTTAAAGTTTAAATGGTGGCTGTAGCTGAAGGATTGAGGAAGAAGAAGGATTTGAAAGTCAAAGACGTTTAAGAGGATTTGAGAAAAAAAACTTGGAAAACCATGTTAAAAATATGATGAATATTGATTTATATTCATTCAAGCATAAGAGGTACAAAGCTGAAAAGATATAGCACCCAGATAGCATACAGATGTGGGCCACTTCAGGCAATAATAATACCCAAATATCACAAATCAAATGTGGGCCTTTTTTGGCAAAGATGCGGTTCTCTTAGCAATGTGTATTAGCATGTGAGCCTAAAGCGGCCCACATGTTAAACAGCGAATGTGGCCCAAATATCACAAATCACATGTGGGCCTTTTTTGGCAAAGATGTGGTTCTCTTAGCAATGTGTATTAGCATGTGAGCCTAAAGTGGCCCACATGTTAAACAGCGAATGTGGCCCAAATATCACAAATCAAATGTTGGCCACTTGGTGAAGATGTGGCACATCGACAAAGGCTAATCTGGGTGTTAGCCAAAAGTGGGCCACATAGGGGAAAAAAGTATTTGATCCCCTGTTGATTTTGTACGTTTGCCCACTGACGAAGAAAGGATCAGTCTATAAGTGAGAGACAGAATAACAACAAACAAATCCAGAAAAACACATGTCAAAATTGTTATTAATTGATTTGCATTGTAATAAGTGGAATAATTATTTGACCCCTCTGCAAAACATGACTTAGTACTTGGTGGCAAAACCCTTGTTGTCAATAACAGAGGTCAGACGTTTCTTGTAGTTGGCCACCAGGTTTGCACACATCTCAGGAGGGATGTTGTCCCACTCCGCTTTGCAGATGTTCTCCAAGTCATTAAGGTTTTGAGGCTGATGTTTGGCAACTCACACCTTCACCTCCCTCAAATATGACGGGGGGGGGTGGTGTTTTGGGGGTCATAGGCAGCATTCCTCCTCCTCCAAACATGTTGAGTTGATGCCAAAGAGCTCGATTTTGGTCTCATATCTGACCACAACACTTTCACCCAGTTCTCCTCTGAATCATTCAGATGTTCATTGGCAAACTTCAGACGGGCCTGTGCTTTCTTGAGCAGGGGGACCTTGCGGGCGCTGCAGGATTTCAGTCCTTTACGGCGTAGTGTGTTACCAATTGTTTTCTTGGTGACCATGGTCCCAGCTGCCTTGAGATCATTGACAACATCCTCCCGTGTAGTTCTGGGAGATTCCTCACCGTTCTCATGATCATTGCAACTCCACGAGGTGAGATCTTGCATGGAGCCCCAGACTGAGGGAGATTGTCAGTTATTTTGTGTTTCTTCCATTTGTGAATAATCGCATCAATCTTCTCACCAAGCTGCTTGGCGATGGTCTTGTAGCCCATTCCAGCCTTGTGTAGGTCTACAATCTTGTCCCTGACATCCTTGCACAGCTCTTTTGTCTTGGCCATGGTGGAGAGTTTGGAATCTGATTGATTGATTGCTTCTGTGAACAGATGTCTTTTATACAAGTAACAAACTGAGATTAGGAGCACATTCTTAAATGGAGTGCTCCTAATCTCAGTTTGTTACATGTATACTGTAAAGAACACCTGGAACAACAGAAATCTTTCTGATTGAGAGGGGGTCAAATTATTTCACTGCAAATCCATTTATAACAATTATTGTTTAAAATTATAGACTGATAATTTCTTTGTCAGTGGGCAAATGTACAAAATCAGCAGGGGATCAAAACATTTTTTTCCTCACTGTATGATGCCGCAAATGTGTCAGTTGTCTTCAAACATATCTGGTCCAGCTTTGGCAAAGATACGGCACAGTAAGTACTGGCTGACCTGGGTGTGAGCCTTATGTGTCCCACATATGATAAAGCAAATATGGCCTGAATACTATAAAACTAATTTGGACCACTTTTGGCAAATATAAGGTAGCCTACAATCTGCACGGTTTTATCAGTGTGTTAGTCTAAGGGGCCCACATTTGAAAATATGATCCAAATATTGTTAACACATGAAGTGTCCGATTATCCATTTTATTATTATAATTTAGTATTTATTTTAGTTTGGAATATCCCCCTTATCTATAACTATGTCATATGAACTCGTTTTTTTATGTAATTTATTTAAGAAATCACTCAATTAAAAATGTAATGCTAAAAATACATGAATTAATATAATCAAACAATCTAACACTCTATAATTCTGCTGCAATATTCAAGTTTATGTGCAGGATCTGTGGTTTTCTTTGACAAATGTATTTTAAAAGGCAACATGCTGTTGCCACAAGATCATATCTTAAAAAAAAAACAACAACAAAAACATCTGATTTGAAGACATGCGTATGACGACAGCTAGTAGCAACCACTGCGCGTTCCCGCTCTTTCTACTGTCTTTCCACACTCAGCTTTGGAGACAACAGCGAGCGCCAAAGTATCAGAGGTAAGTAGAGCTAATATCTGCCTATTTGATTATCTATCTTGTAACAATCTTTTAATAAACCGTGTAACGCATATACTATGAAGCACTGCTTTTTGATAAAGAAGTCTAAGACACAGGAATTACGGATGGCTTTTTGCTCATTTAGAATTTGTTAGCCTATCTAACGTTAGTGAGTGTTTTAGCTAGCTGCTGTAGTGCTAGGTAATTCTGTATAAATCGTGCTACAGTAGTTGACATAACTTAGCTCTTATTAGTTTACAGTAATATACAGCCCCTCCCTAAAACAAAGGCAGTATAAATAGTTAAAACAAAACTTTGTGGATTCTTTTGAATATATAACTAGGCTAGCTAGTCATTTTGTAATTGTTGCAATAATGCAGGCTAAACTGTAGGCTACGTGAGGTTCAGCAGCCACTCCCGCCACTTCTTGCTTGTGCATTAGGGTGGACAGACCAGAAATGTCTTCTTAGTCGTGTTATTATTTTGTTTAATATTCAGGATAACTTGGCTTTCTGAACGTTTGATTCAATGCATTTGCTAGCGGCGTTCCACAAAGCCTAGAATTATTTGGCAGTTGACCAATTCTTCCAACCTAATTACAATACTGTAGCCTAGCCATTTGTTAATATTCAACTAAACAAGATGTTTAATCGTGGACAGGCTTGATCTGTGTGGATTTACATATGGAAGTTTAGGCAATATTCCGCTGTTTCTGCAAATTCACTTAAAGCTTAGTTAGCTTATTTAGTTGTGTAGCCAACAGCAAGTACCAGTAGCCGCGCTAGCTAGGTAGCACAGCACATGGTGCATATATGAGTAGACGTACCTCTTGGCAATATACCATGTGAACCTGGCCATAGTAATCAAAAGGCTAAAAGAAAAGTTTATATCTAGCCAAGTCAGTTGTAAAATTCCATACAAACTTACTATGATTGACAGTTTTTCCAAAATAATTTTAAAGCGAAGAGCTATGTACAGAAAGGCCAAATGAGCAGGGTTGAGTGACAACGCTGGCGCAGTAGTTGAATCAGCTTGTTTCAAAGGGTTTCTTGATGGCTGAAATACTGGTTAACTAGCTACCTTGCAGCAAGACAACACATAGTGGTTACATTATTTTCAGTAACTATTTTCAGTAACTTTCAACTTTCAGCACTTCCAGCTGCTAGTCCAAGCACTTGTCCTCTCAAAGCTGGACTACTGCAACTCGCTGCTCGCCGGTCTCCCAGCATGCGCAACCCGCCCTCTCCAGAGGATTCAGAATGCGGCAGCCCGTCTGGTCTTCAATCTACCCAGACGCTCCCATGTTACCCCGCTCCTCATCTCCCTCCACTGGCTTCCCGTCACGGCCCGTATCAGATTCAAGACTCTGGTACTGACCTTCCGAGCGGTGAACGGGACTGCACCCGACTACATCAAGTCTCTCCTGCAGCCGTACACCCCCACCCGCCACCTACGGTCTTCTTCTGACAACCGTCTGGTGGTCCCACCGCTCAAGAGCGCCCGGTCCCAACACAAGCTCTTCTCCTGTCTGCCCCCCCAATGGTGGAATCAACTCCCCACCTCCATCAGGGACACTGACTGTCTCCCCACCTTCAAGAAAAGGCTCAAGACACACTTGTTCCGGGAGTACAACGGCACTTAGGAATGCTTGGCTGGACCTGATGTTAATTTCCTCCAGGATCACAATGACTCGTATTGAGAGTCTTGTTGCTCCTGTTGGTTAGTTGTGACGGTTTTAAATTCTTGTACTCGCTGTGAAATATTTTACTGTTGACTGTTGTTTTTGTCTTCTTCTTTACAGGTACACTCTTGCACTTTTTTGAGTTTCATGTTGTTTAATTGTAACTTGTTTAACTGCATGCTCTTATGGTTCTTCCCCTTGGCACTTATTTGGTTTTTCACAATGTATACTTCATGTTTTGGCTGCTTGCAATGTTTGGGGCTATCTCGTTGTTATGATCAGTGACCTATGCTCTTTTGTAATGCTCTCTCTTGGAAGTCGCTTTGGATAAAAGTGTCTGCTAAATGCATAAATGTAAATGTAAAGATGCAGTGAATTAGACCTACATGTGCAGCTACACGTTTACTGATAATCAATAGGTGTGTTCGACTTTGTGCAGCGACGCCGACAGTCGGCTGCAGCCGGCTAACTTGAAGCAGCCAATGGCATTCACTGCTTCAAGTCAGCCAGCTGCAGCCGGCTGTCGGCGCAGCCGGCTGTCGGCCCCGCCTGCGCTGCATGAAATCGAATACACCTGATTTTTTTCTCCAACGCGTAATTATACTGAATGGGCGGAATTAGTCGTCATAGCTATGGAACATTGCTATAAAAACCTTTGAGCTACACATTTTATAATGTTGATTTTTCTTTCTTTTTCAGAGATTTTGAAGGTTCCAACGGTAAGGTTAGGTAAGAGTAATTGTTGTCATGGAGAGGGAAAAGTGGAATATCACTCGCAGCAATTTGAGGAAAAGGGCTGTTAAAAGAGTTGACCAGTTTTTTGACACTTTAAATGACAAGGATAATACTGATGAGGACTATAGTGTTGAACATGAAGCAGCTGGCCCTTCGAATTTGCCACCAAACTGTGGATCAGAAAGTAATGGGGAAAGTGAATCAACTAGTGATGAGGATATCCATGTTGATGAAAGAGAGGATGTTGCTGAAATGGATTTAGCAGGTTGTCCGAGAGACTGGGGAACACAATTTGGCATTTCATTGATAGCTTTGTCTGCGCTTTTGTCTATCACCCTTCTTTGCTAAAAGATGCAAGGCCATTACTCCACACAGAGACTTCCTATAGTGTTTCTTCCTTGGCTGGTGGATTATTCCATTATTTTGGTATTCAGAATATGTTCGGCCGAATATTTCAGAAGCTTGCATCGGTTGTCCCAAGTCGTCATTGTTTTAAACATTGATGGTCTTCCAATTTTTAAAAGTTCTGCTGTACAGTTCTAGCCAATTTTGGGAATGCTCCAAGGGTATAGTAGACAACCTATGCTGATTGCTCTTTATTGTGGGAACTCAAAGCCTCAGTCATTGTCAGAATATCTGAATGATCTGGTTTGTGAGTTGAAATCTGAGTGGTGGTTTTGTTGTTAATGGCAAGACCTTCTTTTTGACAGTGTGCTCTGTAATCTGTGATGCTCCTGCGAGGGCCTTTATTAAGGGCATTAAGTCACACAATGGTTACAGTGGGTGTGATAAATGTGTACAGTCAGGCATTTACATGAATAATCGCATGACATTCCCAGAATCTAATGCTAGAGCAAGGAGTGATGTATCTTTTTCAAATGCAGAGGATGAAGATCACCACATACGACAATCCCCGTTTTCTGAAACTTCTCTTCCAATGGTCAGTGGATTTCCACATGACTATATGCATTTAGTGTGCTTAGGTGTGGTGCGTCGTCTGCTTGATTTGTGGATGGGCACTAGTGGCAAGTTGCTTTACCGCATTTCATACAGGCAGGTGTCTTTATTTTCAGGAAAATTGCTTTCTCTCAGAAGTTACATACCGTCAGAATTTGCTAGAAGGCCAAGGGCCCTAAATGAGAGGTTACGATGGAAGGCAACAGAACTTCGGCAGTTCTTACTTTACACTGGTCCAGTAGTTTTGAGAGATGTGCTGACTACTGAGGTTTATCAAAATGTTATGCTCTTGTCTTAGTATATACATTTTGGCTAGTCCAGCATATTGTTTGTTGTTAAATGACTTTGCAAACACACTACTTAAATCATTTGTTAAGCATTTTGGGGAACTCTATGGTCAGGTTTTTTTTAGTTTACAACATACATGGTTTGACTCATCTCAGTGATGACGTGAAGGTGCATGGCCACTTAGATTTAATATCAGGGTTTCCTTTTGAAAACTACTTAAAACAAATCAAAAGAATGGTTAGAAAACCTAGCTCACCACTGCAGCAAGTTATACGCAGAATTTCCGAACTTGATTCAACAAGTATAAAAGACAAGGGTACCCACAACAAATATAAAAGGCTTCACTCAGATGGACCTGTTCCACAAGGCTTTACAGGAACTGTCTCACAGTTTAAATAACTGGCAATAGATGAGTTTATCATCAACTCATCAGAGAGAGACAGATGCATCAAGATGAACAATAAAGTACTCTTGGTTGAGAATATAATTGTCTTTGAGGGTGAGGAATATATTGTCTGCAAAGAATATAGACACATTTCAATGTTTTTGGACTATCCCATTGACTCAACAGATTTGGGAATTTGTTGTCAGATGTGTCACCAAATCTGATGTGCTTCAAGTTAGATGCCAATGTGAAGAAGTGTGTCAGGTTACCTTTGGAGGTTTGTTGTTATTCCACTTCTTCATGGAAACCTATCCTAAACTGCAGTCTAAACCCTCCTATTGTCTTCAAAAAGCATACACCCATGTGTCTTTGACACATGACACTGCATACCTTGTGGGACCTGGGGGCATTTTGATTATATTGTGTGATTTTTAGCCCTAATTGACGTGGAGATCGGCATCGAGTTTAGTCAGCGGTGACAGTGTCCAGTCTGTCTTCACTTATCTCTGTAGGTGTGTATCCCATATTTACACTACTAATGACACTTCCATTAATCATTCAATTTGTAAAGCACTTACGACTATCATGAAAACATTCTTCTGTGAAACAGTTTTCTGTTAAAGTAAAGATGAATGTGTTTATACTCTTAAAACTAGTAATATTGAGTCTCTTTCTGTTCTAAGCCATGTTTCACATCGTGGAGTTTCTCGAAACCCAAGAGGTAGAGGTGGTACCTGCACTGTGGGTTGCAAACCAAGTTTGTCAATGGCCATCTCATTACAAGCCTGACGACTTAGTGAAGGCCATACGGCATGTGGAGCAGCCTGGACACATGTGGGATGCTTTCAGTGTCCGAATTGTTTATACAGCTGGTATGTAGGCTACATTACATATTAACCATTAGGATTCACTGATTTGTAAAATCTATTTAATATTAATTGTCTTGTTTTTCACAGCAAACTACAAAACTGCCAGATTAAAACTTCCCCAGCTGAAACAAACACTGATGTTCAATCAGCAGAGGAAGAAAACGAAGACATCCAAAAGAAAAAGCGAAAAAGGCTGTAAGTATTAAAGTGCTATTTTACCTATTATAGATGTTGAATGTTTCTTTCATTGTATTGTACAAATAATGTACAAAATATTAAAAAGATTCACAGAGAACTGGAAACTTCTTCTGCAATGCATCGCTTTCTGCAGGTGTGGCACAACATTGTACAACATTGTGTTCTGTTTAAATTAATTCTGCTATAATTTTCTGTGTTCCCCTCACCCCACAAGACCAAACAACCGATTTGAGAGTGATAGTGAAGATGAAGTCCCTGTCAACAAAAATAATAATTTGCCTCCAGCCCCAAAGATAAAAAGGCCAGACATAATTGGTGCATTAAGAAAAACCCTTGAAACACGACGTACAAGCCCTGTATCCCGACGGACCAGCCCTGTATCCCGACGGACCAGCCCTGTATCCCGACGGACCAGCCCTGTATCCCGACGGACCAGCCCTGTATCAGGTATAAATCAATTGTTTTATGTATCTGGGACTTCCCTCAAAAGCATTATTTATTAGTTAACTTTAGCTTTATTTCAACAGCTGAAAAGAGTAATCTTGTAATGCCTTTATGTTGTGTCCTTTTTCTTTAGCTATTCTGCATAAAATTCTTGCCAACCAAGAAATTATAATGGATCAACTGAAAGCTGTTCAGTTGACAATGCAGAACATTCAGGGAAAACCTTCTAGTGGGCAGGATCCCCTGGAAAAAGATATACTGCCAGTGACCAATGTAACCTCCCTTCTGGCTGTGGAGGACCGTCTCAGGCAAGAGGCAGACCTTAAGAACAAAATGGTAAGTGCTGTAGATTTAGGCTTTAGGGTATTCAAAAATATTTCTAGCTGGGATTGGGGATCTACCTAGTTTCAGGTGGCTAACAGTTCATTGTTGAAACATTCAGCCAGTATCCAGAAATTAAAACAAGGTTACATGACTAATGTTCCAAATACCAAACTGTGAAAAGTGAAATGTAAATATTTAAGATTTGGGTTACTATGTATACATGGCTTTTAAATTGTCTTTTTCAGATTACTTCATTGAGTGTTATTGGAGGAGTGGACGTTAAAGATTGTGTTTGGCGGGTAATGAAGCACTGTTTTACCAACGCCCTGGCCAAACAGCTCAACTGGCGTGGCATCAATGGAAAAACTGCTTTCCACAGACTGCAGCTAAAAGATATAATAACTGGTAAGTGTTACATTGCACTGTCATCAGTCTAACAAGTACATTGTTTTTATAAGTAAACTCAACTCTAAACTGTCAAGCATTTGTACAACTCACAAACCTACACACAGCTGTGCATCACCACACACCGGCTCCCATTCAGTGAGAGACTGAAGCATAATGTAATTGATACATCCTCCGTCATCTGTTGCATGGCATCTTCAGCCATCATCTCTTGGTGTAATCCATCCGAGACTTAATGTTTTCTATTTTTAGGGACAGTCAGAAACAACCGCTTAACTAGAAACACAACAGACCAGGAGGTGGAAGCCTTCATTAAAAGGTGGCTTCACCTTGCGGGTGACAGAGACGGGGGGAGAAGAGAAAGAGAGGGACGGAGACGGACTGTCCAAGAAACCTGTAAGTCAGTTACAGTATCTAGGATATTCTATAAAAGATCAAATAAAATTTTAATTATACTATAAAAGTCATTGTATGTATCTGTCCTTGTTTAACATATTCCCTTAAAAATATATATATTCTGACCAATAACAAAAAGAGGAAACATATTGAGGAATCATATTGAGTAATCTTGTTCTGTTACTGAGTTTATTCCTTTGTGCATTCCTTAAAGGCCTGCAAGATTGCCAGGATGCTTGAGGGGCCCAGTCAAGATCCATTCAAGATCAGTTCTGTTTTCTGAAGCAAAAAATAAAACATTGCAAATATAATTTACTTAGAAAATGTGTGGCCGTTTAATTTCGAGTTTTTAAGGTCTGGAGAAGTTTAGCCCTACCTGGCTGGTACTGTAGGTTGTAATTTGCATTGTTATTTTTTGGGTGGACAAAGTGTGCAATCATATTACCGTACATGAGGAACGTGGGCCAGTTCAACATGAAAATGAAATGTGTCCCAGATTAGGGCCAGGTCCAGTTTATTTGCTTGTGGCCCAGATCTGGCCATCATTCTATGCGGTATGTGGGCCACTTAAGTTATGGGATGTGTGCCGGATATGGGCCAAAATAAAAACGACCTGTGGCCCAGATTAGGGCCAGTTCTGGTTTATTTGGTTAGGTCTTGGTTGACATGCGGCATTGCTATGGCTTCCTTGTGGCCCAGATCTGGCAAACAGGAGCGGACCGCCCAAGTGCCATCATTCCATGCGGTATGTGGGCCCGATGAAAGTGTTGAATGTAATTTTGTTATCTGGGCAGTCATAGCCTGAAACGGCTGAATTTTTTGATAGCTGAACGGTTTTAATAGCTGAATATTTGAAGGCGCTGAAAGGTGTCGCGGAAGAAATAGAATAATAATATTAAGAAGTTGACTAAAGATTCAAAGAACAATACAATTACTGTTGGAATGCTGAAGCAGCATTCCAACAATTACTGTATTAAATTTGCGTTGCCATCATCAGTAGTAGCTAGCAGCGTGTGCGAGAGCAAGCACCTTTCTCCTCCAGAAATTGACTAACCCGGGCCGCCGGGTTAGTCAATTTCTGCCGCCACGGTATCAGAAATAGGGCTGTACAACATTTTAGGCCGTCTATCAGCAGTGATTGTTAGAGTGCATGTCGGAGAATAGCACGGACACGCGCTTCACACCGCACTTGAGATTGCATGTGTGCATCCTTGAGAACTGTAAGTCGTATAACTTATGTTGTCAGTTCATTTAAGCCTGTTATTGTATTAGTCTATTGTTCTTGCTAATTTAAATTAACTGGTGATTTTCGTTGTTTGTATTATTCCCTATTCTTAGCTAAATTGCACGTCTGTTGATTCGATAGCGATTGCTGCCTTTGCTCAGTGCATTATTATGCTGAAGTAGTTTTAATTAATAAATAGTGGGTTTATTTTTATTATTTGCTACAGAATGCTTAGCCTATCAAGATCAAATGATGCACACAGTGTACATGCTTTCGAGTACCTTAAATCGATAGGCTACTGACCATTTACAATACGTTGTTACGTCAATTATTAATTGGCAGCATTTATTCCATTTAGAACACTATGCGACCAAAACTTGTACGGGTGCGACAAAAAAATTCCTAGGTCGCACCGGTGCACCTAACCTCCTCGCATCCGCTGCCTCTCTACGAACGAAGCGTTTGTTCTCCTTTGACGGTGTGGTGGCTAGCTTTTTAGCCGAACAGGTGCAAAGGATGAACGCAGAGAGTCGGTCCAAGTTTTTCAGATGCAAACGGCAAAGGATTTTATTGATCAATACAGAGGACACATACGGTTAGGTCTCTCCGAGCACAAGATAGAGAGCCTAATTCAATCATGAAAACAGACAGCATTTATAGTGCATGGACAATCCCTCATCTCAATAACAGTTTCGCCCTGTCCTCCCAAAACCCAAATGTCAGTCTACCCTGCTCTCGATGTATCTCGTGGATGCCCCTCGTTATCTCTCGTGAGCGTTTAGTAAATATGTGATGTTCTCGTTGTAACCTGCTGAGGGGCAAAGTGCCAAGACAAAGCCTGTCTACTGTGGTTTGTCTACCCAGGCCTAAACCTAAGGTGTCTCATCCAGTTTTCGGCCTACGACAACGGAACTCACACTCATGGTTCGATCATATCGTGGTCGAAACCAATCAGAGACAGAGACGGGGCGGGTCTTTGCCTCTGATTGGCTGTGGTCCAGATATTCCTGTAGGCTAACACTGCTCCGTGCTGTGTGATTGATTGAAATTACGACCTGAGCACCAGAAAATCAGTTATGACCTGTGCATTGTTGGGACAATCCGGCCCGCGTAAGGTAAATACAAAAGAAATAAAAAATACATGTGTTGCGTGGTAGTAAATATGTAGTCCTGAAAGACTACAGTGATCAGGCGATTTACATAATGTGCGCTTGCGCAACCTCACCGACAGGAGAGCTAGCTGTTGGTTACAGTAGCCCTCAAAAATGAAAAACGAAAGGTTGAGAATGTAGAGTTTTTAACAAGACATGGACTTTTAAGTATCTGTTTACTGAGGTCAAAGTCAAAGCTGTGTTCTTAGTTGGTGGAGAACAGGATTACAATTTCAATCGGCACTAAAGAAAAAAATGAACGCGGACATAATAAGAACTCGACTGATTCAGTGGGCGCGGATCGCTGATGGTTTGCTAGTTAAACTGCAGACCCTGATCATCACCTGTCAGCTGTCCTTCGCATATCCATCTCAGACATTCAGCCAGATTTCGATGCACTTGTTCAAGGCCACTGGATTTCTCTCACAGAAAAAAATAAACTGAAAAGTTTTGCTTTTTGTATAAAGTTGATCAATTGCATTTCTTTAACATACTGCAAAACAACTTTTCAGTGTTTGTGAAGATGAACTAGTTACAAATAAAAGTAAACACTGATGTAATGATTGTTTTTGTTAGTCTATATAGTCTATTTGACCTACACCAAAATGTAAAATATTTATATAAATATTTACAGAATATCCTTATTATTCTGATAACCAGTAGCAGCTAATCAAAATATATACTTTACTGCTTTTTACAATGGGAGAAAATGAATAGTGAGCAGAATTAAGTTCAAGTTATCATTGATGCGGCCCTCCAACGCATTTTAGGTTTCTCATGTGGCCCTTTGTAAAAATTAATTGCCCACCCCTTACGGAGCTGGGCCATGGAGCTAACCCATGGAGCTAGGATTGGAATGCTAGGGAGAGTGTGGCAAGCTGGTTTAGCCAAGGCCAAAGGGCTAGAAGGCCAAATTACAGGTGTTGGCCATCTGCAGGGCCTGCGACAACAAGGGGGGACCCGCTATAAGACTTTGAGACATGAAATGTTAGGTCTCAGTTCAGGGAAGCACTTTTAAACAGTAGCACTTTCTATCTTGAAATGTTTTATTTTGGTATATGGAGCGTGATAAAAAGGGGACCTTCAAATTGTGGCGACGCGAGGAATAATTTGGGTGCACCTAAATTTTGTGCTGGTGCACCTAAATAAAAAAGTTAGGCGCACCAGTGCAACCAAGGCAAAATGTTAGTCTGGAGCCCTGAGCTATTACATTAACCTGCTCTGAAATATAACCTGAAATATAGGGTTAGGGTGAGAACTTGAAAACCAAAAAGAAGTGCACAAGCAGAACCTCCCCATGGCTGAGAAATAAAAATGTTAGTGAAACGAAAAGAAAATGCCGTGCAACAGAGAGAAAATGGAGGAAAACAAAGATCACTATCCACTACAATATCTACAAAGATACACTAACCACCTATAACAAAACCATCCGTCTAGCAAGGAGAGAATATTTCTCCAACATTATTACAGAAAATGCCAGAAATTCCAGAGTTCTTTTCTCCACCATTGACCAGCTGCTAAACACTGTCCCTGCCCCACCTCCATCCTCAGCAGTTAAATGCGAAGAGCTTGCTTTGTTCTTCAAGAACAAAATAACTCTGATCAGAGCTAGTATTATTAATAGTGGGGTCGAAACTGACATCAGTAGATTCTGCAACATAACCATGAGCACATTTACCTGTATCACACTTAGTGAACTTTCCAAAATTGTCAACGAATCTAATTCCACAACCTCAGATATTGATCCTATACCCACAACATTCTTTAAGCGAGTGTTTGATAGTGTCTCAGGTCCGGTGCTAGAGATTATAAACACATCCCTTAGAACTGGTGTCTTCCCAGATGCCTTCAAAACAGCTGTTGTAAAGCCCCTATTAAAGAAACCCAAATTGGATAACAGTCTACTTGCAAATTACAGACCAATATCAAACCTTCCATTTATTAGTAAAGTACTGTAAAAGATAGTTTTAGTCCAATTAAATTCTTTTCTTGAAGAAAATAACATCCTGGAAGTCTCGCAGTCAGGTTTCAGGAAATATCACAGTACTGAAACTGCTCTCACCAAAATAATTAGCGACCTCAGACTAAACTCTGATGCAAATAAAGTCTCTATCCTTATCCTGTTAGATCTCAGTGCAGCATTTGATACCATTGATCACGACATCCTAATCAATAGACTGGAAAAGCTTATTGGGCTCACGGATAGTGTATTGAACTGGATGAAATCATATATCACAGGAAGAAAGTTTTATGTTAGTTTAGGTGACCATAGGTCCAATAAACATGAGAACTGCTACGGGGTTGCTCAAGGAAGCTGCTTAGGTCCATTACTTTTTTTCTCTTTATATGTTACCACTCGGCGACATAATCAGAGAACATAACATAGATTTCCATAGCTATGCGGATGACACACAACTATATATATCCACTGAACCCAACGATGCAACGGCCACCAATTCCATTACCAACTGCCTGTTGGCAATAAACAAATGGATGAATGATAACTTTCTTAAATTAAATGAAGACAAAACCGAAGTCCTACTATGTGGCCCCAAAAGAGAGATGCTTATTAAGAATCTTGGAGGCTTAACCCCGTCTTAAACCAGAGGTGACGAGTCTCGGTGTAATCCTGGACTCAGATTTGAATTTCAAATCTCACATTAATAAAGTGACCAAAACAGCTTTCTTTCACCTGAGAAATATAGCAAAGGTACGACCATTCATAAACCAAAATGATGCGGAGAAGTTAATTCATGCTTTTATATCCAGCCGGCTGGACTACTGTAACGCACTTTTCACTGGTCTTCCCAAGAAAACCACTGAAAGACTACAGCTCATTAAAAATTCTGCAGCTAGATTATTAACCACAACTAAAAGGAGAGAACACATTAGTCCTGTCCTAGCTACTTTACACTGGCTCCCTGTTACCTTCAGAATTGACTTTAAGGTCCTTTTCCTCACATACAAAGCTCTACACGGACAAGGACCTAGCTACATTGCTAACTCCCTTATAAACTACACACCAGCTAGAACACTGCGATCATCAAATGCAGGCCTATTAGAGGTCACCAGAAGCAGTCATAAGAAGATTGGTGATTCGGCCTTTGTCAATTACGCCCCAGAACTATGGAACAAATTACCCGTAAATATTAGGGAAGCAAACACTCTAGACATTTTTAAAAGACAGCTTAAAACCTACCTTTTTACCGAAGCATTTAAGTAATTTTATCTCAAAAGGGTTTTCCTACTTGTATTAGTTATATTATTATGTGTGTTACTTGTAATCCTACTTTTATTAGTTTAAAGTTGTTTTCTCTCTTGAACAGAGATCTTATTGGGATATTTATTTTTGTTTGAATTGTTTATCACTTGTATTATTGTTTTTATTGATTTTATGTAAAGCACCTTGAGCTACAATTCTTGTATGAAATGTGCTATATAAATAAAGTCTTATTATTATTATTATTAATTTATCCCCCAAAAAACCAGATTTATACTTAAAGGGGCAATTGATTGCAAAACCTGGTTTTCTGGTCCAGGAACATAAACGTAGGTCGCGTAGATCTCCAACACTTTTTTAGCTAGCTGCGTGCTGCTCTGTACTTCCACAGGAGTTTTCAAGATATTGAAAATGGAGCGCCGTAAATGCAGTGTTCCAGGCTGTACCGGGAATGCTGACACTTTTCAGAGTCTTCCCAAGGAACCAAACACTCAACGGGCTGTGATGTTTGTCTATGAGAAGATCCATGTGCAGTTCGACCCTCAATTACACATTTGCTTGAACCATTTCACCGAGGACAGTTTTGAAAACCTGGGACAATGTAAAGCAGGATTTGCTATGAAGCTGTTGCTGAAAAGAGGTGTTGTTCCGACCTTATGTTCATCACAGCCGCAAGCTGTAGTATGATGTTGTCGCTAACAGTTATTAGCAATGCTAACGTATCCTGTCTGTATCTAGCATCGGTAGAATGTGTGATGATTTAGTTTACTGGCAATGGGGCTAACGTTATTTCATGTTCCTGACTGTTTCATTCAAATAAATAACCTGTGTTGTTATGTAAATCTACAATTCAAGATGCATGTTTGTCCAGATCTATTTTTCAGCAAGATAGCTAGAGCTAACTGAAGCTGAGTTGAATCACGATAGTTTGTTTGCTAAGCTGTAGTGCTAACGTTATCCACCTAAGTCGATCCTGTTTGCTTCGACAACAGAAGTGGAAACAACTAACGTAATCATTTCAAATGATATCTAGTCAATCTGTTGAAAACAGTGTTGTGTAGACAACAATAGATTTATTTGTACGTTTTTATTTCAAGCCTCAATGCCTTCGATGTTGGCCGTGTTGCGTCTTTGCTTCGCAGCTTCACTCGTTGTAGACCAACCAATCAGCGCGCAGCTCATCTATATATTCATGAGCATACCATAAAAGGAGAAAACCTAGCGTTTTTTCCCGGGACAAATTCACTGGAAGTATCAGGGGGCAGAAAACAGCACCCGGGCCATTTTCAGCCCAACCAATGTTACATACCCTATTCGGAGACCTTAAGGAACAGTGTGAAATACCCCAAAAACCCAGTCAATCACCCCTTTAAAGTTTATCCACTTTATATTGTTGTTCTGTTAGCTAGCCAGCATTCCATCCATAAAGAAACCCCTTTGAAAGCAGAGATTCAACGTTTTGCCAGCACTAACCTGGCCAAATCGGTTGGAAAAGCGAATTCGCATCTAAAATAACAAAACTGAATTTCCCTATTTTCCTTACTACGAACTCTGGTGCGTTAAGAGCTTAGTTTCATTTTATTACGAATGCCCTTGTTAATTGCATTAGTTCATTAACAAAACAGAATTCACTGAAGTTATCATACAGCCTCCTAGTGCATGCGCTAGTAAAGCGTATGATGCGAGGGATGACCAGAGGACCATTAGAGTGAAGGGGCCAGGATGAGTTCCCATTATTGCCCATGGAGGCACATGAAAGATGGGGATTCTTAAAAAAAATGTTGAAATGGTGATCCAAACAACGTCAATCGCAGGACTGCACTCTGTTGGCTTGCCCCCAAAAAGTTCTGTATTTCTGGAAAAAAAAGATTTCCCAAGGTGGCATTCGAAGCAGCAACTTTCAGTTTGGAAGTCTGCTTCTGTAATCACTGGGGTACCTAGCTGATGAAGTAATAGTCCCTGAACAAGACAACAACCATCTCCCCAAACATTCCAGAGCTTTCAGAACTTGTTTCTGTCTAATGCTTGAAGAAATGTTTGCAGGTTGAGTGAGTTATGGACAGATGGCTACTCTTATCACCCAAATAAAAGTACCCCCGGAATAAAAGTACCCCCCGGACAAATTCTCAAAATCTAATAAAAGTACCCCCCGGAATAAAAGTACCCCCCGGAAAATTGCCAAATCAGCACGCAAACTGTGTCCATATGCTATCAAAATGTGTTCCTACCAGTGTAAGTGCGCATCTTTTACTGTCATTTGCAATCAGGAATAGAAATGGACAGCAAATATACCATTGCTAGGAAAAAACTTCAACACTTGTAGTTTGGAAATACATAATCATTGTTCGAAAAAAAAATAAAAGAGGCTGTCTGGTTACAAATATATGGTAGTACTTTTCCTCAAAAACTTACAGTCAACATGACTGCAACATAACATGAAAACCACTGGAAATACATAGTTATTACAAAGTAAAAAAAAGAGGCTGTCTAGTTACAAACACACATGTACTAGTACTATCACTTTTCCTAAAACAGCTTACAGTCAACATGACAACCACTACCAAATAAAGCATTGCTAGGAAAATACTTCAATGCCTGTAGCTTGTAAAATACATTTACAAATCTGTCAAATAACAAACATGCCATGACTACACTGGTATACCTCAACAAACTTATAGTAGACATGACTGCCGCGCAGCACAATTGCAGGTGCTGTGATATTTCTAATGACATCTCGCAGCACCTCATATTCCGCGTCTTGTGCGGCATGCAATCCTGAACTTGCACCAGTACTAGTTACAGTAGCTAATGTCGTTAGCTAATGTAAGCTACTTGCCAGTAGCTAGCTAGCTAACGTTTTCACATCAAAGAGTTCAAATTTATCTTCCCTTAAGAAAAATATGCATGGAATTTTCTAAAATTATGTCTCGATTTTCCCCCCCAAAAATAAACGTACCGTCCAAAATAAGAACGTACCGGGTGGATTTTTCGGGTAAATTTTTTTTACATACCGGTACATTTATTTGGGAGATAAGAGTAGACCCATAAACATTTATACCTTTGCCGGCCTTACAGGGTTAACCGACTGACCATTACAATGACAAGAAGAGCCTATTAAACCGTGGTAAAGTTGGTTGGAAGTTCGATATTCAACAGATATTCGGACACCCAGTATTGTGCTGATTTAGCCGGGGTTTAGCGCCGCTGAGACCGGCCGCTTAGCCTATGCTTTTGGCTGCCTAAACAACGCGTATGTTTAGGGACCGTCAACAAATTACACAATTAAAATTTCAAAAGTTAATAGCTTTTCAACAACATGAACTAGGAACATAACAATGATATATAACTGTTCAAAATGTATGCATACACATTGCACAGCCTTTATTTTGTTTATTTTCATTTCAGGTTGTAACAAAATGATTTTAATTCAAAATAAATCTTCAAACTTCAATAGCTTTTTGGTCATGTGACGTATCATCCTCAAATCTATTTCAGAGTGTTCATTGACTATGCATACATGTTGCACAGCCTTTAGTTTTGTCATTTTCACCTCACATTATTTTCAGTGAATTTCTGAAAGTTTGAAACTTCAATAGCTTGTTGGTCATGTGACTTATCATCATCAAATTAGTTTCAGAGTGTTCATTGACTATGCATACATGTTGCACAGCCTTTAGTTTTTTCATTTTCACCTCACACTATTTTCAGTGAATTTCTGAAAGTTTGAAACTTCAATAGCTTTTTGGTCATGTGACTTATCATCATCAAACTAGTTTCAGAGTGTTCATTGACTATGCATACATGTTGCACAGCCTTTAGTTTTTTCATTTTCACCTCACACTATTTTCAGTGAATTGTTTAGTATTTCAAACTTCAATAGCTTTTTGTTCATGTGACGTATCATCCTCAAATCTATTTCAGAGTGTTCATTGACTATGCATACATGTTGCACAGCCTTTAGTTTTTTCATTTTCACCTCAAACTATTTTCAGTGAATTTTTCAGTCTTTCAAACGTCAATAGCTTTTTGGTCATGTGACGTATCATCCTCAAATTAGTTTCAGAATGTTCACTGACTATGCATACATGTTAGCCTGGCTGCCAGCCCATCTTATCCCCGCCCACAAAATTATTTGGTCGGGAAGATGGGTCTGGGGAGTCTCCGTTGGGGAACAACTAATGTCCGAACAGAAGCTGTTCGGACCAATGAAATTGTCAGGGCGGGCTTTATACGATGATGGACAGATGATCAACAGTAACGTAATCAACCACGTCACCAAAGAGCTCTTGGGTTTTCAACAAACAACATATTACGTTGCTCTGATTGGTTGTAGGTCTATCCAATTTAGCGAAGAGGCATTTTTTTCCGGGTTCGGTTGAAACCCGCCCCATAGTCACAGCCCAACGGAGAGTCCTCAGACTCATATTCTGACAAGAATTATGAGTATGACATCGTCAGGCTACATACACGTTGCACAGCCTTTAGTTTTTTCATTTTCACCTCACACTATTTTCAGTGAATTTCTGAAAGTTTGAAACTTCAATAGCTTTTTGGTCATGTGACCTATTATCCTCAAATCTATTTCAGAGTGTTCATTGACTATGCATACATGTTGCACAGCCTTTAGTTTTTTCATTTTCACCTCAAACTATTTTCAGTGAATTTTTCAGTCTTTCAAACTTCAATAGCTTTTTGGTCATGTGACGTATCATCCTCAAATCTATTTCACAGTGTTCATTGACTATGCGTACATGTTGCACAGCCTTTAGTTTTTTCATTTTCACCTCACACTATTTTCAGTGAATTTCTGAAAGTTTGAAACTTCAATAGCTTTTTGGTCGTGTGACTTATCATCATCAAATTAGTTTCAGTGTTCATTGACTATGCATACATGTTTCACAGCCTTTAGTTTTTTCATTTTCAACTCAAACTACTTTCAGTGAATTGTTTAGTATTTCAAACTTCAATAGCTGTTTGGTCATGTGACGTATCATCCTCAAATCTATTTCAGAGTGTTCATTGACTATGCATACATGTTGCACAGCCTTTAGTTTTCTCATTTTCAACTCACACTATTTTCAGTGAATTTTTCAATCTTTCAAACTTCAATAGCTTTTTGGTCATGTGACCTATCATTCTCAAATCTATTTCAGAGTGTTCACTGACTATCTATACATGTTGCACAGCCTTTATTTTGTTCATTTTGTACGGCTGTACTCAGTGACTAAAACACCAATTCCTGCTAACGACACCGCTTCTGTCTGGAGAGGGCTTAGGCAGATCACCAACTACAAGCCCAGAGCCCCCCACACCGTTAACGACTCCCAAATGGCCAACGACCTGAAAGAGTTCCACTGCAGATTTAAAGGACAATTGGACTGTCCTGAACTGCACCTCCCCACCCAAGAGGCCTCCCCCCCCACCACAGTGACGACTCTCTCCATTAAGGAGAGAGAAGTTAACAGACTTTTAAAGAGGCAGAACCCTCGCAAAGCAGCTGGGCCGGACTCTGTGTCCCCAGCCACCCTCAAGCACTGCGCTGACCAGTTGTCTCCGGTGTTCACCACCATCTTCAACACCTCCCCGGAGACATGCCATGTGCCAGCCCGTCTCAAGTCCTCCACCATCATCCCTGTGCCCAAAAAGCCAAGGCCAACAGGACATAATGACTACAGACCCGTCGCACTGACCTCTGTGGTAATGAAGTCTTCAAAGACTCCTCAAAGCCATCACGGACCCTCTCCTGGACCCCCTGCAGTTCGCCTACAGAGCCAAAAGGTCTGTGGACGACGCAGTTAACATGGCCTTCCACTTCACCCTACATCACCTGGACTCCCCAGCATCCTACGCCAGGATCCTGTTTGTGGACTTTAACTCTGCCTTCAATACCATCATCCCCGCACTGCTCCAGGACAAGTTCTCCCAGGTGAACGTGCCCGACTCCATCTGCAGGTGGATTACAGACTTCCTGTCTGACAGGAAGCAGTGTGTTAAGCTGGGAACACACGTCTCTGTTTCCCGGTCCATCAGCACCGGATCTCCTCAGGGCTGCATCCTTTCCCCTCTGCTCTTCTCCCTATATAGCAACAGCTGCACCTCCAGTCATCCGTCTGTCAAACTTCTGAAGTTTGCGGACGACACCACCCTCATTGGGCTCATCTCTGACGGGGATGAGTCTGACTATAGGTGGGAAGCTGACAACCTGGTGACCTGGTGTAGCCAGAACAACTTAGAGCTCAATGCTCTTAAGACAGTGGAGATGGTTGTGGACTTCAGGAAGAATACAGCCCCACTCACCCCCATCACCCTGTGCAACTCCCCAGTCAACACTGTGGAGTCCTTCCGCTTCCTGGGCACCATCCTCTCCCAGGACCTCAAGTGGGAACTGAACATCAGCTCCCTCACCAAAAAAGCACAACAGAGGATGTACTTCCTACGGCAGCTGAAGAAATTCAACCTGCAAAGACAATGATGGTGCACTTCTACACAGCCATCATTGAGTCCATCCTCACCTCTTCCATCACCAGCTACTCCCCTCTGGCAGAAGGCTGCGGTCCATCAGGACGAAAACCTCACGCCATAAGAACAGTTTCTTTCCATCTGCTACTGGCCTCTTCAACAAGGCCAGTAGAGGATTTTATATATTTTTAATTTTAATTTTATCATTTAGATTTTAAATTGTTTTATTTTTTAGATTTGTATTTCCTAGGATTAGTTAGACTATAGTAGTTTTATACTTTTTGATTGAAAATCCGTATATGTTTATTGTTTGCACCTTCCGGCCACAGTAAATTTTGTGTTTGTGTAAACCTTCTTGGTGAATGAAACCAAATTCTGATTCCGATTTTCCTCTCACACTATTGTAGATTAATTTCTGAATGTTTGAAACGTCAAAAGGTTTTCGGTCATGTGACCTGTATATTTCAAAGGCCTGTTTAACTGCTAACAAAGTACATTTGCACATGTCCATTTAGAGGCTGAGACTTTCTCTCATCTAATCACAATTTGTGTTAATGACAGTGACATATCCAAACCCTTCGACTCCTAGGAAGTGGACTAAGGGGTAAAACCCAAAGACCAACTGTAAAGTCAAATAGGCCTGGACTGGTAATTTGTCCTACCGGGCAAATGCCCGGCTGGCTGAGGCACCTTTTGGGCCGGTGTAAAATAAAAACGTGATAAGAAGAAGCCCTTATTCCAGATGGCAACAGACATTCTGGAGTACATTTACATTTACATTTATGCATTTAGCAGACGCTTTTATCCAAAGCGACTTCCAAGAGAGAGCATTACAAAAGAGCATAGGTCACTGATCATAACAACAAGATAGCCCCAAACATTGCAAGCAGCCAAAACATGAAGTATACATTGTGAAAAACCAAATAAGTGCCATGGGGAAGAACCATAAGAGCATGCAGTTAAACAAGTTACAATTAAACAACATGAAACTCAAAAAAGTGCAAGAGTGTACCTGTAAAGAAGAAGACAAAAACAACAGTCAACAGTAAACTATTTCACAGCGAGTACAAGAATTTAAAACCGTCACAACTAACCAACAGGAGCAACAAGTACTCAGGTATGGAGAGTTAAATTGGAGATTACGTCTGATTGAATTCAATATTAACTTTTGGCTTGAAATATACTTTCATTTTGTTCCAGTCTTTGATGAAAACAATGACTGTTCACTGTGCGGAACAGACAACCCCCCTGGATGTGGACCAAATACAATATGGGTCAGCTATTTCATTGTAACACTAGAGTGAATGTAATTATGACAATACTACTTAATGAAAGACATGCATTCATGTCAATATGATGATAAATTAACTCCAGAAATTATATGGTTTACATGTATGTCAATCTTACAATCTGTGTGGAGGAAACAAAATGAATATGCCTGGTTTAAACTAACCAAGAATTACCATTGCTCACACACAAATAACTATTTTGCAGCTTTATTTGCTACAATCCAACAAAAACCCAGCAGTAAGACACAAGGTCATTATTAGAAATATAGATAATCTGAGGGCATTTCTTATGCTAGTGTGTTACAGGTTGTCATTCATGGACTTTAATACTTTAAAACAATATTATTGTAATTACTTTTTAGATCCAGTGTGACTCTTGTCAAAGATGGTTCCATCATGTATGCCTTGGCATGACTACACCTGTCCTGAACAAAGTAAAGAGAAGAAGATGGAAGTGTTTTCTTTGTCACTGACCGTCTTCTTTAAGTCAAATTAGGAATTCAAAATCTTCAATATTTTCATTTGAACTGTCAGACTGACTACACAATAAAATAAAAAGATATCTTATTAATACTTCTTACATGTGTTTTTCAGGAAACCCCAGTATTTTGACACCAATGTTGATGAGGTGGCTGCTATACGTCTGCTGCAATTATTTTTCTTGCATCCAAATAATTTATTTTATTAATTTGCTTATTTCTTTAGTCTCAATCCCTTTTAGCACAACATTTTCTTTGTATTGCTTAGAACATTTATTTAAGTATTATGGGGGAAATAACAATTATGTGGCTCGTGTTCTGTATTTAACTGTTTTGAATGTGTTTAGTTGCATTGTTATTAAAGAGCTATTATACTTTATCCTCTACAATCTTTTGGTGTGACCATGCACCTGGTCTTGTGTAATAAAGCTATCAGATGAATAGCACTCCAGTTATTTGATCATATGTCATGCCATGTGCGATGGCACAGATATTGCAGTTTGATACTGTTTAGTGGTTGCATGTTCTGGGTGTGTTGGAAGGAGATGGCGGTGGAATATCAGCACTGCTTCTCCTCCTAAATAGCCCATTCAGCAATTTATACTTGTAATTTATTTACTAAACCAAAAGGAAAGAAATGATAGGTCACATGACCAAAAAGCTATTGAAGTTTCAAACTTTCAGAAATTCACTGAAAATAGTGTGAGTTGAAAATGAAAAAACTAAAGGCTGTGCAACATGTATGCATAGTCAATGAACACTCTGAAACTATTTGATGATGATAAGTCACATGACCAAAAAGCTATTGAAGTTTCAAACTTTCAGAAATTCACTGAAAATAGTGTGAGTTGAAAATGAAAAAACTAAAGGCTGTGCAACATGTATGCATAGTCAATGAACATTCTGAAACTAATTTGAGGATGATACGTCACATGACCAAAAAGCTATTGAAGTTTGAAATAGTAAAAAATTATCTGAAAATAGGTTGAGTTGAAAATGAAAAAACTAAAGGCTGTGCAACATGCATGCATAGTCAGTGAACATTCTGAAACTAATTTTAGGATGATACGTCACATGACCAAAAAGCTATTGAAGTTTGAAATAGTAAAAAATTCACTGAAAATATTTGAGTAGAAAATGAAAAACTAAAGGCTGTGCAACATGTATGCATAGTCAATGAACACTCTGAAATAGATTTGAGGATGATACGTCACATGACCAAAAAGCTATTGAAGTTTGAAATAGTAGAAAATTCACTGAAAATAGTGTGAGGTGAAAATGAAAAAACTAAAGGCTATGCAACATGTATGCATAGGCAATGAACACTCTGAAATAGATTTGAGGATGATACGTCACATGACCAAAAAGCTATTGAAGTTTCGAACTTTCAGAAATTCACTGAAAATAGTTTGAGTAGAACATGAAAAAAACTAAAGGCTGTGCAACATGTATGCATAGTCAATGAACACTCTGAAACTAGTTTGATGATGATAAGTCACATGACCAAAAAGCTATTGAAGTTTGAAATACTGACAAATTCACTGAAAATAGTGTGAGTTGAAAATGAAAAACTAAAGGCTGTGCAACATGTATGCATAGTCAATGAACACTCTGAAATAGATTTGATGATGATAAGTCACATGACCAAAAAGCTATTGAAGTTTGAAATAGTAAAAAATGCACTGAAAATAGTGTGAGGTGAAAATGAAAAAACTAAAGGCTGTGCAACATGTATTCATAGTCAATGAACACTCTGAAACTAGTTTGATGATGATAAGTCACATGACCAAAAAGCTATTGAAGTTTCAAACTTTCAGAAATTCACTGAAAATAGTTTGAGTAGAAAATGAAAAAAACTAAAGGCTGTGCAACATGTATGCATAGGCAATGAACACTCTGAAATAGATTTGAGGATGATACGTCACATGACCAAAAAGCTATTGAAGTTTCAAACTTTCAGAAATTCACTGAAAATAGTTTGAGTAGAAAATGAAAAAAACTAAAGGCTGTGCAACATGTATGCATAGTCAATGAACACTCTGAAATAGATTTGAGGATGATACGTCACATGACCAAAAAGCTATTGAAGTTTGAAATAGTAAAAAATTCACTGAAAATAGTGTGAGGTGAAAATGAAAAAACTAAAGGCTGTGCAACATGTATGCATAGTCAATGAACACTCTGAAATAGATTTGAGGATGATACGTCACATGACCAAAAAGCTATTGAAGTTTGAAGATTTATTTTGAATTAAAATCATTTTGTTACAACCTGAAATGAAAATAAACAAAATAAAGGCTGTGCAATGTGTATGCATACATTTTGAACAGTTAGACATCATTGTTATGTTCCTAGTTCATGTTGTTGAAAAGCTGAGTGGGGAGACCAGAGGCCAACATATCCCCGCCCCATCTCGTACTTTTGAGTGGGAGACGAGCAGGCAGCCTGCCTAGCTCCCAAACTAGAATCAGGGAGCCCACTCCGACCAGTTGAATTGACCCCATTGATGTTTTTGGGTGCGGGTGCCCTGTGCCGCCCCCGGCAAGATGCCGCCCTGGGTGGCTGCTAGGGATGGGCATTCGATTAAATTGTCTTAATCGATCGTCGGGAGAATAAACTATCGATTTTCGATTAATCATTAAAAAAATTATATTAAATGCACTATTTATAGGCTATATTAAAATGCAGTGGAAATAGAAAAAACACAGCGTGTTTCCGCATTGAGATCTTTATTACAAGAAGAACAACTCTTTCTGTACTCCTAGCAGCGGAGCCGACAGCTAGAAGCCGGTGCTCAAACACAACTGACCCTCGATTTTTTTCCGGCTAATTAATGATGCTTCATAAAAACCTTCGCCCTCAACAATACTTAACGGTAGCATATCCATCTCGATGGACTTGCAGATCCGTTGGGTAATTGTCTCTGCTCGGTGTGCATCGCAGCTCCTCCGTGCTAACACCGAGAGCAGGATGCACCGCCACTAACCAGGGTCGGATGTAGGCTACGTTCTTCAAGTGGTAGGCTACATCATTTGAGTCGTGGAGGAGTTGTATTTATACTCAGCTTTGCAGTGTTGGCAGTGAACAAAGTCAATTTTAAGTCAAAATGGTCTCACGCTACACTTCGCCATGACCTCTTCATGTTTAGCCTACTTTTGAAATACATGGAAACTCGCCGGTAACTGAGTAGGCTAGGGCTGTGGCGTTTTTTTTTATACAAATATTGCCTTCGTGTGGTAAAATGTTTAATTGCTGCCACATAAAGGAATGCAATGGATTTCGCTAAGACTCACACTACGCAACAGAACACGCATTAGTTTTATCGATGAAAAAATTATGTCATCGACGAAATTCTTAATGATCAATTAATCGATCGTCGATTAATTATGCCCATCCCTAGTGGCTGCCCATGGTCGCCTATGCCTAAATCCACTGCCACTATCCATTTCTAGAGCTTGTTTGTGGGAGCAGAGAGAGACTTCTGTCATTGCCTCATTTTTTTTTTTTAACTCTTTTTAACCTAATCACCTTGTTTTGTACCTGGCTAATTTACATTTAGTCATTTAGCAGACGCTCTTATCCAGAACAACTTACAGTAAGTACAGGGACATTCCCCCCGAGGCAAGTAGGGTGAAGTGCCTTGCCCAAGGACACAACGTCATTTGGCAGAACTGGCAACCTTCAGATTACTAGCCTGACTCCCTCACCGCTCAGCCACCTGAACCCCACTAATGCATGCACACTGTCAATAAAATGCTTGCATTTGCCATTCTGCACAGATCCAAGTTATCAACCAGTGTCTGTCAGAATAATGGCCTTGTACTGAGACCAAATCTCGATTCACCCCCTCCCTCGATTTATCCTAGTCACTCATAATCTTTGATTTAATGTATCTTTCTCAAAAGATTGCTATCAACATTGCATGTTGCAGATGTTGAAAACACCTGTCTTGTGTCTTACAAGAGGTACTTCCTTACACCTTACGTGTACTAGCTGTCACCATCACTGCAGTTATACTGGTGTCTGTCTAGTGTGTAATTTAAAGAGTAATGAAGACAGTCGTATTTGTTTACTCAGCTAACTAATAAGGCATATTTGAGACTACACAACACAGATGTTGGATGGCCCTTTATGCAAAAACAACCACAGCCACTAAAGTAGCTACAGTCCCCCCGGTCTCTAAGATTTTTGTACCCAAACGTTGACAGGTATGGTAATCTCACGCCCAGGGGCGCCATATAGGGGGGAAAAGTTAGGACGATTCTAAAGGCCCCTGACTGACAGGGGCCCCAAAAAATAGGTAAAAACTAATATGAAATTACATTTATTAAAATATAATATATACCATCATCATTGAGTATATATATATTCAAAATATAATAATACAATTAATGATCTCTTTGTTTTTGGCAATAAAAGTTAAATATCCCCATTGACCAAAAAGTAAACATCCATATTGACCCACCACCCCCTGTATCGGCATGAAATGGTTTGTTCCTGCCTTAGCGCACTTATCACTGACGATGTTTAAGTGCAGTCAGTAGACGCGCTAGTCGCCAGAAATAGTGATAAATCAGGTTTTCAAAAAAGTTCAGAGAAAAAAGAGAGGAAAGACAAAGGAGAGGTTTTCAATCTCTAACCCAGTTTTTCACCAAGAAAGGTGGGTAGCCAGTAGTCTGTGGTAGGGATGAGAGATGCATGGTGGAAGAAGACAGAAGTCATAAAAAGGATGTTGACCCAGGTTTGTGGCCAGCAGGTTTGACTGACAGGGACAGGGAGGCTTTTGTGAGGGCACTGGCCAGCAGAGATGATAATGATGATGTACACATGCAGACTTGCATGTACAAATCACCAGCAGTAAATATTGTACTAATACTAGTATTGAACTACAAGAAGCAATACAGTTGCACGCCTTTAATTAGAGTTATGTAAAGCTTTTGATGGGACAGTTAGGTCCTAGATTTGTGGTGACAACAGCTGCGCAGAGGGGGCCCAATTTTATTTTTTTGTCATGGGGCACAAAATTCCTGGCGGCGCCCCTGCTCACGCCAAACTTTTGATTTAACTGGAGAGCCCTGCTGTAGCTAGATAATTTAGACATAAACTTTCTCAGTCGTTTAAAGCCATATGATGACGTTTCGGAATTCCAAGTTTGGGACACAACAAAAAATCTTCAAAGCTTTTCCCGTTTAGCGACGATTTATTTTTTCATGTTTAATATTTTAGCATAAACAATCACGGAAATAGCATTTGGGTCGAATCAAAACTTCAAAAATCGCATAAATTGGCACTAATATATATTTTACCATTATTGTGAAACCTATGTAATCCCGTAATTTCCCCCATTAATAACAAATAAACCTGCATTTCAGGAAAACGCTCACACGTGTTTGTCCTCATGGTGTAGCGAAAAAGTAGGCTAGGCTACACTAAAATTAAACAGGACTAGGCGTTTTGTGAGAGGAGCTACAAAATCTGACTAGACCAGTACGGATTTGTTTCAATCACAAAAGAAAAACGAAATTAAATGTTCTATATGTCCAACCTAATGGTGTGGGCTTGTAAGATAAAGTGCAATACTCACGTTTCCGTAATTAGTTACCTCTAGCACTATTGAATGGTGACCTCGCTGAGCTAAAACTTAGCGCCAACATCATGTCAACAACAGAAACAACTACGCTGTAAATGTGCGCTTTTGCTTGATGACACATAACAAAGTGATTGGCCGAACAAAATACGTTGCTCGTATATCCTCCAAAGAGAAGCGTAGCTTACATTGCCTATCCGCTGCACGACCAACTTCCTCGTAGACTTAAAAAACACACACATTTCAGTGCCAGAGCAGAGATACCTGGGAGCTTTGTTCTGAGGCCAATGCAGTAAAGAGGAGAGTGCCTGCTACTGTAGCTACGTGTAAACACATTCACAAAGCCAGGTATTTATTTTGCAAGCTAACATTAGCTCAGCTAAATGTAGTAAGTCTTGTATTTTAGCTGTAACAAATGTTACATTACTAACTATCTGTCTACCTATGTAACCCAGTAGCCAACCAAAAACTGCTCAGCAAGTGTCTAAATAATAATTCAAACGCGAACATAGGCACAGTTTCTCATACATCATTAAGCCTAGTCCTAGACTAAAACATTTTCAATGGAGATTTTGATTGAATCTTTCTCATTATGTCTGGGAAACTGGGCCATAGATTTAGACTGGTTAGCAAGCTAGGTACTGTCGCTAGTTTAGCTATAACGCTACCAAGGTAGCCTAACTAGGCTAGTAGTACTAATGGCGGTGTTTAGCAGCTTTCAATAGTCCTAACATTATAGTGTTAACACAACATTTCTAGCTAGTTAGCTAGTCACGGATTTTACTTCCTACATAGTCGCTAGACAGCAAACATAGCCTGCGCTATTCCACAATCGTGTGCGTATTAATAGAACTAGTAGGCTAGTATATTACAACATACTTCTAAACGTACAGCGGGTCGGTAAAATATTCACACATCTGAAGCATACCCATTACATGTAGCACATGCATTTTGACGATAGAAAACATTTGACAGAATTTCCCTTAATTTAAATGTGTTTGTCCCGACCCGAATAATCTGCAAGTGTGTAACATTTCAATTCAACACGTTTTTTTAAGACTGCCAAAAGTATTGCAACACATGAACATCACTAAACTATTGGTGGTATATCCTCTCATAAATGTTGGGTCATGGTTTAGCATTGTGCTTTATATTATATTTGACAATATACTGCATTTGGTTTTGCATCAATCTGGAAATTGAGTGAGTTATGTACCAGGTTCACTGTCTTTATGTGAAAATATACTATATGCATGCAGGCTTTGACCCTTCTCAAGTCATTGGGATGAGCAGCCGGCTATGACCCTGTGTACACATCCATGCAGCAAGTACATTTTGGTAACACAGTCCTTATTCTTCTCTTTACAGAATAAAAATGAATGTTGGCGTAGCTCACAGTGAGGTGAATCCAAACACCCGTGTCATGAACAGTAGAGGGATATGGCTGACCTATGCCCTTGGAGTTGGAATGCTACACATTGTGCTTTTGAGCATCCCCTTTTTCAGTGTACCTGTGGTGTGGACTCTCACAAATATCATACACAATTTTGTAAGTTACATTGTTTCATTACACTGTGACAGGAAACTTTCCATTGGAAATATTTGAATTATATAAAAACAATATTAAAAACTAAGTCTTGCAAAAGGTGTATATTAATATTAAAGACAAGGAAGACATAAGTACTCTCCTTAATGAGCTTTTTTTAATCTTTAAACTCTCCATAAACCATTTACCATAAAGTGAAAGCAACCATTTCTGCAAGCACTATACAATATTATGCTTACCATTACAAACATAATGGACGTGGACTCTGATTAGGCTAATTTAATTCCAAAGAATGTACATAGCTGTATGCCATTATTTTGTATATAATGATTGTAATTTATCAATTTAACTTACTGGTTAAATTATGATTCTGAGAGTAGGACAATGTGTTGAGTCATTCAATGATATGCCATAACCTTGCCATAAAAGGTGCACCACTTCAGTATTAAATTACACTCTAAATTGTGATATGAAAACGTTAAGAATTTGGTTTAAAATCTGGTGGTTGTTATAGTCACTTTGATAAAGTGTACGAGCAAGATAATCACAACCAAAGTAGAAAAGGTGTATTTGCCTATGGCAGGTTCAAAACAAGACATTCCTGAAAAGCCTATGCAAATGTCACACCAGCCTTAGATAATATTTAAAATTGAGCGTACTATTAACATACTGGCATCATGGCTGGTTTATCTTTAATAAACAAATAAGGTGATTATATTAAGCCCAGCAGGAAAAACTATCCTTTTCAACTTCTTTTGTTTAACATTTTATACATATTGTGATGTATAGGTGTTAATGCAGATTTGTGAAAAGACCGATCTCATCCAAGATTTCAAGGCCAAATTTGACATATTAGTGGAATGTGAATTCAAAGTCATTTAGATTATGTCACTGCACCCTTTAGAGAGGAAAGCATGAGTAATTAAAAATATTCTTCAATGAACCGGTGTGTTGCAGTTATTTATCTCCCAACCATTTCTGCATCTATTTGAAATTAAGTTGAAGTTAGGGATTCATATGGACTCTACTTGGCCTAATTTCTTATGTCTTTCTTGTAGGGGATGTACATCTTCATGCATGCTGTAAAAGGCACTCCATTTGAGACCCCAGACCAAGGCAAAGCCAGACTACTTACACATTGGGAGCAGCTAGACTACGGCATGCAGTTTACATCATCCAGAAAATTCTTCACAATCTCCCCAATTATATTGTAGGTAGCCTGCCATGCAGAGTGCTCACACTTTAACCCATCTTTAAAAAATCTAATTGTGCTCAATGGTTGTAATAGTATCGCAAAATTCAATAGAGAAGGTTTATATGAGCATAGTTAAGAAGTGGCTTAATAAATCTCCCTGATGAACTATCCTTAGACATTCCCCCAACTTTGCCTGTCTTTCTGTAACCAAATATTTAAATGCACAAATGATGTTATGAAAATGGTTTAACATTAAGATTTTTCTTTTAATAATTGATAACTGTTATTTCATCCTCAGATATTTCCTAGCAAGTTTCTACACGAAGTACGATACGACGCACTTCGTCATAAACACTGCCTCACTTTTAAGTGTACTGATCCCCAAACTGCCACAACTACATGGAGTGCGAATATTTGGGATCAACAAGTATTAAGTGTTGAGGGCAGTAATGTGACTCATCTACAATGTAATTGCCACTTGACAACAATAGTTTACCCTTTGTCCTACAGAAGTGGAAACTAAAAAGTTGTGTATGGTATGTATTGTTAACCCATGTTCAGGTTGGCTCAAGTGGGAATCATGAGAATGCTGTGCATTACTAATTTAAGTTAAAAAAAAAAGTTTCATTCAGGTTTGCAAAGACATGGGCTGGCCCAGGTTGCAGAGTTGAACATGTTTTTCTTCCAATTAGTTTTAAAGAAATTCTCATTGAGAGACTTACTCTCTAATCTCAGACTGTAAGTCTCTCAACGTGACAGACTTACTTACGTCATCATTTATATCCATAAAAAAGTCATGTTTTTAAAGATGATTTGTTTATAAATGTTGGGCCCTATGGCTTTTTATTAATTGAAACTCATAGTGTCTTAGTACTGAAATACCATTGACTAACTGAAAGAGAAATCTCTATTTGCATGGTTTCCCTGTATGAATTATATCTCATTACTAAAATCAAATGGGGCTGGCTTTTCAGCGTGTATATAGTTTTGTGTAAACAGTGATGTCCTGATTCTTGTATGTGAAAGTGAAACTGATAAATGTCAAATGAAAGTGCTGGTATTTGCTGATATTCTTGGAAAGCATATATGTCTCTTATGCTACTATCCACGATCCATAATTTTGGGTGGCAACGTTTGCCATTTGATATTTTATGCTCATTTTATCTAGCCTGGCTCTGCCCTCCTACGTACTTCCGCTCAATTTTATTTTTGCTTCTGTACATAGGTCTGGCCATGAGGTACGTAAGTCAGATTTTTCAGGTTGATTTTCTACCGGCGAATCAGCGAACAGAGGGAGTGGCTGAGAACGATGACGTTGATGTCGCCTTCGGCGAGCACAACCATTGTTCTCTCACATATATATTTATTATTATTTTTATTGTTTATTTTCGCCCCCCTAAGGATCAGTCAATATTTGGACTACATAGACAACGTTGGTGTCAAAATGTTCGTCTTGGTCACGATTGCGTTGCTTCTATTGGGATTTACGTTCCGTTGCACGATTTAGGCTGAACTTAAGTTTTTGTGGCAAAAAGTGCCTTGTGTCAACAAAGGGTATCAGTGCTAGCCTACGTCACAACGTCAGCACACGTTAGCAACGACGCATGGATACAACGTGCATAGATGTGATGTTGCACAGCGAGTATCGTGCCGTGGTGTACTAGCAGCATCATACATGTACATTTAAGCAAATCAAGACTTGCATGTACAGTAAGTAATGTAACATTAAATAATGTATTTAAACTCAAGCTTGTGTGGTGCGTCGCTGGCTTCAGTGCCACAGCCTAAACTTTATGTAAAAAGAAACATTGGGCCTCATTCACCAAATGTTCTTAAGAACAAATTTAGGTAAGAACAGAATGTACGCACACCCAAGAGCACTCTAACGGGGCGTTCACACTGCAGCGATGCGAGCGACGCAATGTTTTCCATTCATTTTCTATGGAGCCAGGCGAATCGCTTGCGTGGTGCATTGTGGGTAGCGACGCGACAGAGTTTAGATTTTCTCAACTTTATGCAAATGAGGAGCGATTTTCGCTAGCGATGGCCAATCGGAGTGTTTTCTTGTTTCTCGTAACGTAGCAACCATGGTAAACATTTCTTATGGAAGCAAATCGTTACCAAAATTCAAATGCAAATGCATTTCCAGAAATGCATTTGCATTTTAAGAATGTGGCTGCATTATTTGACTCATAAATGAAATTAGTATTCAATCATCCTATTTGCATTTTAATTTTCTTCTTCAAGAGTGCTCAATCTTTCACTTAATTAAAATGAAAAAGAAATAGACATTTGAGATTTAATTTTCAAAATATGCCCCAGCAAATAGATACCAAAATTCAATTTGAAATGTAAAATTTGAAAATGAAAATGCATTTCTGGAAATGCATTTTCATTTTAAGAACGTGGCTGCAAAATCGTGACCACAATTCAAATTCAAATGCATTTCCCGAAATGCATTTTCATTTTCAAGAACGTGGCTGCAAAATCGTGACCACAATTCAAATGAAAATGCATTTCCAGAAATGCATTTTCATTTTAAGAACGTGGCTGCAAAATCGTGACCACAATTCAAATGAAAATGCATTTCCAGAAATGCATTTTCATTTTAAGAACATGGCTGCAAAATCGTGACCACAATTCAAATGAAAATGCATTTCCAGAAATGCAAAATGAAGGGAAAAACATTCTGAGCGGCGCAGCAGAGTGACGTCAGTAGCCGCTCTTCTTCAGCTCCCTGCTTACCGAGCTACCCATCTTGTTCGGTAGGGGGCGTTTATTCATTATTTTTTCATCGATAAAACTAATATAGTTTTATCGATGAAAAAATAATGTCATCGACAAAATTCTTAATGATCAATTAATCGATCGTCGATTAATTATGCCCATCCCTACTTGAAACACATTCCTTATATATAAAACACATACATTATAACTGTATTCTAAATTTCCACGACAGGAAGTAGTCGGTTTTAGCATCAGTTATGCGGGCAGAGAAGGATTTGAGGAGGGAGTGATACTTATCGAGGTCCAGACCGTCTTTGGACTTGCGCCATCTCCTCTCAGCTGCCCGAAGGATGGACCGTTCTGCACGAATCACATCCGTGAGCCACGGGCAGGAGGGAGAAGATCGCGCAGGCCTGGTTGGCAGGGGACAGAGAGTGTCGAGTGATGCAGTTAGTGTGGATAACAGGGTGTTGGTGGCAGTGTCAGTGGGGTGGCACATAAACTCGTCAATGGGAGGGAGGGAGGATGTTACAATGGAGGAGAAATGGGAGCGGAGGTTGCGGCGGAAAGTTACGAGGGGAGGGGGGGTAGGAGGAGTTGGAGGGAGAGAGACAGAGAATTGGACGCATGGTAGCTACCATATATACAGTATATAGGCTACCGTTTTACAGCTACATTTTTTAATTGTGAGATTTGCATAGGAAAGAGGTGAAAAAATGCTGCCTTGTTTATGATTAGCTTAGAAATAGTCCTCCTAAAGTTGGCTACCATGTAGCCTATATTATACAAGAACAAGTAGCATTTGGGGCAAATGAGGTATGCATATGAACCGCCCCAACATAAGCAGTAGAATTGAGAAATATAGGTTACTTAACGCAACGTCACAAAATTAAGTTGCTAGGAGGTCGCGGTTACGGACTGGCAACGTCACAAAACAACGTTGCTAGGAGGTCGCGGTTACAGACTGGCAACGTCGGAAAATGACGTTGCTAGGAGGTCGCGGTTACAGACTGGCAAAGTTGGAAAATAACGTTGCCACAACGTCGCGGTTACGGACTGGCAACGTGATTTTGTGACGTTGCCGTTACCTCATGGCGTCTTTCACCACAACATAACTTATATTTTGATGAAACATGAATTAAATAGCCTACTGACAGTTTCCTCAAAGCCTAAGACGAGGGAACCATAGGCTTGTAAAAATCGCCTCGGTTCGTCACTACAACTAGCAATACACTAGGAAGGCAGTGCGCGTTCACGCGTAGGGGAGTGGGATTCTGTGGGGGAGTGAGAATTCGGTCCAACCGGTACTCTCTTGCATTGGCAAATCATTATGAAATTTGAGATTTCTACAGTGAAAAACAAAACTTGGAGATATTGCTGGTACAACAACAATTTATTGTTAACCTATTTATTAACAACATAAATGCATAGCCTCGGGAACATATTTTATCAGGGGGGTGGCTTAATGTTGCGGGGCGGCAGGGACGGACTGGGAGTAAAAATAGGCCCTGGACTCTTATCCAGACCAGCCCACCAGAACCGGCCCCCGTACGCCACCACAGCTGCCTGCTAATGCATGCATATAGTCTGTGTTTGATGTGATGCTAGTTCAGGAGTTCGATACTTAAAGGACAACTTTTTGGGCCTTTATTTGAGCGCAAAATAGTTTTTTGAGCTTTGTGTAAAATAAAAATGGCAGTTTTTTAATTGGTAAAACCTTGTCTAGTGAAAGTGATGTATTTTTTTCTCTCTATTTTTCAGCCCCACCCTTACGTTTCTTATCCTGGTTTTCCATCGTTATTCTTCTCCCGGTGTTCCCGATGGCCAGTCCGCTACTGCGGGGCTATTCCGCTGTGGTGTATTTTAAAGTCATATCATTTTAAATTCTCGTGCTGCAGCACCCTCAGCACCCCTAGTTCCCGCAGCCATACATTTACATTACATTTACATTATTGCATTTATTTACATTTGACGCTTTTATCCAAAGCGACTTCCAAGAGAGAGCTTTACAAAAGAGCATAGGTCACTGATCATAACAACGAGATAGCCCCAAACATTGCGAGCAGCCAAAGCATGAAGTATACATTGTGAAAAACCAAATAAGTGCCAAGGGGAAGAACCATAAGAGCATGCAGTTAAACAAGTTACAATTAAACAACATGAAACTCAAAAAGTGCAATACATAAATGTAGTATTTATTTAAACAAGTTTGAAGCTCATGATTGGGAAAAGTTTGATTTTCCAGCTACGGCAGCTAGCTCCGTGGTGAAGGAGTTGGCTAAGGGCGGCGAACGCTAGCGATTGGTTATGGCAGATCCAGAGTGGCTCTGGGCAGATCCAATAGTTTTAAACTTCAACATAGTACCCGCCTACAAGGAAGTCAACGCTTGTCAATGGAGCGAGGCCAGGCTCTCTGTACAAATGCAATGTACGAGAGTCTGGTTAGGACCAGGCTACATTTTATCAGCCCTAAAGTGAATTCATAGGTCTTCATTTACTAAACAAATGTACAACATAAAACTGGTCATTCCCACGCAAAGCTAGGCATTTATCAATTCGGCTGCAAATCTCACGTTGTCTTAAAGGTCACATGACATGAAAACTTCACTTTAGGAGGTTATTTAACATTAATATGAGTTCCCCTAGCCTGCCTTTGGTCCCCCAGTGGCTAGAATTTTCGATAGGTGTAAACCAAGCCCTGGGTGTTCTTCTCCGCCTTTGAGAAAATGAAGGCTCAAACGTTTGAAAATCTCCTCTTATTGACGTAACAAGGAGCCAGGCTACCGCCCTTCTCTCTGCTGTGCCCGCCCAGATAATCTGGCCCGCCAATGAGGAATTGAGCTACGATTGTGCAAGGGCGAGTGCAATATCGTGTTTTCCTGCAGAGACATCATGCCATGGCTAGCAAACGAACGAAGCATAACAGTTGCTCAGTGCTTGGATGTACAAATCAACACACAAGTCTTTTTGTAGTTCCGTCATCCGAGCCTCTAAACAATCAGTATCTTAATTTTATTTTCGCTGAAAATGCGCCTACACAACTTCTGTTGTAGGCGCATTTGTTTTGTATGTCTGCGCCTAACACTTCAGCCACGATTGTTTCCTCAACTTGAGCTAATACAAAACTGGCCTTGCTGAAATTAAATTCTGGATCAGTACTAACTCTCCTTCGTCCAGCTACTAACCTCGGACAAGTAAGTTAACTAACGCTATAACATTTTGTAGCTTTACTGTATATGGTTACCTAGCTTGCTACCCTTAGAATGTGGCTGTAACATTAGCTCTGCAGCTAACAGCTGAGTTACTGTCGCTATGGAAAGGTAGATAGCATCAAGTATAAGTGTGAATACATATGCTGTACGTGAGTGTTGTACACTTATTTGTTATTTGGATAAACGTTCTGCTGTTGGTGTTATGGCGCGCGCGATATCCACCTTTCCCCTCATTGAAATGACTGAGTGTGTACCTCTGCAAACCAGGGTTATCAGATGAGAATGGGCAAATTCGAGGTATTTTACAGCAACGGGGTTACAGCCATTGCGATACATCCGTTGTAAACATTAGCGCATGGTGCCGCCCCTCCGCTCCTCATTAGCATTTAAAGCTACAGACACCAAAACAGCGCGTTCTGAGGAAAGCTCCTTGTGGGACTGCTAGTAGTGGCTGTAATTCTGCACCAAGGCTGAATTTCGGGAAAGAGACTTCTGATACAGTATTAGGGGACCACTAAGGCCTATATAAAAGCATCCAAAAACAGCATGTCATGTGACCTTTAAGGCCGATTCATACTACTGCGTTTTTACGGACACGGAGACAGGGAACGCCCTCTCCGACGAGGAACGCCCTCTCCGTGTCCTCTCCGTGTCCCTCGGAGAGCTCTACGTGCACCTCCTGATTTTCCTAACTATCCGTCTGTCCGTCCGTCATTTTACGGATACCCCTTGGCTGTGATTGGTCCGTATTAAGAACCGCTTGCGTCAGGGGCGGGGGCGGGGTTGCCGTGACCAACAAGACGAACAGAATCCTTTGACCTCCATTGCTGTACGTTTTTATAATTCATATTTCAGCTAAACAGTACATGTAAATCAGCATCTGAATTAAAATGTGACGAGAAATGGGCAGTGTAGTTGCTGAAAATGTGCTTATTTTATTGATGAAACGGCTAATTTGTAAATTTGCTCCGACTTTTCGATGACCTAGCTAGCATCGCAGTGCAGCGCCACCTACTCTTCTGGCAGTGAAGTGTTTTCAGCACCCATAACCTTCGGAGTAGTATAAATTCAACCTATCCGTCCGACTCCGTCCGTGCGTCTGTCCGTAACGGATACGCAGTAGTATAAATCGGCCTTTACTCGTGTAGGCTACTCAAATTTTCCCAGTTGAATGTGCACTTCAAGCACAGTAAATCTTAGCCTGGCTCTGCCCTCCTACGTACTTCCGCTCAATTTGGATTTTGCTTCTGTACTAGGTCTGGGATTTTAGTAGCCTGGTCCTAACCAGACTCTCGTACATTTCATTTGTACAGAGAGTCTGGCCTCGCTCCATTGACAAGCGTTGACTTCCTTGTAGGCGGGTACTCTGTTGAAGTTTAAAACTATTGGATCTGCCCAGAGCCACTCTGATCTGCCATAACCAATCGCTAGCGTTCGCCTTAGCCAATTCCTTCACCACTACTGTAACAGAGCTAGCTGCCGTAGCTGGAAAATCAAACTTTTCGCGAACCCCGTGGGGAGGAGGGCCACAACATCATGGCCACCAACAAAACTCAGCAAAACTTGTTCTTGCTCCGGCTTTAGCTGTTGGATATTCGGCAGCGTTGCCACAACGGACCGAATGGCTTTCCTCGCATCTTTCTCCGCCGCCATTACGGAACTACAACACAAACTAGCACACGACACCAACGTCATCGTTCTCAGCCACTCCCTCTGTTCGCTTATTGGACAGGTAGAAAATCAACCTGCAGAATCTGACTTACGGACCTCATGGCCAGACCTATGTACAGAAGCAAATAAATTTGAGCGGAAGTACGTAGGACGGCAGAGCCAGGCTAGGATTTTAGTGCATCAGTCGGTTTTCAGAACCAATTTTTTTGTAGGTCCAATCAGCGAACAGAGGGAGTGGCTGAGAACGATGACGTTGATGTCGTGCACTAGTTTGAGTTGTAGTTCAGTAATGGCGGCGCTAGCGATTGGTTATGGCAGATCAGAGTGGCTCTGGGCAGTATGGCGTGCGGAAAGGGACATTCCTAGGCTTACCAGTATGGCGTGCGGAAAGGGACATTCCTAGGCTTACCAGATAGGGACATGGAGAACCTGCCTAGGGAGACTGTCGTGTGATGTCTACTTCTGGATAAATTGCATACGTCGTCGCAACTACTTCTGGATAAGTACGTCGTCGCCATACTTTTAAGTAGCCTACATTTTAGGGTACATTTATAGTTATAACGTTTTTGCCAGTTCATAATTTTTGAGATTTGAACACGGAGCAAAGGCAATGTCAGAAGATGACTTAAGTCGGTGATTCATTAGAACATTTGTTGTCTAGCCCTTCAATCTCTCAGCAAAATGTAGGCTAATTATTTGGCTAAAGGATGCCACACAATTTGCGTATCAGACAGAAGTTGTGCTATATGCTGGCCCGTCATTAAAAACATTTTATAGTCGGTTGACTGATCGCGTTGTATACCCAGTCAAACATCATAAACATTCAATGGTCTATCCAGTTATCCTGGCAAAACATGTAGCATAATGTTCTTTATTTATTGCCAGGACATGGTTGGACCATGTCCTGGCATGGTTGGACCATGTCCTGGCAATAAATAAAGAACATTATGCTACATGCTACAACGAATTAGCTTTCATTTTTACGTATGCCACTTGGAATTCGTTTGGAAATTCTAGGCTATACTTGATGTTACATGTTGATGTTCAGCCTATTCAATTTAACAACTTTCAGAAGGACAAGACAGGCAGTGGATAATATCTTAATATCTTTTTTTGGTGTATTTTCTTTTTTGTAGCCTATGTCACTTTCATTCTTTCCTTTGTGTAGCCAAAACACTGCTTGTTAAAGACTGAAAATAGATGATAATATGTAGTCTATTTGTTATTAACTTTAATATTTTCCCATTTTTGATACTGCCTTACATTTTGTTTTAAAGGCGTAGCCTCTGACCCTACACCCCTTGGCTGCTGTGTATTGAAGAGGTCTGTCCTTAACCACTGATCAGTTAACAATAATTTACATTTACATTTAGTCATTTAGCAGACGCTCTTATCCAGAGCGACTTACAGTAAGTACAGGGACATTCCCCCCGAGGCAAGTAGGGTGAAGTGCCTTGCCCAAGGACACAACGTCATTTGACACGGCCGGGAATCGAACTGGCAACCTTCCGATTACTAGCCCGACTCCCACACCGCTCAGCCATCTGACTCCCTAATCATCTGACTACTAATTAAAGATAATGATTACTTTTTTACTTTCATACTGTTTGGAATACTCTGAATATAATAAACAACGTTTTGATCTATACCCTGCTATATTAAGCTCATGAGAACATAACCCTTGGTCATGTCCAGGAGAGAAATATTCCTATCTATGAATTATGTTGCTTGTATCATTGATAAACTGACATTTTGCTGTTTGCTTATTCCTGCATAGCCATAAGTTAGTTCTTTGTAAGGTGTGACTAGGAAATGCCTGTGACACTAGTGTAGGTAGGTGGTCACAATATTACCAAAGTGTATAATGCCATACAACTCTGAACGAGGAAAATAGGAGGAGCGTCAAGGCCATTTCTAGGAGGCCTATATCTAAAGACCTAAACAAAAGCTATCTAGCATGCAGCATCCTCTTTCTGTGCTTGCAAAGACTATGTTGATTATCACCCCCTGATGTTTCTTGTGAGAGTAAAACTCCCCATATTGTGATACTATTTAACTGCCCTGACTCCTGTATTCTTTGTCCAGTCTTCTGAGTTGCTCAACCTTGTATCAGACACCTGCACTTTATAGATCTATAATAAATACGTTGATTTTGTCTTGAACTTGTACTTGGTGATTCACTTCATTGACTTGGTACTTTCACAATTGGGTACTTGGTGATTCACTTCATTGACTTGGTACTTGCACAATTGGGTACTATCTAATATGTCTTCAGTCTTAACCCTGTAAGTTTGTCTGCAGTTGTGAATTTAATGGTATAGAATCATGTGTTAAAGCTTAATATTATGAGCAATATCAATAGGCTAGTGTCAAATACACTTTTGTATCAGGTTATAACAGTCTGCTGGTTTTGTTAGTGTTGGTCCACACAAATTTTTTTAAACCTTTACTGATGGTCTGAAGATGTTTAATTTGCTATCTTGCACTTCTACACCAGTGCTAAACAGTGAAGTGTAAGTCAGAAGGCAAAATTATAAATTAAAACTCCCATTAGCAATAGGCTACATTCATTAGTAACTCATTAGCACCACCAAGTTAGCAAACACATCAAATAAACTCAATACAATTACACTACACTGTTGCCACATGTTGGGAAATAACCAAATACAAGCAATATAACAAATGTAATGAATGCAAACTTTACAAGCATGAAACAAACTGTATTGTGGTCACCTAGACTATTCTAGGTTGTGGTTCAGTGAAAGCACGGCTTCTTCGGTAGGCTATAATTGTTAAATCCTACTTGAGAAAGGATACTGTTCACAGCTGTCAATAGGAAATTACCATTACCTGAATGACTTGTAGTGATTGGGAGGTTATGCCTGTTCTGATGATGGCATAAACCATGTTAGATTGTTGGCTCTATGTGCAATGTTTGGGTTTCCTCTCCCTTGTCTTCTGTTCTGTGTCTTTGTTTCTGTTGCAGGATGGCAGGCAGGTAGAGGAGCCGTGATTGCTGCAAGGGCACACCTGTGATCTGTGCCTCGGCCCTTAATAAGCTGAGCCCTTTAACAAGCTGGGTCTCCATTACTAGCAGGAACATCATCACTGTTTGCTTTTTAGTTTGTAATGATTCTCTACACACTCTACACTTGCACTGATCCCACATCCACTCCCTACTAGGGATGGGTATCGAGAACCGGTTCTTGTTTAGAACCGGTTCCCAGTGAATCGATTCCTTGGAATCGTTAGCAAAATTCCTTAACGATTCTGTTAACGATTCTCTGTGCCGTTGCGCATGCGCAAACTTTTATAGTTTATTCAGACAGACTGCAGCAAACATGGCAACTAGGAAGAAGCATTCTAAAGTTTGGTTGTATTTCACACGACAAAATGACAACAACGCCACTTGTAACACGTGTAAAAAGTCTATTTCGTCGAAGGGAGGAAATACTACAAATATGAAGAAGCATTTGAACACACGGGATGGAATGAAGTTACTGGAACGTCATGTGTTCGATGCATGCAGCAGCGCAGCTAACGTTCGTACTTCATCTCTAACTATCTAAGGTAGAGCTAAACTGCTCAAAAGTGATCACAACCACTTGTCACTGTGTGAAGCAATTTGCCTTTATTGTGTGTAGTCGATCTAGCACACCGCTCTCTCCCACCTGGACAAGGGGAATACATATGTGAGGATGCTGTTCATCGACTACAGCTCTGCATTCAACACTATCATCCCCTCCAGACTGGTCTCCAAGCTTGTGGACCTGGGACTAAGCACCTCCCTCTGCAAGTGGATCTTCCACTTCCTGACGGGAAGGCCACAGGTGGTGAGAATCGGTGACCGCACCTCATCCGTACTGATCACCAACACAGGCACCCCCCAGGGCTGTGTGCTCAGCCCTCTCCTGTTCTCCTTGTTCACTTACGACTGTGTGGCAACGCACAGCTCCAACCTCCTTGTTAAGTTTGCTGACGACACAACCATCGTGGGCCTCATCTCTGACAGTGACGAGTCAGCCTACAGAGAGGAGGTTGACACCCTGACATCATGGTGTCAGGACAATAACCTCTCTCTTAACATCAGCAAGACCAAGGAGATGATTGTGGACTATAGGAGGCGGAAGGAGGATGAGCATGCACCCCTACACATCAATGGATCGGAAGTGGAGAAGGTCAGCTGCTTCAAGTTCCTCGGGGTGAACATCAGCAATGACCTCACCTGGTCTGTTCACACGGACAAGGTGGTCAAAGCGGCCCGTAAGCGCCTCTTCTTCCTGAGGAGACTGAAGAAGTTTGGTATGGACTCAGTCATCCTCACTAACTTTTACAGATGCACTATCGAGAGCATTCTGACTGGTTGTATTACAGTGTGGTATGGGAGCTGCACAGACAGGGACCGCAAGGCCCTACGAAGTGTGGTCCGTTCTGCTGAGTTCATCATCGGCAGGAAGCTCCCAGCCCTACAGGACACCTACCACACACGTTGCCTAAGGAAAGCCGGCAGGATTCTAAGAGACTGTTCCCACCCATCCTTCAGTCTCTTTACCCCGTTGCCTTCTGGCAGGCGTTACCGCAGCATCCGGTCGCGCACACGCAGACTGGACAACAGTTTCTACCCAAGGGCCATCAGGCTTCTGAATGGACACTGATATGGACATTGATTTACTGCACACTAGTCACTTATACACTGTCACTTTCAGCTACTGGTTGCACTATCAGTAACATTGCACTACTGTACCTCACTGTACCTCGCGACTAGGCTCCTGTATGGTCATTGACTTAGTCACTGATCTGCAAATTTGCACTATTGTACTGTACTCCACTTAGGTTAGAATAGGTTATAGGGTTGAAACAGGTTTTATGTGCATTTAGGGTTAGTATAGTACACTATTTATTGTTATCTGTAATTTAGGAAGTTTTAGTATTAGGGTTAGTATAGTCGATTATTTATTGCTATCTGTATATTTAGGAAGTTTCACTTATTTAAGCTCAGCATAGATGTAAATTATGTTCCGTGTACTTATATGTTATGTCATGCCAGGTGCTTGCGTTGTCTTGTCTTAAGAATTTCAGTGCCCAGTCTAACCTTGTGTTGTTCTGTGTACCTGACAAATAAAAAAGACTTGAGACTAGTTATCTTCTGTCCCGTCGGTTGAAGCATACATTTTAGCTCCGGCATTCGTCTCCCATTAGTATTGATCTTATTGATCATTTAAGTTATCGACGCGACGTGTGTTATCAGCAAACGTTCGCGTGTCCCATTATTAAACTGAGCATATCGATTTTTAATCCATTATTAAATTTAGCATTTTAATTGTTTAACCTTTTAATAGTCCTGTTAAATGTGCCTGAAAACGCCTAAACAACATAACCAAAGTACATTGAAAGCTGTTGTTGAACCATTTGGAGTACATGCATGTAAATGGTCTCTTTTGAAAGGTGACACTGCAGTTATTTCCCCTGTTGTTAGGACCCCTGTAAGTCCTACTGGTGTTGAGTAATAGAGGCTTGAACACAAGGAAACTGAAAGTTTCTATCTCCGACTAGATTTTGTTTTGAAAACAGAGGCCTGAAGAGGCCTAGAGGTGGTAGGTATTAGCTCATTTCAGAGCCAGTCAAAGCCAGTTTGAGAAATTCGTTTAGAACGAGTGTGTGTGTGGGGGGGTGCTGCACGCACAGACCTAGTTGACTGTAGAGGGGAGAATCGATAAGGGAATCGATAAGGAATCGAATCGATAAGCAGTAATTGATAAGGAGTCGGAATCGTTCAAATCTTATAAATACGCATCCCTACTCCCTACACTACTGATTTACATGACCCTCAAATGCAACCGTTTCTTTGTAAGCACTTTTTATTGAATAAATACAGTGTTATCCTTATTTCACTTCCTGAAGTCCCTAAGTATCCATCTAATCTTCCTATGAACCCGGTTATGACAGCTTTAAACAAGTACTGGTTGGCTACACACCTCATGCCGGGCTTATACAGATGTGTGTATTGGCACTTTGAAAGGTTTTAATTATTATATCCACATATCAATGTATTATTGTTAAATCAAAATGTGAATAGCCTACAAATAATAAGCATATTACAGGCTAGAGGCAATTCTAGGTTTTAAAACTGGGGGTGCAAAAACATGCTCAAAATGAATACTAGATCTTAAAATGTATAATTAATCATTAGAGTACAACAAACCATGATAGAACATACAACTCTGACATCACTTTAACGTGTTCTAAAAACATTTCTTGTTTTTTTTACATTAATCCCAAAAGTAGGGGGTGCAAAAGCACTCCCTGCATCTGCGGTAAAATCCTCTATGCTACAGGCTGTGCACAGTTGGCTACTATAGTTCTCAATAAAGACATTTTAACATATGAAACATGTAGCCTAATGCACAACTTGATTTCACTTAATAAGGTTTGAAAAAACAAGTCAGTGACGGCAGCGACGTAGCTACTTAGTAGGTGTGTTGTTTGGCGACGACGTCTGTCTCACACGGCTTAGTGGCGACGTACTTATCTCAGACGTACTTAGTAGGCGTAAGGTTTTTTTATACTTTCGAACATGCGTCACCGCGACGTCGCCGCCGGTAGACGTTCCTTATATGCCGTCGCCGTCAAGTCGCCGCCAGTCTCTCGTTTGCAACGTATGGTTAGGCTGCTCCTTATCCTTCTCCTGGTAAGCCTAGGAATGTCCCTTTCTGCCCCCCATAATCATGCACTAGCTCGCTTTCTCCTTCAACCGTCCGGTAACGTCAACGTTTACGCGTGCGACGTGAAAATCGGGTCATAGGGTATGACAGAATGATTGCTCTGTGTCTAAAACAATCTGTTAATTTCAATAATTATAATTTCAATAGTTATAATTTTATTTTGTGAGTTAAATATTATTATCACACAATAAATAACGCAGAATGACGTTGATCTTAAAATGATACAACACACAGAAAAAGTTAAAAGCTCGCTGAAAAAAGCCTGTTACTGTCTGAGCAGTGTGGAGCTGGCATTGGTTTTCTGGACATTCTAAAGACAATCACCAACAACTGCCAACTTTAGAATGTTGGGGCAGTGTGCAAGCTAACAATGTTATCGATAGCACTCTACACCCTAGTGGTGTCGTCCCTTTAAGGATACAGAAAATACAAAACAGCTGAAGCTACTTTTGGACAGGTGAAGGATACAGCTCTAGCCCTTGTGTGGTGTTCGGGTCTGTGGGACCCGTTTTCATCTTTTATCAAAAGAAAAATGATACGATGAATTATTTTTTCAAACTGAGACTTGGCTCATTTTCTGTGAAGAAAATATATCAGAACACATTTTCAATGACCACACACTGTACACCCCCCCTACACATTTATATTACATACAGGATGTTCGGGTCCACTGGACCCAGGGCTAATAAGAGTGTGGAAATTGTAGGTCCTGTGTACCTTCACCCTGTCCTCCTCCTTTCTGGGCCTGCTGTTAGTATGTGTGTGTGTGTGAGAGAGAGAGAGAGAGAGGGTGTGAGTTTTGTGTTTCTGCCCCTGCCGTTCCCGCACAAGGTTGCTAAATTGTTGCCAAATTCAAGCACCGACACCTGTCTGCTCTCACATTGCCGCACATTTTACTCTGTCTTGCGGGAACCAATCTTTATTTGCTCACACTCTAACCCAGCTGCTAATTGGGGATGGGACAATATAAATATATCTTTACCAGTGTGGTTCCTTATCACAACTGATCAAGATGGCCAAAAGATTCTCTGCTCAGAGGGCCATGCAATTGATTTTGGAGAGAAGATGTTGATGATGATGTAGACGTATTTCTGAAAATTCTGTCTGCATAAGATTGCATTCAGATTGAGCATAAACTAGTTCCAAAACGAAGACGAGCCCCAGGACCAGCCCGTCAGCAGCCAACCCCACGACCAGAACAAGCCCGTCATCAGATAGCAAGTGAAGAAATATGGATATCAAAATATGATGAAATTGAATGGTCTTCTTGCCCAAGAAATGAGCCACCCCGCATGGCTGCCAATATGATAAGGATGCAACCAGGGCCAACACGGATGGCAGTTACTGTGTGGTGCAGCACATCAAGTCGTCTTTTGAGCTTTTCATCCTAGATTCCATCCAGAAAATGATTCTAGATTACACAAATTTAGAAGGAAGGCATGTCTTTGGAGAGAGGTGGAAGGAGATGGACCAACCCCATTGACAAGTTTTCAGGTCCAAAGGGGAATCCACAGAATCCCTGTGGGATGCAGAAACTGGCAGATAACTTTTCCGTGCAACAATGTCTCAGGAAAACGTCCACAGAACCAGGATTATCCGCTTTGATAACCGAGACGACAGACCAGCTCGACGGCAGAGAGACAAGCTAGCTGCCATCAGGACAGTGTGGGACAAGTGGGTGCACCGCCTCCCCTGTTTTATAACCCTGGGCCTAATGTCACCATTGATGAGCAGCTGATGCCATATAGGGGCCGCTGCCCCTTTAGGCAGTATATCTAAACCTGCAAAATATGGTATAAAGATCTGGGCTGCCTGTGATGCCACTTCCTCATATGCTTGGAAGTTACAAGTCTACACAGGGAAGCCTGATGGAGGAGCCCCTGAGAAAAATCAATGAATGAGAGTTCAGCTTGTGTTGTGTAAACTGACCTGAATGGGTTACATTTCTAATGAAATTCAAATAGCCTAAATAAAAATCTATACTTATGAAAAACCTTCCTTCATTTGTAGATTTGTTAATTGTTTTTCCATTCATAATTTGATTATAACTGATTTTCTTTTTTTTATTGCATGTTAATAAAAAACAAACAAAAAACGAGTAGCACTTTAATTCATAAATGTGATCTAACAAAAGTAAAGGGCAAATATAGCTGCAAGCAGCAATGGCGGATTCCTCCTTCAAGATGGCAAAATGTTGTAAAATTGACAGATAGTTACACTGGGATTAACCAAAAGACTTGAAACTAATTTCTGTCAGAAAAAAAAGAAAAAGTTTAGGGCTCTGACTATATTAGAACCCACAACCCTTCACATAGCAGCCCTGCGTCTCATCCTACTAAGCCATTCACAGACATGCCAACCTGCAGACTCATTTCCGGGAGGTGGTTTAAAACTGTTGTAATTTAGTCCTATTTATATATGGGACATAAAAACGGGACAACGGGATGACTGGGTTGCTGCTGTAAAGAATAGCTTACTCGTAGTGCTTTAAAAAAGTTGTTTGGAAGGGAATTTCCAATCCTAGCATCAGTGGCGATGTGTTCTGGCTTAGGTAACTTAAATGAATTTGCGGCAGGCAAGGGATCCACCTGAACAATCAATATACTTCATTCGAGCTAACTTGGTAAATATGACACTATGCCTACGTAGACTACAAGTAGCTAGCTACGGTGGTGAACCTGGCTTGTTTTGCAGTGGTTTACAGTCTCACTAAACAGATGATTGGAGTGTTGTAATGGGCTCAAATAAACACTATGCTATGTTTTACAACCAGAGGATTGACCGGAAGACTAGAAACCGTTCTGTCAAAAAAAATAAAAAAATTGCCGTTGACTGGTTTTGAACCTACAACCCTTCGTTTACCAGCACAACATATTATCCAATTGAGCCATTCTCAGATCTTGACTTCCCAATGTTCAGTAACTGGATAACAAAATGAGACGTTTCTCCAATGGCAAGCATTGTCAGATTTGGTTAAAGTTCAAACAGCTGTAATTTAGTTCTATTTGGGACAACGGGATGACTGGGTTGCTGCTGTAAATAATAGCTTACTCGTAGTGCTTTAAAAAGGTTGTTTGGGGTGCCATAACTTGTCATGGAAGGGAATTTCAAATCATGCCTAGCATCAGTGGCGATTTGTCCTGGTTTAGGTTACTGAAATGAATTTGTGCAACAGGCAAGGAATCCACCTGAACAATCAATATACTTCATTAAAGCTAACTCAGTTGTGAATCTGACACTACCATGCATAGACTCCAAG